>CM040924.1:8736551-9336551 GCA_023029165.1 Gobiocypris rarus | reverse complement strand
GGACTGCAATGAGTATAATTGGGCCCGTTGGACTTGCTTCTGGGCACTGTTTTCCAACCTAGCTCGCAAATGGCCGGAGGCGAGTGCTTACCTGTGCATAATTTGAAAGGCATTATGAGCAAAGGATTGGACTCTATAGGTTTATGTCTCCATGCGTTACCTGTAGTCGATACTTTCGCATGCACGCAGCATAGCTGCTTTCTCCATATGTGCTTGTGCATAGTGGAAAGACGTCTTTACAGCAATCACAGTGATTAAGACATTATAATGTGAAAGCAGCAAGACCTTAATACCGCTGAAAGAGTCAGTGTACGCTGATGAATGTGGAATGGCTGGATTTATAATCAGAGAGTTCCATGTCCCGGACAGGATGGCAGATTGTCTGAGCTGTCGTCTCCTGTCATAACGTGTCCATCAAAAACAATGTGGGCGTCACTCTTTTTTTTTTGCATTTACTTACAGCTTTGCTTACATACATTTTGTGTGTCGACTGTGTAATATGTTGTTTTTCCTAGATAGCATTGGGGATTAAATGAAGAGCAAATGGAGGCTTTGCTGAGGTCTCCTGCTTTTTACATTTTTGACTTTTTATCATGAACTCAAACCTTTCTTATTAAATTCTTTGTAGACCATTCTAAATTGTAAGACCATTCAAAAGTTTGGGTTTATTAGTTTTTTTATGCTTTTTAATAAAATATTGCTCAAGTAGCATTTCTTTCATTTTCAATGTTGAAAACAGTTGCTTGTTTATTTATAGTTGTCTAATATTAATAATTTCGTGCCTAATATTAATTGTTCTTGTGTATATTTATTTAGAGATTTTAATTAATTCTGTTTTAAGCAATATTAAGCTCTGAGACGAGATTTAAATGAAACAGCTGAAATCTTCCATAAAATCTGTTGAAAAGCAAAAATAATGACTGTTCTCTAACAGGTTTCCCAAATGTCCCTTTGAACAATGGAAAACAGATACATTTGTATGATTTTTAAGCATTTTGAGCCAGACATAATGCATGGATGCAGTTCCCACAGCTTTCGCTGCACAGCATGCTTTCCAGAAGTCTACAAATATAAGCAAACAGAAAACCAGATGAGAATCAATCGTGTCCTCTGTCAGTCACAGTTCCACCCAGTTCAAACCCTCCCAAACTGCACACAGTCTGCCTTCTGGGACTCTCAACCACAGTTCAGCAGTCACACACCCGCATTCAGAACCTGAGCAGGACGGTCTGTTTAATGTGCTGGACTTGTCTTAACCTTTGCAAAATCGAGTCTATAAGATTGCATCACTGTGTGCTGTAATATTTGCACCCCTGTTCTCTGAAATTTCTGCTTTGAAATGGAAATCACAGGAGGTGATCTTTTGATTTTATTTACACTTTATTCACATCTTACAGCCATCTCCTGGTACTATAACAAAACCACAGGTAAAATGATGAAAAAAAACACTGCTATAGTAAAGAAAAAGAGTTGGCTGAATTTCCAACTTGCTGAAAAGAGCAGATGACATAAGTAGGCCATCCGCATATCATACATGTTTTCAGACAAAATAAAAAAAATAGACTTCCAGGTCGAGTAGAGTCCAAACCGGGCAATTAACTAATAATGAATTCTGGCCAACACAGACAAATTATATATTGTGATCCCAAATTTGCAGCTCGATTGTGGAGGAAGCACACTTACGTCTAAAAATGTTTTAATCACAACAAAGCTGCATTTATTTGATTAAAAATAGAGTCAAATTTAAATTAAGTTTTCTAATATGATATATTTTAAAATGTAATTTATTCCTGTGATGCAAATCAGAATTTTCAGCCATTATCTAGTCTTCCTTGTCATACAATCCTTCTGATTTGGTGCTTTTTATTTGTAAAAGCCATGATAAAGAACAGCATTTGAAACTTTTGATCAGTTTATTTACTTATTATTTTTGCAGCGTTCAAAGTTATTAATGTAAAAATGACAATTCCAAATGATCATACATTGTACATTTATTTTTTATATATATATTTTTTTTGCCACAAGCGTCACCTACTAGGGGTGTGCAAGACACTTAGCTCACGAGACGAGACACGAGATTGGGTTCACGAGAACGAGACAAGACAGGATTTTTACACATTATTTTTTGAAATCCTCAATGACGAAATACATCATATAATCTGCATGTGCATTTGAAATGTTTTAACTCATATTGTAATGAATGCCATGCATGAATTATCATATGCAGGAAAAGAACAATAGTCAAGCACTGTAAAACGTTTTGCACAAACTCAACTGACTTGCTTCTCTCCTAGGCTATGATTCTCTCTTCAGACCTTAGAACTGCACATGTAGAGCTTCTACAACGTCTGACCTACTAACTGTCCAAAAATGTATCATAGATATTAAGGGCAAACAATACAGTGCAAACATAATCAGAGTACTATCTCTATATAGTATAGTACAGTATAGTGATGGGACGCTATACTGCCAATAAGCACCGTCTTTCGGATGAGACGTTAAACCGAGGTCCTGACTCTCTGTGGTCATTAAAAATCCCAGGATGTCTTTCGATAAAGAGTAGGGGTGTAACCCCGGCATCCTGGCCAAATTTGCCCATTGGCCCCTGTCCATCATGACCTCCTACTCATGCCCATATATATATATACGATTGGCTTCATCACTCGGTCTCCTCTCCACCAATAAGCTGGTGTGTGGTGGGCGTTCTGGCGCAATATGGCTGCCGTCGCATCATCCAGGTGGATGCTGCACATTGGTGGTGGCTGAGGAGATTCCCCCCTTCTATATGTAAAGCGCTTTGAGTGCCTTGAAAAGCGCTATATAAATGTAACAAATTAATTACTATCTAGACATTCAAAGTGCAAATAGAGACCAAATTTGTCTTCAAGCATGATACAGAGCTAAGATATGGTTACAATTACACAGCCCAGCCTAAGATAGCTTTCATACTGGGAGACATTCGCATGCATGATCAGGGAGCCGCGCTCACGTTTACTTTCGCTTTCAATTTTGAAGTCTGGTCTCGCGTACAGTGGTGAACGCACCAGATGCTTCTGTTGTGCAACGAATCCTCGGCCACAGTCCACATAGTTCTGTCAGTCATCTCGTCATGTGATCGGCGATGCGCATGTTGTACAACTCGAACAGCTCGTGCTGGATGGAATTGAAGCGACCGTTATCCACCTGAATTAAATAGTTTTTATTTCTATAAAACGACAGTGCAGGCGTAATTTAAATTTAGCGGTGGCATATTCTATCCTAACTTCACCCTCACACTCCGTCATGGCAGTATCATGCGAGACAGCTTTTCACCTCGGCGAGAAATCTCGTCACATTTTAATCTGGTGGCACGAGAACTCGTCACACCCCTATCACCTACTGTAACACAATTGCTGTGTTCGTCCATTGGCCGTACAAACAGGCAGCCGAGCACCGAACTCACAGCCATTGTTTTTGTTTTCAGGCTGTGTGGAATGAACATTAAGATGAACGTTTTGATGCATCTCCACAGAGATGTGTCGTTTACACTTTTCAGGTGATTCAGCTGATAAATAGCTTATTACTTATAGTTGTCTTTGCACATTATTATAGAATTGGAGAAGGTATGTCAAACAACAACAGCTTTAACACGGAGATGACAGAAGTGTCAAGATTTTGATTTATAAAGACAGTCAGCTTAATTAGTGCAGTTTAAACCTGGCACAGGAAATCATCGAACTGTAGATGCTGGCAGTGGGTTTAAAATGGGGATTCTTGCTGATAAGAGCTCATCTGTGCCAGTGCCTTGGGGTGTTCCATTTATTGCCCTTTTTGCAGTACAGCACCTGGCTGCTTCTTGGGCATCACTATCACCTCAGAGTCCCAATCTGCCAGGTTGTTACAGCAGGCACAGTGTCTTGGATTGAGCTGCATATATCATCATTTTTTAATGTCTGTCTAGCGCAAAAGTTTTGAACCGCAAGATATCTGAGAACATAATTGATTTACATGATGATAATGTTTATGTATGCACAGGATCCAGAAAATGTCAATAGCTATGTTTTAGGGGTGTAATGATACCCGCATGTCACGATTCGATACATATCACGATACAATATTGTTGCGATACTCTACGACTTATGGTAAAAAAGTTAACAAACAATTTACTGTTGGACTTAGTGCTGGTAACCAAATGCACTGGACAATGGTGACACCAGGATAAAAATATTCATGATTCTGAAGCTAGAAATACAGAATTATTTCCGACGAAAATGCTTGCATTAGACTAGATATATTTAACCCTTCTCCGGACCTTGGGGTCTTTTCTGACCCCAAAGGACATTTGCTCAAATTAAAACATTTTTGGCATGAGACTTTGTACGGTTGTCAACACTCTCTAGATCTACAAATAAAAAAAAATATTGGATTGATATCTGTTTTTATGTTCGTGTGACAAAGTCACACTTAGAAAATGTACAAAATTCATCCTCAAAAACAGAAACAACACAGAACACGCATAGAGAAATGAAGTGGCACACATTGCATTCCCCCATTGAATTATTATACATTATATTCAGGGGTGTGCAGGTGCGCATGCACGACCAAAATAAAAAAAAATATGCTGGGTAAATAAGTTCAGACCACTCATTTGTGTATCGACATGGTTGACAGCTTTTAATGCACAATCACTGTTTTAGGTCGACTTACTGTAAAACTGTGTAAGATTTCCATTTGAACTGAATGCATATTAAATCTGCCGGTTTCAGAGCAAAACGCAAGGTTTGACATTCACTGACGCGCTTCACTCGGCAGTGCTAAAACCAGCAGTGCATCTGCTTACTTCCTGGCAACCTGCCAAAATAAAAGCTTGCTAGGTTGGAAAATGTTAAATATGGTCTGAAATGCATGGCACAGGTGCACTTAGGGTGTGTCTGAACCCTCTTTTGCTAGTTTAATGACAGAAAAAAAACGGTCTGCGCGCCAGGCGCATGGTCCAAACGGGTTGTACCTAGTCTCTCAATAAGTCATGGGTGTGTTGTGGGTGTCTCATCTCCCATTCCCTTTAAAAGCCAGTTGCGCTTGCACCATGGCAGATTCGCTATTTACATGGAGGAATTTGGGATAACATTTTTTATATTGAAAAATGTTTGTGTGCTGCTGCGGGTCCCTATGTGTGTAATATACACGCATTGAGTGTACACGCATTGATCACCCGCGTATAGGCGCATATTACTAATGCACCCTTTAAATAACACAAGAAATACTGCACCGTTGACATTAGACCCGGTATTTCTCGGTCAACACAACTCGTTTTCAGACCAGCAGGCCCATGGGCAAACAGATGGGTGTGAGTGCATTTGCTATTTAAACAACGTGGCGCTGGACGTGAAAATGATAACAGCGTCGGGCTGAATCTTGCAAAAAAACACCTGTTGAATTACCTGTGGGTCCAGATGCTTGGTGTTTGGGAACGCGATCGTGTGAGACAGTTCTGGGAGGTACTTTATACCAAATCATTTTGATGACACAATGTTCAGAATGACTCATTTGAGATCCTGTGCAATGAAATTGTTCAACTGGGTAGTCCAGTTATCCAATCACGTCCTCTGTTAAGGCAAAGTCACATGAGTTTTTTTGCTGTTCATCTATGTGTTTGTGTTTGTTTATGCGCATGTACTCTTATCGAATAAAGAAATATGCCTCAATTAAGCATTTTTAGAATTTATGCACATCTCTGCATTTCCATCCAGCATTTTTTTCAAATGATATCCCAAAACTCGCATGAAAATAGGTTAATGGATACATAGTGATTTGGCAAACATCACGATACGCATATCTCTATCTTTAATGCAATTTTATTATTTTGATCTGTCTGATCAAATATATCTGAACAGAATTGTATTCAGCCAAACAAGTTACTGAATTAATGATTAATGCACTGTAATGGGTAAAATACCGCAGCGTTCTCCATTAATTAAGACAAATATGATCTAATTGCCTGCTACCAGTTTACGCTTTAGTTTGGAAGCCTCCAAAATGCATTTTTCTCATCATTTGTGTGTGCAAGAGTGTGCAGTTTGGCTGAGTGCCACTCAGAATACCACATGGTTCCAATGACCTTTTCCAGACCTTGTTGTAGAAGGAGGTGTACCCCACCTGTCAATACTGGTTTTCATGGACCACTTCTTTTCACCTTTCCTGTGTTAACCAGAGTGAAAAAGAAACTAGCCGGCAAGGTTTCAAAACTCCAACAGTAAAGGGATAATAATAAACGTGATTTTGCAGGAAAGAAACCCTATTATTTTGGTAATGGCAGCTAATACATCTCCCACTGTTAGTATTTGATCTGATAAGAAATGCTAATCTAACATCACTAAACGAAATTGGAAAAAATAATGACTTAAAAATATTTACTTTTACTTTTTAATTTACTTTTTAAACTGGTAACTGATTCCAAATTGGAATCAGTGTAGAGAGAATCAATGAATTATGAATAATTTACTGCCATTGTGAGAATATCGTAATCATGTAATCAATAAAAAAGTAACTGTAGTCTGATTATGAGTATTTTACAATGTAAAGTAATCTAATTATTACGGGTACTTACATTTTGGAATCTGATTATGTAATCCAGATTACATGTAATCAGTTACTATCCAGCACTGTCTCTCCATAATCACTGTATATCTGGGTTAGAAATTGTAATTTTACCATTAAATTTTTGTGTAACCTAAATAAAATTGCATCACCTTGAACATCTCTTTTTGATCGTCTCCCCAGTTAATTTTCAGTGGGAGAGAGTCTGCGAAACGGAAGCGGCACCCCTTGCTAAGATTGAACACAAAAACCCTGCTGCTTTGTTGTGGTTGACTGCTAGTGCAAGATAAAAAAAAAGATTTTATCATTTTGTGGCTGCTGCGTGTCATTGACCAATCAGAAGTGATTTTATTCACAGCCAATCTAACAACATTTAGCTTTTATGTGATCAAAAAAAAAAACACAGAGGAGACATGAGGTTGCATGCTGCTACTTTGTGCTCTGAAAAATTGCCTCCCTCCAGAATGTCCGCCCACCAAGCACATTTATTTAGGCTGAGCTCGATTTGTGGTTACTCAATATTACCTGCATCTCTCCATTGAAAACCATATTTAATGACACAGTACGTGCTGTTTTATGCAGCATGAAATCAAATATCGAATGCCTTTTATATACATTTTTAATTGTTCATCATGACCCAACAATGTGTAATGTTGAAGAGGGGAGCGATATAAGCAAAACATCTTATTACAATAATCTTAAACACATTTGATCAATAACAATATTTCACAATATTCCAATTTTATTGATAAATAGTTTAAAAAAACTAAGATAGATAAGTCCAAGCACAAATGGATTTTTGAGTGAGTCAGATGCTGAGTAACCGCTCTTAAAAACATTAAATATATTGTTTGTATACTAGACTAGGTAGGAACAATACATTTATTATCAAATAATTTAAACTAACTAGATCATTAATATTAATGTAGAATATAGACAAACCTTATATTGTCTAGATTGGTAATATTTTTAATCTGCCCTATTAAACCATTCCTGTTTTTGTTCTATTTAATAATAATAATAATAAAAAGACAACATGAATCTAACAATCTGCCACTTCTATAATTCAAAGTGACATCAAACACCACAAATCCCTTTACTCTAAGGCTATAAATGTCTCAATCAACTGTTGGGTCATTATTTAGAATGAAAGAACTCCACATGATGTTTCTCTGTCTCTGTCATAAGCGGTTTAAATCACTGCATTGACTGAGTGCTGTTTGCCACTGCACTGAATTCTTTTCTTTTTTTTTATGATATATCACAACATCACATATGTTCAGATAACGTAACATAATCTGAGTTTCTGTTAAATATCTCTCTCTTTGTATCAACTAAAAAATTTTGTTTAAATGAACTCAAAATTAAGTCAACCAGGTTAGGCTACTTTAAATTAATCCAACAAATACTTTTTACACTGTGATTGTCTTTTAATAATTTCTGTGCATGATGCCACTTCCACAATAATGTTTTATTTTTTAAAAATATATATTTTCAAATGAAAATTACATTTTATAGATGTTTGTATGTGTGTATATAAATAACTAAAGTGTCTTCCCATTTTGTTTTCACTGGAGGAAAGCAATATCTGATCTGCAGATCTGAGTAGAAAAAGGTCCTAGTGACGCCCCTGAAGTATGAAGTGCAAGTACACTACAGATACACACACACACACACACACACACACACACACACACGTTGTGTTCCCATGTTTTGTGGGGACATTCCATAGGCGTAATGCATTTTATACTGTACAACCCGTATTTTCTATCCCCTACCCTGCCCCTGCCCCTAAACCTACCCATCACAGGAGACATGCTGCATTTTACATTTTCAAAAATATCACTTAGTGTGATTTATAAGATGTTTTCCTCATGGGGACCCAAAAATGTCCCCACAAGGACAAGGATTTCGGAGGGATTACCAGTCCACACACATACCGTAGGGATTACCAGTCCAAACACACACACACACACACACACACACACACACACACACACACACACACACACACACACACACACACACACACACACACACACACACACACACAGTGGGTACGGAAAGTATTCAGACCCCCTTTTAATTTTTCACTCTGTTATGTTGCAGCCATTTGCTAAAATAATTTAAGCGCTTTTTTCTGTACACACAAGACCCCATATTGACAGAAAAACACAGAATTGTTGACATTTTTGCAGATTTATAAAAAAAACCCTGAAATATCACATGGTCCTAAGTATTCAGACCCTTTGCAACAAGTTTTTCACAACTGGATTTGGGGATCCTCTGCCATTCCTCCCTGCAGATCCTTTCCAGTTCTGTCAGGTTGGATGGTAAACATTGGTGGACAGCCATTTTCAGGTCTCTCCAGAGATGCTCAATCGGGTTCTGGCTGGGCCACTCAAGTGTGTGACTAGCCACATTCTTCAAAATATTTTCTTTTGTGTTCAACAGGAGAATGAAACTCATACAGGTTTGGAGCAACTTAAGGTGAGTAATGACAACATTTTAATTTTGGGGTGAACTATCCCTTTAATCGTCAATGCTGGTCTTTGTTAATTGCTAGCATTGAACAGAAGCAGTAATAAACATCATAGCTGTTTTACGTTCCCCGAAAATGCTCTTATCACAGCCCCACAGTGATTATAACACAAAAAGGGACGCCATGTGACAGTCATTGTCTCTTTCATGTTAATGCAATCATCGAGGAACAAAAGCAATAAAACGTGAGCTCACATTGACATCTGTTATCTGAGATGAATATGTATGCGCACACACTCACTTAGTGGTTACATAGAGCTGCACGGTAATGCTTGAGAAGGACACATGCTCACACACACATGCCTGTGGCTACTTTGTGATCAAAGAGCTCGGCACTTTCTTTAATCACTTCTACATGTATAAGATATTCCGGAAGGATCCCGCTCGGCTTGGACAGGCTGTGGCAAACGCTTTGCATGTCTGACCTGACTGATCGATAAGTTATTAAAGAACAACCTCTTGGAGGCTCGTCAATTAATTCAGGGCTGTCAGGCTGCGGTCGCCCCGGCCGTGTTCTGCTCTGAGGATGCTCCCGTGGTCCCAGACGACCTTACGCCCACTCCCCCTCCCTCATCAGCCACATGCGGTGCATTAGCAGGGCTGACGGGTGGAAGGTACTAGAGGGAGATTTAACGGGATTTTAACTGTCCAATTTTGTATTGATTAAATCAAGTTGTGTGGTAAACAGCAGAAAGTTGCTGTAGAGTGCATTTCAAATGTAATATTAATGTTCATTTAAACCTCTTGATTTGAATCGCTGTCTTGTTTAATTAGAGAATGGAGATTGTTTCGGGTGAAGGATGCAGTACTGCGGCTTACTGGGATGGATGTGAAGAGTGTGTGTGTTCTCTGACAGGAAGTAGGAAGGATAACACATCAGAAACATCTCAGCCTGACTTAACACCCGCCACTTTCATCCAACCTGCAGTAACAAGAGCAGCTTCTACAACCTCTGCTCTTCCTTGACTTCACCTTGCCAGACTTTGCAGACGTTTCTTTGCACCTGGGAGAAAACATACAATACAGTACAGTTCACTCTTGTGTTTTTTACTTCTCGTTTAAACAATGTTATTCCCATCTACAGTATGTAATAAAAATATAAAAAAATGTATCCAAGATGAGATAAATATCTGTTTTGTAGCACAGTCTACGATTTTGAGTCAGTAACGAGACAGCACTTTTTGTTTTATTTGTAAATAAAAAGTCTCATCTTTCGAATTGTTTTTTGTCACAAAATTCATACAATAAATGTCATATTGACTTCATCTTTACTACAAGTTATAGCATGAAATAAAATGATGGGAAATGCTGAAATTTACAGGATAACTTATCAGCAAAATTATAAATATATAATTGTATGCACAATGTTATTATATATACAGTACTGTTAACAATTTTAATTAATACTTAATACCGAGCAGAATAGACTGAACGAATGTTTCTTACTGTTCCAAAGTTGACTTTGGGTGCGTCTCAATCAGCTCCCTCGTTCAGTAGTCAGGGCACTGATCAGGGAGTCAGCCCATTGACTTGTGTCCTGATCAGTGCCCTGACTACTGATCCAGGGATCTGATTGAGATGCACGCTTTGCCTATGTTTGTGTCTTTATGTTAGTTAGCTTAGCTATATTAGCTTAGCATGCTAATCTGGTTAAAATGCTAAATGATGCTCACTCTCCCAATGAAAGCCTGTCCTCTCCTCCTGTTGAGTCTGCGTCAACTGAGTGGTGCAATCAGTAACACCACGAGCCCCGAACTATTTAGGTCATGGATTGGTATCCTGTGTGGAACAGACTGTATGAGGCACTGTGGCTAGAAGTGGTGAACTACATCATCTGAAGTTATTAAATATAACATGCTGTGCATTTGTATACAAAAGCTTCATTTTGTTTTGATTCTCACTTGAACTATGAAGCTTTGACAGCCTTGTGACTACATGTCTGCCCAGTGACGAAACAAGATTAGCAACAGTCATCTGACCCAGAGGTCGTGGGGCAACTTTATAAAATTTTGTGTAATTGTCATTTCAATTCCTTTATTGTTCAGGTAAGTGCTGTACTATTTTTTTGTTCCTATTAAATAAAACATGCATTTCATTTATATACAAAATCTTCATTGTTATTTTTTTTATATTATTCCTCCCCAATGGGAGATTATGGCAGCCCTATGAACCATAAAATTGGCACACTGTAGTGATTGTAATGCATAGTAATCCGACATGCTTTGTTTTACATTCAGTCAGAATATTTAAAGTTTTTAAAGTTACTTTTAAAGTTTTGAATCCGAATTACCTTTTTGAACCCATGCAACAAATATATTTGACAGCACTAATATTTATATATTTGACAATAACAATATCAGATTAAGTGAAAAATACGCTTAGCCATTGTTGCTGCATGTGAGTATGTTAACAATTATTGTACAACTTTCACTTATATACTATTTTCTTTTTTGTAAAGAAATCTAGTACCTTATGTGGACATTTACATTTGCATGTAATCTTTAAGCACTTCACATTTTCTCTGCTGAAAACAGTTTATAATGAAACACTTTACTGGATTAAAAATTTGCAGTGGACTACTTTACTGTATGTGCAGAGGCAACCTTGGTAAAGAGGAACTGATGTCTTGTTTCTCTCACTTTCATCAAATCTCTCCTCGTTTCTCTCCTTCTTATCTCCTTCATGTTCCTCGTATTTTGAGTTTTAGACCTAGAATAGTGTAGGCCTATCTGTCAGAGCTCTGAAATAACAGCTCTGACCACTGACCCATCAAACTGATCAAATGTCCATGATGTCTCCACCACAAGTGCATCACTCCACACCTACAATAAAACAGGTGGAGGGAAGCACTCGGTAAGAAGACAATCCCTCATAATCTTTAGATTTCCTTTATTGAGCGAAGAGCCACGTTTCTGCTACCATGCGTACTTGACACTGCGTAGTGATTTCTCACTGGATATTTGCCACAATTGCAGCAGCCACATCTGACAGAGATGGAGAGAATATTGTTTAAAGGTGAGAGGGATAGATTTATCGTCCAGGCTCGCCATCAGAGCAGAGAGGGATGTGATAGATGGACTAATACTCTTTCTGTCCTCTCCGCTCTTGAGTTGAGGCTTCAGATTCGAGTTTGATTCTGTTGCTCGTCACTGCTGGGATATTTAAGCATCTGAATGCAGCACTGGGCATCTGAACATCTCCGTCAGATGCTTATTTATACCGAGGCTGAGACCTTTTGGATTTTTGTGCATTTTTTGCTCTACTTATATTCCTTGAGGATTATACAACCAGACCATAAAAGAATCAAAAGACCAAATTCAACTGGTAATTGTTTTTTCATGACATTTTTTAGTGAAATAAACACGTCAGATTTCTCCAGACGAGGTCAGAAGGTAGAGATGGGGAGGAGTGAGTGAGAGAGCAAGTGTGATCAAATGAGAGGCGAGAACATTCCGATAAATTGATGCGAACGGGGACCGGCACCAGTCCCACACAGAGGGAGCATTGATTGGTCTGTGATGTTCTGATGAGACAGTCAGAGTCTCTTCTGTGCCAAGATCTGGTTCTTTAAAGACCTGCTCTTATAGACTATTAGCACTAGTATCTACTAAAGGAGTAATAATATACCTGCCTGACAGTCTATTACTTAGCCCGGTCTATTAATGAACTTGATGAACTAACTAATGTAGTTCCGCAGCTGGTTTTAAGATATGATTGTAGCTTTTTTAAATTAAGGTGTTTTAACCCTCATGTTCTTTTGATTGAGGTCTCTGAAAAATAATAGGTTAAAGTTTCCATTATAATTCAATGAATATCTTCCTTTATTAATTATTGTACCTTTATTTCTCTATTTTTACCATAATGTGGTTGGTAACTATTTGAGCACTAGATAGTTTCTTCTAGGGGTCAGTTTGACATAAATTTGTTGCATTTATTCCGTATTTCATATTGAAGCAATATAGCCGTTTATTTATTATTATTGTTTATTTAAAGAAACAGGGACAGCGTACAATAAACATTAACCTCAAAGGGAGAGATGCATAGTACCGGGTTTTAGCTCAAGAGCTAATTTTCACCTGTAGTGCCTGGGCAGGCTGATGTTAAGCTACAATATATAAACATACATGAGTAATAAGATTTACACTTGCCAATAAATAAAATAAAAATTGTACAAAAGTTCATGTTCACACCTTTCATATACTTAGACCTTAGAACACACACTTACACACATACACATATCTGGTCATATGTGGGGACAAATTTGATTTGATAAAAGCCATTTCTTTGCTTGGCGTGTGAAGGTGTAAAAATGTGTGCTTTTTTTTTTAGCTCTGTAGGCAACATATTCCACTGACGAGCGGCCAAACAAGAAAAAGCAGAGTTTCCAAATACTGTCCTGCGTTTCGGGATCCTGCATTCACCTTGCACTGTAGATCTTGTGGCTCGAGCTGTTATTTCAGAGCCCAAAGATATAAATTCTTTTAGTGGAGGAGCAGCGTTGTCATGAAGTATCTTATACATCAAACACAGATTGGTGTGAATTTTCAGATTTTCAAAGCTGAGAAATTGGTATTTTACAAGAATATGACAGTGATTGAATCGTCTGCTTTTCTTATCGTGAATCTTTAGAGCGCTTTTATATAATGACTCAGGCTACTAAAACTGCTCTCAAGCCACTTGTGACCAACTTGTCATACAATATCGAAAATGAGGAACAATCATGGCATTTAGATAGGCCCCTGAGGCCTCGATTGTAAAGGAATTTCGAATATATCTGAACTGTGCCATATTCAATTTTATTGTATTTGTTAACTTATTTATATGCTTTTTAAAGCCTAAATTTGGTTCCAATATGACACCTAAATATTTTACCTGTTCTTGATTTGAAATGATTTGTCCATCAATTAAAATATTAGGCTAAATTTGTATTTTAAAACGATTTGTGAAAAACATAGAAACAGTCTTATCTAAATTTAGAGTGAGGCATGAATTTTTCAGCCACAAAGAAACTTTCTTCATCTCTTTGGTCAATTTGTGAGCGACTTCTTCCACAGTTTTACCATGTGCATATAGCACCGTATTTAATGTTTATTTCATTTTTTCCGTTCTTCATTTTCCATTTAGCAGAAGCTTTTATCTTTTGGGGGAAAACTCATAAAGACTCAACTTGATGGTTGAGTAGTAAATAAATGTTTTTCAAAACATTAAACTGTTTTTAATAAATCAAGACTTATTCCTTAAATTCATACTTTTAGATGAACCGAAGCTACACAGAAATAACACAAAATGCTGGTTTATGGATAATGAAGATTCTTTATTATGTAAGCAGTGTTTTGTTTGTGAACGTGCCGAGGGATTTAATGGTTCCAATAACACCTCGATTAACCTACCGTTCAAAGGTCTGTGTTCCTGTTTGCTGGGCCAATTGGGGTTGTTCTGTAATAATTATTCATCCTTGATCCAATGTCAGTCTCCAGACTTCAATAATTTGCTTTCGCTTAAGTACATTTACAATACAAAATGCTTTTTCTCACTGGGTGTGTTCACACTTAGTATGTTTGGTTTGATTAAAATGAACCCTGGTGCGATTGCTCAGTGTGGTTCATTTGAGTAAGTGTGAACGCTGCTGTCCAAACCCTGGTGCGCACCAAGCAGGCGGACAGAGACAGCTGAAAAGATGGGTCTCGGTCTGCTTCCAAACGAACTTTGGTGCGATTTGTATGAAATATGAAAGCAACACGGACCAAAGACATGTAAACCAACCAAAAACAGGAAGATGAGATGCTAAAAAGGGCAGAATGCTGAAGAGTACCTGCTTTTACCTGGTCATAGTCATGCTGTCGCCTATTACAGTTCGGTACATGCATCAGAACCGCGTCTCCTCACAGCAGATCTTAATTTGTGTGTGTGATGTAAGGATTCCTGCCGCTGTTTTGACTCGTTTTCACATTTTATAATGTTCTCATCTGTTCAGAATACCATCATATTTAGGCTATGCACATACAATGAGCGCATTTAGGCCAACACAGCATTGTTTTGGATGTTCCGTAAGTTCTATCTTAAAATAGTCAATACGTCATAAAAGCCGACCAATCTGGTTGTGAACAAATCCCTATGCCTTTAGGTTCTGCATTTTGAGGTTCGGTGTTAAAAATGACAATCTGAACGCTGTCAAAACCACAGTCTGCAAAACAGTGGCTAAATGGAGCTAAGCTAATTCTAGGCAACATTTTACAGACATTTTATCAGAATAAATCACTGCTGTTGTCTTACAAGAGCTTTTTGATAAAGACGTATTGCCAAAACGTGTAGCAAACTTGTTCTCCACGGTGGCACACACACCTCAGTGGCTGCTCAGGGCAGATTGTGTAAATCTGTTACAAGATGGTGTTATTAACTCTATTTTCTTCCCTGCTATCCACACATTGTCACCTGTTCAACCTTATTTCAGCTTAAGTGCCTCTTAATCATTCCATTCCCGGGATGATAGATACCCCCCCTCTCCTCGCACGCCCCCTCCTCCTTCTGTACATCTCTTTTCGCGAATCCTCTGAGGATGTAACTTTCTGATTATATGCAGAGCATCTTTGTCCAATCAGTGCTTCTGAGAGCTTCTTACTAACAGTCCCAGAGGAGAAGAACCGATCCTGAATACATACACGTGTTAGAGAGCTGCCCACTGCATGGCTAAACATGGCTAACTCTAACTGGAGGATAATGGCTGTAAGCTACAAAATTCTGGCTATACTTTGGTAAACAAAACTGGTGTTTTTGATATGTAGGTTTCTTTACCTACATAATTTCATTACCTGTGAGTGTTCTCCGTCTAGGCCAGGCCTCCGTAATATGTTCACAGTCAAAGCAGGGAGTCATTACCTACAGAAAATGGCTTAATTATTCAGGCAAGGCTTTTCGACTGCATGGGAGAGAAACATATGTTACGGTTAACAACGGGGAAGTTTGGAGCCCAAGCAGCCAGGCTGAAACAGCTGACGGAGACAGTGCACGCGAAGGGCTTTCCCTAGGAAAAGCAGAGCAGGCAATAATCTAACTATAATTAAGGCCGATAAACCATGTCAGAATGCCATTAGACCAAATGGCTTGCAACCAATCAGCTATGACATTAATGGCATCGGAGCTTCATAAATCATGTGTGTTATAATAAGAGAATCAGTTTAAGCATTTCTGTTTTACACCACATTTTTTGTGACATTTTTTGTGATTGTGTGTGTGTGTGTGTGGACTGGTAATCCCTACGGTATGGGGACAAAATGTCCCCACAAAGATGGCAATATCCAAAATCCTTGGACATTTTTTGGTCCCCATGAGGAAAACATCTTATAAATCACACTAAGTGATGTTTTTTGAAAATGTAAAAATTCAGCATGTCTCCTGTGATGGGTAGGTTTAGGGGCAAGGGCAGTGTAGGGGGATAGAAAATATAGTTTATACGGTATAAAAACCATTACGCCTATGGAATGTCCCCATAAAGAGAGAGAGAGAGAGAAACCTTGCCTTTATTGAAAAAAAACCTCACCCCAAATTACTTACGTTAGGCAAATATACAAAGTTCTGCCATGAAAGGTCCTTAACTCAGTTAACCTATCGGTAAGCCCCTCCCCTCGAATGCAGATGAGCCAATGGCAGTTGTGCATTAGTTGCACTGGAATTCAGACATCTTTAGGTTTCAGCGCCAGAGAGAAACATAGGAAGAGCCTAAGCTCTTGATGGTGTTTATTAGGGCTGGGTAAAAAAAAATAGATTTCTCGATTTGAATCGATTGCCATTTTTACGAACCGACATCGACTCTTAAATCCCAAGAATCGATTCGTCATCCTGTTTTCAGTTGATGAATGAACGCAACATTGTTGCGCGCCTCCCATCCAATAAATCACTATAATCTTTGTGCTTTGTTACTACTGATATGAAACAAAGTCTTAGATTTTAAATTACGTCCATTTTATTCAATATTTTAATTGTATGCGTTTAGAGTACAACTTACCTGAATTCATATCATGTCACATGTAATTCCTCAAGCGGTGTAATTACAGACAGGTCAATTAATTCTGTCTATCGGAAATTATCTGTTTTTAAGGGGTGGTTTCTTTAAGGCAATTGCAAGCTATAAAGTCAGAATTGCAACTGTATATCACACAATTCTGACATTATATCTCGCAATTTTGACTTTATAACTCACAATTGCAACTTTATATCTTCCAATTCGGAGAAAAGTAAGTATTGTGAGATGTAAACTCACAAATTGCTAGAAAAAAAGTCAGAATTACCTTTTTTCTTTTTTATTCTGTGGTGGAAACAAGCGTCCATACAATCTGATCATTCATAAAGGCGAATCCACCATTGTCCGACAAAGCAGTCAGGAGAGTTGGTAGATTAACGTTGGTGAACTTGAAAAATGGTGTTTACTGATGTCTTTCCGCAGTTGAAACATTACTTCTGATGTTTATTTGGTGCTAAAAATGAACTATTAGGAAGAGATGAGACTTGTTCCTGACACTAGGGTCCTTCTGAAGTCTGTACAGAGACGCAAACAAGCTGGCTAAACAATATGTTCTTTTACTCTTTCATTTGCCCTGTTGTCAGCAAGCTGAATCATGTGCAGTTTCATCGTCTGAAATTGGATAAAAGGCATTTTTATACTGTAGACAATGTCACTGATTATAAGTTAGGAATAATTATCTCCGGACTGCTGAATTAGAAAAATAATGCACACTTGAGGTGGTAATGCGGTAATGACGCAGATTGTTGTAATAATTCAATAGCTCCGACATAGTTAATTATTCTGCATATATATTTTTTAAACTTCAGATATTTTTATTTCAACATATTTGTCAGGTTTTTGTCCTTAGAAGCTATTGTGTATAGGATTAATTGCTTACGGATTACATCATAAGCCTCCCCTGCTAATTCAAATGTCATTTTTAAAGCTATTAATGGAAGCTTGAGTCATAGACAGTGCTGTTATTGGACAGAGATTGATCAACTGATTAAGCGTGTGCACCCAAGTCTCTACTAATAGCAAAGCTGTAAGTTTACCTGCTTCAAAAACAGTGAGGTTACTACTCTGATACTGAGAAATATCAGGTCGTTTTGCGGATGGCTGCTAAACAATTTTATCGATGAAGTTCTGACAAGTTTCTCTGCATAGTTTCTCCTAATCCTTTAAACCTATGTCTTATACAGTCTCAGGTGGGTGAGTCAGACCTAAAAGCCCTCAGAAGTTGTATCGGTTTTTACCAGAGTTGGTATGTATTGGTCTGCTTTGTGACAAAGAGACTTTTGGATAACACAGAAATTAGGACATGCTGGGAGAAGTGAACTTCAGGGTAAGAGACAGGGTTCTTGGCTTATTATTCAGTTGTGGTGCTTTTTAGGGCAAAAATAGACTTTAATTCATCACCATGGAAACAAGGGTACATTTCTTTCCTGGCACTTGGGACGTTAGTTAAGGTGTTCTTGATCTTTGCACTGTTATAAAATGCTGTCTATGGGTTAGATCTTAGGAAATGTGACCTGGGTCAAGAATACAGAGGTTTATTGGAGATGAAGCAAAGTAAAACTGGTTACATCAGAACTATCTGATCTTCAGTCATCATTGGGATTGTAAACGAGTTCACTGGCATCTGAATTATTGCAATGCTCAGCGACATTAGTAATGTGCACCAGGGAATCTGCTCCAAAAAAACATGATGCCTGGTTTACTCAGCAGATTATTTTAACAGACAGTATACTTAATGGAAAATGTGGATCCATCCCAACAGCTCCCTATCGGAGCATCTTCATGGCCTTCCAGCCTTCTCTGTGTCTGACATCCATTGATTCAGCTGTAAGTTCTGGCCAAAAATGGACTGGTTAAAGGTACCTGGAGGTGTCAGCACTCTGGGGGGTACAGTATATTCACTCACCAAAGCACTTACAGTGCAGTTATTTGTAATAATTTAGAAACTTGCTTTTGGAATGACTAAATGTAATTTTTGTTCTAAAATGTAGGATGTTACCATCCGTTTATTTAGTTCATATGTTCGGTAATTGGGTTGATTTAATAAAATGTAATATTGTATAATTAAGATTTTTTTGAGCCTAGCCTGGATGCCAGCCGAACTTAGCCCCGCCCACAATATTTGAGGTCGGGAAGTTAGGTCTGGACTTGATCTGTTGTGGAGCAACTATGCTCGAACCAGAGCGGTTTGGACCAATCAAATTGTGAGGGCGGGCTTTATATGATGATGGACAGATGATAAACAGTAACATAATCATCCACGTCACCAAAAAGCACTTGGGTTGAATTCGTTCTAATCCTAAACGGAGAACTTGTTCGTATATGCATTCACCTTATATTTCTCTCAAAAATGATGATCGTGTTGGTAAGTACTCTGTGTATCCTTAAATTATTTTTAAAACACTCGTTTACACTCATCTTCTTCTTCTACTTCTTCCAGCATGCGTGCAGTTGAGTTCTGTTGACAAATATCCATCGCTCAAGTCAACATACATCACTTACTCCGTTGCTGTGATTGGTTGTAGGTCTATCCAATTGAGTGCAGAGGCATTTTATTTCCTGGTTCGGTTGAAACACGTCTCAATCACAGCCCAATGGAGCAGTTTCAGACTCATATTCTGCCTAGAATCTGAGTATGATGACGTCAAGCTAACTTGGGCCAGTAGTTTACATGGTAATACATTACAATAAGGTCCGTTAGTTGATGCATTAACTAATATTATCTGACAATGAGCAATACATTTATCTATTAATGTTAGTTAATAAAAACTACAGCTGTTCCTGTTAGCTCAGATCCATTAAATAATAACAAATGCAACTTTCGATTTGAATAATGTACTAGTAAATGTTGAAATTAGAATGCACAAAGTAATAAAGGCTTTAAAAGTTGAAATGTGCATGTTAACAAATGTAATGTCATTGTAAATTGTTACAGTTTCGATTTTTTACTTAGCTTGCGAACATTTTCACCGGCGCCTTTTATTTTATCACTTTACATAAAAACGAATAATAATAATAATGTTTAAGATGCATATTGTATTGTATCTATAATTGCATGTATTATTTAATATTTTAATTGTTTATTAAAATTGATTTTTCACAGTTTTTTAACAAATGTTGCATTTTCTTTCTCCCACTGGCCTCAGACAGATGGCCATCCTTACTGCCGAGTCCTGCTTTTCTGTTTCTGAGGTAAAAGGTTTGCTAACTTTTTCATTCCTTGTAGCAAGTGACAATGAATGACTGTGATTAGAGAGAAAAATGACTCTGTCTTAACAATAGTTCACTTTCAGGTCCAAGATATTTCCACATAAATCAAAAAGAGACAGATAATAACATCAAAATGTATTGATCTGAGTGAGGTAAATCTGACTTACAGCAGCAGGAAGCCCCCAACCACAATCTAAAGGTATTTGATGCATTTTAGAGATTACACTGGATCTTATTTAATAAGAGGACCTGAGATTTGGGATTGAGCAATTATATTATTCAGGTGGAATAGTTGTATTAATGTTAACTGATTTAGGTGATGTAATACAATGTAGGATGACCACCATGAGGGACAGTACAGAAATTGGGAGCTTTGTCCCACGTCCTGGAAGATGTAGAGTGTCCCACAATTCCATTTGCGCAGCCATAGTGTTCTAGCTAGAGTGGGGAAAATAACTAAACCTAAAGGCATAGAGATACGTTCACAACCTGTTTGGTCGGCTTTTATGGTGTATTGCCTATTTTGAAACGGAACATCCAAAACAATGCTGTGTGCTGGACTTAATGCGCTCATCATGTGCATAGCCTACATATGATGGTATTTTGACCAGCTGAGAACTCGTGAAGAGCTTATAAAATGTGTAAAGGAGTCAAAACAGCAGCAGGAATCCTCCATCACACACAAACAATCTATTGTGAGGAGACACGGTTCTGCCTGTACCGAACTGTGATAAGCTGCGTTTCCACCGCAGGAACTTTCCCCAGGAACTTTGGGGTGTTACTCGGTGTGTTTCGACCGCAGGAACCAGGGTCTAAATGAAGTTCCGGGTAAATATTTCCCCCTCCAAAAGTCCCTGCTTGCGAGGTAGTACTTTTTCAAAGTTCAGGAACTTTCGGAGGTGGGACTTGCGTGCTGAACATGCTGATTGGTTGAGCTCACGCAGCATTTTATTTCAACCGGCATTTTTAAAAGTCTTTTGGGAAGTTCGTTCTGCGTTCAGTAAATGTCAGTCTTGCTCAGCGGGCGTTCGTCTGAGCCATCTCATGGTCAAAGTCCGTAATGACTGATAAGATACTTTGCCATTTTAATAGTTGATGTTCATTACTACCGAAGCTTTGAAGCTCAAAAAATGGTATTCAGACCTGCCCTAAACTTTTCTATTCCTGAATTCAGTGTTATTCTGGGGGCCGGATGGAAATCTCTGGCGGGCCGCCAGTTGACGTTGCATGATGTAGATTGTCTACAAACCCGAAGGTTGGTGGTTCGATCCCCGGTTCCACCTGACCAAGTGTCGAGCAAGACACCTAACCCCAGCTGCTCCCGACGAGCTGGATGGCGCCTTACATGGCTGACACCACCGTCGGTGTATGAATGAGTGAGTGAATGCAGTCCATTTACCATTTAAAGGTCCACTATGTAACTTTTGTCCCTCTACCAGTTAAAAAACAAAACTGCATGCATTATGCGGAAAAACATTGATTTGATTGCCACGGCTCTGCGTGACTGTGTGAGAGAAATATGGTTATATTGCTCATTAAACATTCACCACTAGGCTTAAGCAATATAACCCGTTTAGATGGAAAGGATCTCAAGCTGACTATCTGAAGACGTTGTTGTAGCTTTACCCATTAATAGACACATTACTTCCTTGAAAATAAATTCCGTCAAACCATAATGAAATGACTCTTCAGGATGCTTTACAATTAACTCTGTTAGAGAGATACATATGGAAAATTATGCTAATTAAATACCTTACTTACCTGGCATCTCCGCATCACATTTATATTTCAAATCCCTTAGTTTTCGCCATCTCTGAAAAGCCAAGTCAATGTTGATTCTTGTCTTATTACGAGCTCTGTCGCATTCTCTTTTTGCCAGCAGACTGTCCTATGTTTGGCATTTTTTAATTAAACAGGTGATTTCCCAGAGGTTTGAGATTTAGTGTGCTCCATGTATAGACTGTAAAAAAAATTAAAAATGGACATAGTGTCCTTGATGTCACCCATAGGATTCTGAAGAGCAGTTTTGTAGAGTAAAGTAGGGTCAAGCTGGCCGCGCGCCACTCCCAGATAACAGAAAATGGGCGAGGAGGTGGGATGTGGGCGGAGCTGAGGTGACGTGATGGCTAACAGACAGCAGATAAATGACAATCCACCTGTCACTCAAAGTGGCCACTGCCTTATTATGCAAAACTTTAAGGCTTTATATAATGTAAATGAATAAGTTATACAAAAAAAAATTCACCCCCTCACAGTTTTCATCAAGGGAAAATTATAGATATAGACCAAAACCACAATTTGTACCAGGCTGTAAACATGTCTTTTTTTTCTGCTGTAAAGTTGGCCATTTTAACATGGAGCTCAATGAGATTCTGCTCCCTTATTGAGCCTGTCCCTAGTGGCCAGTCGATGAATTGCAGTTTAAGTCACTTCCGTATTGGATTCAAGAGAAACTGGGAGAGGTTTTGGTAGGACAAAAACACATTTTGGAATAAAGATTGATGTATTTACTCACGATTTAAATTGCATTCATTTTGAACAAAAAGTTACATAGTGTACCTTTTTAAGGAAATTTATTTTAGTATAAAGTGTGGTTTTACATACTAGCCTGTTACTCAATTATATTTATCAGACTAAATAATCCTGTTGAGTAAATTACATTCTATCACTCGAACAATACTCATGTAATTGCAAATTGAGTGCCAGTCACAATTATCAAAGCTTGTAAAGCATGTTATCATTAAATTCAATAGAATATAGGTTTTCCAAATAATGTAAATCAATATTTACATAGTATAATACTAGTAAATGTATATCTCCCTCACATTGTGTCCCGCGAAATCACATCTACGTCCTGCAGAGCAGTAACCAGGTGGTCACCCTAATTCATTGTGCTTTTAAAAAGTTCTATATTTTCTCTAATTATTTAGTTTTTCCTTGCAGGGTCAACTTTCATAGCAACATCTGTCTCTTTCTGCACACTATAGGGGGTCATATGTGGCGACTTGAGCTAATGACGAAGTGGGATTTGGCTCTATCCTTTATAGGCTGTCATGAAAAGCATAACCAATCGGATTGGTGTCTACTTAAGACGTTGTTTAGAAATCCTTGCTAAGCTCAGGATGAAATAAAGGAAATGGGTCTCCGGTCAAAGTTGGCGGCTAGGTCATTGCAACGCCTTGAGCTTATTTGCGTGTTTTGTTTAAGAACATTAAACCTACATGATGCAATATCCTGTGAGAAGAGAGAGCGTGAACCTAGATGGCATTACTAGATCAAATCCAAACATTATTCCACCAGCAGGCATTTCTTGATTGAGTATTGACAGCACGCAATTACTCTCTCAAGCGCTGATTGACTTCTCGTTAGAGGATGTCTGATGAAGGAGTCACTGAGCTGATTCCAAGTAAATGTCTTGCCTCACAGCAAGAGTTTTGCAAGGTCAAATCTCAGCATCCATTCTGTCTACACTGTACAAAAAAAGGTTAAAGCAATTCCATTGTCACGTAAGTGACTATTCATGTTGGTAAGGATACTTCTTTCTTGATAACGGGCAACACATGACTGAAAGCTATTTTGTTGCAAACTATACAGTATTATTAAATGTATCCATAGTGCTGTATAAGGTATAAGCTACTAAATATCAGTGCATTAGATAATAAAATATCAAACCAAGTGGCATTCTGACTAGAACAAAGAGACTGAAAGTGACCAACCACAATTGATTTTCACTTTCATGCCGTTTTCTTGTGATTATCTCAAATATATTATATCATGCTCCCTCCCAACCATTGTTCCACAATTTGATCCTGATGAATCTTGACATTGTCATTCTGGAATATGGCTGAGATGTGCTTCCTACATGGTTTGTTATGAAATTAAAAAGCTTAAGAACTTTTGCCAGACACATAACATGCTAGAAACTCGATAATCACTGCAAGAATACATAGACGTTTTTTTTTCATTAAACATACAGACATGAAAAAATTGATCAATAGCGACAATAAAGAGATTTATAATATTGGAATTTTATATTGTAAATAAATGTTGTTCTTTTGAACTTTCTTTCTAAAGAAATATTTAGTTATCTTAAGCAATGGTATTTGTCCATTAAGTATACGTTGCATGTCTAAATAGTTCAAAAAAGGCAATTGTATAATGTAACAGAGAGGGGAAGCAAGTTATAATTTGGAGCACAGGAAAAAAAAACAGACAAGGAAAACAGGAGGCGCATATTACTGAAGAAAATGCATAAACAACAAGAGACCAAACAAATTTGAACAAAAATCTTCCAATATTTGGGGATTGAGCTTCCGTCTATATATACGTATATCATGTATTGAATTGTCTGTGTTTTTAGTTTGATTTTCAGCACATCACAGATAGCTTGGCTTTCTGGAATGCCTTTAGGCTTTAAAAGTGGCAAATTTCGCAAAGTTTTATTCCAGCGGAATAAAAGCAAAAAGTCCTAGTGTGAATGAAGGAAAACTCTCAGAGGGCTCAGCGCTTTCAGTTAGACACCTGGAAGCTTTACTTCAGACATTCTGTCTGCTTTGTGATGCTCAGAGATGTTCCAAGGGATGCCCTGGAGCGAGAGCTGCCCCACCAGCACCCGGCCCCACCCACTTCTGGAGGACGGCTCTAGCATTTCAAAAGAAAAGACTAATTTGAAGTATACTTCCCACCACACTTTCTGCTGCTTAATGTCAATAAAAAGGCTCAGGGTTGATGCACAGTGGGGCTGATATTGCTTCTTGTGTGGCGGGTGGTGTTTTGGGAAGGAAAAAACACCATTTCTGTCATGCAAAATAATCTCCAGAAATAATACACAAAATGCCTTTTAAACCATATATATATATATATATATATATATGTACTGCGTTTTAGAATATATATGATTTGGCTTTTCTATGTACTCTTTTTCATGTTTGCCTTGAACTTGCTTTTGTTTGATTTACTTTCAACGATCTGATATTGAAATGTTTACTGCTCTGTAACCTCTCTGAGATCCTTACAACAAGAATACATTTTATTTAATTGGTTATGTTGAAGTGTTGTTTTGTCAGCTATGTTATGTCATAAACTTTAACCCATGGACTCTCAAGGAAAATGTAATTAAATAACATCTATCTACAGCTTACCCTAAATGAAAAGCAGTTTCTATGGAAATGGTTTTTCATGATTTTTCTCTTTTTCTTCCAGTTGTGCAGACATCACTACTGCAGTACATAGTAAGTAGACCTCTACAGTTCACCTTTACTTCTGTCATTTCTCCATCTGTCTTAATGTGAATCCAACTGATGATATAAACAAACTTACCACATATTTAACAGACGGGTGGACGGATGGACGGGTGGATGGACGGACGGATGGATGGATGGATGGATGGATGGATGGATGGATGGATGGATGGATGGATGGATGGATGGATGGATGGATGGATGGATGGATGGTCAAAATGGATGATGGATGGATAGATAGGTAATCAAAGTTAAAGGATAAATCGATGGATGGATAGACAGAGAGACAGATAGATAGATAGATAGACAGACAGACAGACAGACAGACAGACAGACAGATAGTCAAAGTGGATGATGATGGATGGATGGTCAAAATGGATGATGGATGGATAGATAGGTAATCAAAGTTAAAGGATAAATAGATGGATGGATAGACAGAGAGACAGATAGATAAATAGATAGACAGACAGACAGACAGATAGTCAAAGTGGATGATGATGGATGGATAGATAGGTAATCAAAGTTAAAGGATAAATCGATGGATGGATAGACAGAGAGACAGATAGATAGATAGATAGATAGATAGATAGATAGATAGATAGATAGATAGATAGATAGATAGATAGATAGATAGATAGATAGATAGATAGATAGATAGATAGATAGATAGATAGATAGATAGATAGATAGATAGATAGATAGATAGTCAAAGTGGATGATGGATGGATGGATAGATAGGCAATCAAAGTTAAAAATAAATCGATGGATGGATGGATGGATGGATTGATAGTCAAAGTGGATGGATGGATGGATAGATAGGTAATCAAAGTTAAAGGATAAATCATTGGATAGATAGATAGATAGATAGATAGATAGATAGATAGATAGATAGATAGATAGATAGATAGATAGATAGATAGATAGATAGATAGATAGATAGATAGATAGATAGATAGATAGATAGATAGATAGATAGATAGATAGATGGATGCAAAGCCAACATGGACCAAATTAAATGATCTAATTTCATAGTTCAGACAAATGAGATTTAACAAGGGATGGAGGGCAGAGGAGCTCCGCTCTTTGTTTTAAAGGGGTTGTGTAGTGCAGACCAGCATCTCCCGCTGTCTGCCTGCTGGAAATTTTCTGTGCTGATGGAGCTATTGATCATGCACACATTAAAATGATGTCTACTGCTCTAAACACCAATGACAGAGAGGTACATTAATCAGGAAATCAATGGCTGTGTCAATGGGCTGCTGGGGCTTGACAATAGATTGCAGTCTAGAGACAAGAGGCCCAAAAAATCCCTTCCCCACAAAGTCACCGACCCATTCAAACTCCAAGTGTTTATTTTAATCCACGCCATTACATCAGACTTGGGGTATAAAGCTTTTTAATACATTTACAGAGTGATCCGATCTGTCTTGTGTGGAGGAGCTCAGACTCCTTGAGGGGAAATGACTTATAACCCTGTTCATAACTGTAGCTTGTTTGACAGGAAGTAGTGAGTTGATGAAGACTGAGCAATGTGTCAACATATCACTTAAACAACTGTAATTTGTCAGCCAGCAAATTAGCTCTATTCCAAAACCTAGTGAGCTGCCCACCTAGCAGATATTTTTAGGCATTATAATCACACCCCTTATATGAAAGCTGTTCCAAACAGTAGGCAGCTAAATTATGCTCATAAAATACCTCGTTTTGGCTAAAATGTTAAGCAGCGTTTCATGTGTGCTTCATAGATCCCATAATGCTTTTCTGCTATTTAAATCCTACTTAGCACATGGACCGGATTTTGTTTTTGAAAATTTCAAGGCTGCATTTATTTAAGAACAATAAAACGGTAATATTGTCAAGTCACCTTTATTTATATAGCGCTTTATACAATGCAGACTGTTTGAAAGCAGCTTTACAGTGATAAACAGGAACATAATGATCAGTGCTGCAAACAGAAGTCAACTCTGCTGTATAAAGCAGCTATAAAAATACATTCAGCTGTTATTATTCAGCGGAAGTCAGTTCAGTTATTGTGAAATATTATTACAATTTAAAACTGTTTAATAGATTTTATAAAATAATTTATTCCTGTAATGCCAAATCTGAATTTTAGCACCATTACTTCAGTCTTTATTGTCACATGGTCCTTCAGAAATCATTATAATGCTGCTGATTAATATTTTTGTGGAAACGGTAATTTTACCATTCCTCTTTTGCCAGGATTCTTTGATAAATAGAAAGTTCAAAAGAACAGCATTTATTTAAAATGGAAATATTTGGTAATATTATAAATGGTCTTACTCTTACTTTGGATCAGTTTAATGTGTACTTGTGTAATGTGTACTTGAATTAAAAGCATTAATTTGAGACTGAACCTAATTTTTCTTGCTGAAGCTCAAACGTGCTGCGTAACACGAGAATGAACCTCATTGGTTCTTGCGGAAGCTCAAACGTGCTGCGTAACACGAGAATGAACCTCATTGGTTCTTGCGGAAGCTCAAACGTGCTGTGTAACACGAGAATGAACCTCATTGGTTCTTGCTGAAGCTCAAACGTGCTGCGTAACACGAGAATGAACCTCATTGGTTCTTGCGGAAGCTCAAACGTGCTGCGTAATACGAGAATGAACCTCATTGGTTCTTGCGGAAGCTCAAAGCGTGCTGTGTAACACGAGAATTAACCTCATTGGTTCTTGCTGAAGCTCAAAGCGTGCTGCGTAACACGAGAATGAACCTCATTGGTTCTTGCTGAAGCTCAAACGTGCTGCGTAACACGACAATGAACCTCATTGGTTCTTGCGGAAGCTCAAACGTGCTGATGTAACACAAGAATGAACCTCATTGGTTCTTGCTGAAGCTCAAACGTGCTGCGTAACACGACAATGAACCTCATTGGTTCTTGCGGAAGCTCAAAGCGTGCTGATGTAACACAAGAATGAACCTCATTGGTTCTTGCTGAAGCTCAAACGTGCTGCGTAACACGACAATGAACCTCATTGGTTCTTGCGGAAGCTCAAACGTGCTGATGTAACACAAGAATGAACCTCATTGGTTCTTGAGGAAGCTCAAACATGCTGTGTACCATGAGAATGAGCCTCATTGGTTCTTGCTGAGACTCAAAAGTGCTGCGTAACACGAGAATGAACCTCATTGGTTCTCGCACTTTAAGCAAGCATGATTGAGCTTCCGTTTACCACAACTGATGTTTGTTATTCAATCTGTCCATCATATAAAGCGGTCGTGTCTCTTCAGAAAATTTGGACCCAAATTCATTCACACGGATTAGTTTTACGATCTCTATGAACTTTTTGAATCGACAAAGTGGTAGTTGCATTTGCCTTATTATATGGACAGAAATCTCTCTAATTTCATTTAAATATGAAATCGAAGATAAATAAAATGAGTAAATGATGACAGAATTAAATTGACCATCTAATTCATTTTTCACTCAAATTACTACTGTGTTGTAAGTGTCAGCTCACACCTCAATTATTTATACCGCTAACAACCTAAAGAAGAGGTTAATCAGCTGATAAATCTTCAATAGCGTTATAAAGCAATGCCTCACCTGTCACCATTCACAGCAGCTGAAGCTGATATTAGCCTTAGTGTCATTATCTGTTGCTGATATAGTCACTTAACTGTCAAGCTAAAATATGGCCACTGTGGTCTATTGAAATGAGCCGAGCATCTGTGGAATAATGATATTCCGAATAGAGCAAAGAAGTTACTTTCATCTGCCCTGGATGCCCATAACTCACAAGAGATCAGTATTTCTCTCGCCGCCCATCATGGTGATTGCTATTTTTCATCTAATGGAGATATTGCTTAGTATGCATGTGTTATGCTGTTTTTAAAGGTCTCAGGATGGGTAACCGAAAGCCGGATTCTGTTTTCAGACATTTCTAAGACTATTCATGGAACAAATATTAGTCGAATGGAACGTCTTAAATTTTTCAATATTTTTAGACAGCAGGGGAAGCATCAGATAAGTATATTGGTTATTTTCCCCTGGACTTTTCATAGGATACAGTCTTTCAATATCAGCATAGACTTAGTAGTTATTTTGAATCCAGACTCATTTGGACTTCCTGCCATGTGTCTTTTTAACCCACTGCCCCCTCCCCTCTCCCATTAGGTTAAAGTGAATTGGTATAGCCTGCCTATAATTTGACTTAAGACATAGGCAATTTCTCCCAGAGTTCTGAGCAGTGCTGACCGCTGTAATGGACAGGGGGCTGACAGCGCAGAGCAGAAGACTGACACCTGTAAAATTAAAGACAAGGAGAGCAGGCAAACTGTCAGGTGAATGTTCTAATAGATCTGTGGGAAAGAAAGGTGAGGGTGGTCACAGTGCAGACATCCAAGGATCACTCTAGTGTAACGCATGTTAAGTGGCCAAAAGTGATATCCGGAGGGGATTGGTTTTGGGGATTTGTTTTTAATGACCCTACAAGTTCAATTAAATCATCAAAATACACTGCCTGGCCCGAAATCAAAATGCACTGTCTGCCCCCCTAAAAAAGTCACTGTTCGGATTTAAATAGGCAAATGCTTAAGAGGCTGTAATTATAATTATATTTTCCTTTGATGTCGTCTTAATTTCAATGAACTAAAACAATTTTAACAGTTTTAGTTTTAGTTAACAAAAACAACACTGTGTTAAATGAATGTGATTAATATATTTTTTTTTAATTATAATCCATGGATGGATGGATATAGATAGATAAATGGATATGGATAGATAGATAGATAGATAGATAGATAGATAGATAGATAGATAGATAGATAGATAGATAGATAGATAGATAGATAGATAGATAGATAGATAGATAGATAGATAGATAGATAGATAGATATAGATAGATAGATAGATAGATAGATAGATAGATAGATAGATAGATAGATAGATAGATAGATAGATAGATAGATAGATAGATAGATAGATAGATAGATAGATAGATAGATAGATAGATAGATAGATAGATAGATAGATAGATAGATAGATGATGGATAAAGTGGATGGAGATAGATGATAGATAGATAGATAGATAGATAGATAGATAGATAGATAGATAGATAGATAGATAGATAGATAGATAGATAGATAGATAGATAGATAGATAGATGGATATAGATAGATAGATGGATATAGATAGATAGATGGATATAGATAGATAGATGGATATAGATAGATAGATGGATATAGATAGATAGATGGATATAGATAGATAGATGGATATAGATAGATAGATAGATATATAGATAGATAGATAGATAGATAGATAGATAGATAGATAGATAGATAGATAGATAGATAGATAGATAGATAGATAGATAGATAGATCCTCTCTCTCTCTCACACACACACACACACACACACCAACTTAACATTCTGAGCTGATATTGTCAGATGGCACATTCTCACACTGGAAAAAACAGCAAGTTCTCTGATTGCGGTAAATGTAATCACTCATTACTTTGGAAAGCTCCCAGTGGTAGCAGCTGTTCAACAGCTATGAGGATTCTTATTATTTATGCAAATGCACACCTTTTTGAAAGGTTTTCTTCACATGTGTAGGTGTTGTGACTGTCAATCATTATTAACAATTTCCACAGGGGAGAACATTTATTTAAAGGAGCCAAGTCTTAATACCAGGAAGAAATGTTTACTATAGGACAGTAAGTCTACGCTAAGTACCACTTCCAAAAAAAGAGAGAGATCTTTGCCTCAGGTACATTCTTTTTACCCCTTCCTTATAGTTTCCGAGTTTCTTCAGGGACACCAATCAATTCATATTCATTCGATGCAACTGAAAGTTCACAGATATATCTAAGTCTTCACAATGACACACACAGTTGCCAGTCTAGAAGGTCAAACTGTAGTGGTTTTGTCATCAATTGCACATGGATGCACTAGAAGAGCGGTTAACATGAGAGGTTAACCCTGGGTAAACTACTTATCTGTGATTGGTTTTTGTGCTTGCAGCGATGACAGATTATTGATCACATTCATGCATGTTTACATGCACATGTGTTTCAGATTAAGGTCCATGTTTTAGTTAAGCCTGAAAAAGACAGATAACATTCATGCATTTTAGTAATTTAATTTGCATTATTCCTCATTCATGTCCTACTTTGGCACACATGAATAAAGTTTGTGATGTTTTAATTTTTATTAATCACGTTTGTTCGTTTTTTTTTAATTAATCTAATCTCACGATAATTATATGAATGCACACATAAGGTGTTTACATGACCAAAATCCTTATTAATACATGCATATGCCGGTGGTTAGAGACGGAAATATTGGATATAATCTCTCATACATGATCAGAATATGATCAAATTCAGATTATCACAAGAATATGTGTATGCAACATGTCTCTGTCTAAAAGTGTCTATTTATTTAAATGTATGCAGCACTGGTCTAAATAAATTGCATGGATTTTTCAAATCTAAACTTTTTTTTTCAGACCAGACTCTGAGTTAAAAAAAAGATGCCCTGAGGAACCCGAGAGATTGAGCAAGCCCAAATGAATGTTCGTTTTAATTTTTGCTCTTACTCATTATCCCCTCTCTCTTTCTCATTATCTTGAAGTTTTGGTTATACCTGAAATGCAGAGTTATTGACAAAAACGCTTTAAAAATGAGTGCGTGTTCAGTAAGCGAAAATGAGCATTTTTAAAAGGATGTTTAAAATGCGCCACCAGTTTCAGACATGTTTGGAGTGCGCTCTGCAATTCTAATCATCATGTCTGCTCTTCAGAACAGAAGTCGACACTCCAAGATTCAGAGCGGGACACTTCTGTCTGTCTCTTATCGTAATCCAGATTGGCTACATGCATCGTCTGGTCTGCTTCTGAAATCTGTCCCTGCATCTGGGACCGCACTGCCAGCCTGTGTCACTGCTCAAACTGGATTAAATCACACAGTGTTGGCAGAACAACAGTGCAACACCTAAAAAGTGTTGAAGTTCTTGAAATTCGTCACGGCTGTCAGGGGCCCTAGCTCAAGGTCAGTGTTCTCATCCATCCTTTAAGAATCTTTCTGACGGATGCTAAGGTCACTTAGAGGCAAGTGTGCATCTCTCCCTTTATCTCTCTCTCTCTCTGTGTTAGAAATCTGTGCCAATCATGAATGCTGTGAGGGTTTTGGCAGAATTGAGAGATGATAGAATGCAGTGCTGCTAGTGGGGATTCGGAGATCGAAACAAAACTTTCATTGGGAAGGCTGAGCTTTTTTGTACACAGGACACTGTAAATTCTCGAATACATTTACTGCACTTTGGGCAAATGTTGTTTCTTGTTTTTGTGGTTTCCCTTTAAGAGACTAGTAATGATTGCTTTGGTCCTCTGGTCCACATTTTTGCACTTGACATCAATCCTGACAGCGTTTACTGGTAATTATGAGCAGTTACAGATTGTGGCTTTGCTTAGCATACACATAAATTGTAAGAGTGCCACTATACTGATGAATAAATATAAGGTAAGGCTATTAAATAGCAGTCCCAAACTAGTTTTGTACACTCTCAGAAAAAAAGGTACAGTGCTGTCACTGGGGCGGTACCCTAAGGTACAAAAGTGAAAAGGTACATCTGTGTACCTTACTCACCCCTAAATGGTACATATTAGTACCTTAAAAGGTACATATCAGTACTTTAAGAGTGCGTATCTTTAAGGTACATATTAGTACTTTTTCGGTTTTGTACCTTAGGGTACCGCCCCAGTGACAGCAATGTACCTTTTTTTCTGACAGTGCACAGTAAAGTGGCCACCATCCATAGTCATCAAAAATCTAGAAAATAAGTGAAAATAGAGTGGTATTTTGGGTTAAGGTAATACATAGACTACATAGGTAAATAGACAAAACTAACATGAACTGTTATAAAACATAAGGATTCTGATCCTGGTAAATAGAATGAACATCATTCCTGCATGCAAATCCTACCCAACTATTACACGACATACCAGTTACGTTATTTATTGGTCATTTTAAGATCAATATAATTATCACAGATGAACACAACTTTTATTAATTTTGACGCCTAAATGCAGTGGCCAGAAGTAAAAGGCTAAAGGTAGGCTATAAAAGGACTACATACCACAGTCTCGCGATTTCAACCTCACCATCACCAAGCTTCCAACAACTCAGTTTTTATCTCAAAACAGAACGTTTGAGTTAGACTGGTTTATAAGAGCACAATTATGAGCGTAATGAGGCTGTAAAAGCGGACTGAGTTCACTTGATGACGTTTAATCTCCTTGACTGCCTCTGTGTAGTCCCGTTTAACCACTTGTTAGCAACCGCCTTTTTCTAGACATGTAACAGCTTCAAAAATATTTGGGTTTGTATTTTATGTCGTAGAATAAAATGTGTGCTTGTGTTCTCCACAGATTTTTAGCCAAAATCCCATTCAAAAAACCATTGACTTCGGTACAAGGGAACCGGAAGTGCTAAAATGCTAACTTGCTTCCAAGTTGATGTCATACCTGCTCCACTCTATTACGACGTTGCATGCTCGAAATTACATTCGCTCTTTATACAGCGTGTGATTCCTCATTTGCGCACTGGAAGCACAGTAGCGTCTGACTAGACGTCTGACTTTTTTTTAGGTGAGAGTTATGTTGAAATATTGTTGAAATAATGACATTGACAGCCTGATAACATCTCATCAGACTGCACATATCAAGACAACACAATTTTTTTTTTTGGCACTTTACTTAAACTGCATCTGACAGAAGAGTTGACAGCTTTGACACGCGTCAAGAAAAAAAAAAGAGTCTTGCATAAGAAAAACATGCAGTTAGAATTAAAGGAACAATATGTAAGATATTTGAATTAACATATCTAAAAACCACTAGAACAATGTCATATATGTTGTTGACGTGTACTTGCATTATCTCAAATGTTTTCAAGAATGTTTAAATCCAGAGCAATTTCAACTAGGGGACGGCCGTGCATCGCCTATCAATGACATCATACCCTCATTACCCTCGATTTTGTAGAAAGAAACACCAAAGACGCTTTAATATATTATGAGTTTAATTAGACAGGTGAGTAACTGTTAGGATACATTCATAGATAGAAAACTAATAATTGTTATGTAGCTCAACAAAGTTAGTCTCATTGTTTAAATCTTGTTTTCTTGATTTACCACAAGTACCATGTTTTACCATGCCTAATATTGATCTAGTTTACTACAGTGTGCAACAATTGTCTCATAGTAGCCACAGAGCGAATGCACAGAAGTACCATTATAACATTCACTATCTACCCTTTTTCTAGCAAAATTACCGATTTGTCCAGTGATGTAGGACTGGACGCGACTTTCCAGTTCCACTAGATTTTGTCCCTCCTCATATAAGCTTAATAAAGTTTGAACCTCGTTGCTGGTCCATCGACTGCACGCACCGCAACAGACGTTTAATAATAGTGGTTGAAATAATGTTGCGTTAACTCAACCAATCAACATGTTCAGCATGTTTGAAAAAGTACTACCCTCGACTTTTGAGGGTAAAAAATATTTACCCGGAACTTCATTTAGACCCTGGTTCCTGTGGGTGAAACACACGGAGTTCCTGTGGGAAGTTTCTGCAGTGGAAACACAGCTTAATATGATAAAACAGCACTGTTACCCCACATACATATGACCGCAACAAGTGGAAGCGATAAAAGCTTCACTGCTCTCGAGCCGTGTGTCGCGCTGGTCTCTCTTTAGCAATCACTCCAGGTGCTCCACCCTATTTCATACTACAGTAATGTTAATAAATCTTTAATACATTAGCTCATCCATGGATTCTGAGTCTCTGTACAAAACAGCAATTTTGTAACTGAAACGTTGTATGCAACACATTTTAAAGAATATGTCTTGAATTATTTTATTTTAGTTTTTACCCTAATATTCACTAAATATAGGTTAATGCATAGGGCCTAATTCTGACTAGATTAGGTTACGGTTCAGTGGAGTAAAAAAAAAAAAAAGAAAAAATATACATTCTCAACAAACATGTCTGTTTTTAACATGATCAGTGACTTAATACAGAATTCTTCTATTTATCATTTTGACATGTCTTTGTTTATTTCCAGGTTTAAATGATATATTTAAAAAAAAAATAAAGGTTAAAATAAGGATGTGTTTTGCAGTGATCCAATAGAAGAACCATTTTTGGTACCCCAAAGAACCTTTTAGTGAATATTTCTTAAAAGCACCATTATTTTCTTAATGTAAAGAACCATAATTTAAAGATCCATTTCCCACTATAAAGAACCTTTTGTGCAATTGTAACTGCCGTAGGCCAGTAAGATCTGATGCTAGAGGCTATGGTCTTTAGTGTCCTTATTACCGTGCCCTTCTCCCCACTATACTGTAGATCCCGGTTTGAATCCCACTCTGAGTGGGTCGAGTGGGACCAGTTACGGTTGGTGCCGTGACCCTGATGGGAGTGAGGTTTAGGGGGTGAGGGTAACAGACATGGGCCAGTAAGAGCTGTGCGTCTGAACCTGGCTCTTCTGGCCTCAATAGGTGCGCTAGCGACTGATGCTAGAGACTGCGGTCTTAAGCGTCCTTGTTAGCGTGCCGTTTCCCATGCCCGAGTCCCCGGTTTGTATCTCGCTTGGAGCACATTGAGTAGGACCCGGTTACACAATGGAAAAGTTCCAAAGGTTCTTCACTGAACCTTTTTTTTTTTTCTTTAGAACTGTGGCCATTCTTTCTCACTTGATGATGTCATTGACACATTCTTGTTTAGTAGAATTATACTAACTGGATCGCAGAATGACGATTGGCTCCTTATCAGTGCTGGTGTTAAAAGTGCTCATGGGAAATGTGACAGTGTGGATCCTAAAAAAATTAAACACATTTGAATGGTTTTGATGATTGAGATATTGTAATGATGATGATGGGACACCAAGGGACGCCTCAAAACATAAACCTACTTCAGTTAATGATGCAAAATGCTTTCTAAAAGCACAGCAAAGTTTTGGCACATTTCTGACAGCTTGTACTCGGTATTCCCAGAAAGAGATTTGAAAGGATGAGACATTTGATTTCAGGACAAGAGGAAGAGAGAACAGTGTGTATGAGCCATCTGGGCTGGTTTAATGATAGTGGTGTTTTATGTTGGAATCTCTGGCTCTGTGTTTTTCTCTCTCTGTCCTTTACCATTTTGTCCGTTGTCTCTTATTGCTCTTTCTAAAGTTTTAATTCCAGTTTAATGACCCTATGAAATAAAAAAAGAGAGTTTTCTGGCTTTTGTGTTGGCTTTGGCTTCTGTGTTAAATCAAGTCACCATTATTTTTACAGCTCCTTTAAAGTAATAAATAAGAAGATAACTTGATTAACCCATAAATGCATGAATGTTTCAGCAATCATTATTACATATTCAGGTCTTTAGCGACCTGGCTCTATATTTAACATGGATGGATCTCTACCTGACACGATAATATAAAACTCTCCTGATATTAGAGTAACAATTACAGAAGAATAAAATAAAGCATATGTTGTTACCTTTTGGAGCTTGGAAGGGTTTAGTTTGAGCAGATGTTTTATACCATCATCACTGTCCTCGTCAGAGCTCATTTCTCAGCACATTCAGCATCTGGCTCCTCACACATATTCAAAATCAATATTTTGATCGCTGACAGCTTCTTCACCAGATCCACCATCAAGTGACAGTGACACTAATATTTTATTGCCTTCAGTATTGCTCTGCAGTAAATTGCTGAGCCATTTCAAGTTTTACTGATGATACGTCCTACTCTTTTGTTCCCTTTCGAAGGGAACTCTCGCTGCGTCTAGCTGACGCTACGGGGAACGCCCTCAGCGTGACTGGTGTCTGAAGCTACTATCGAATCACGGCAACGTTTTTGACCGACGTCAGCCCATGACGTCATCATCATGCGACCGGGAAGTATATAAGGGCGCTGTGCCAACACAGATACATCTTCTTCGTCTTCAGGGACTGTCTGTTTGCAAGCGGTATCTGCGGATCTGGTAAGAGAAAAATGAAGCGCACAGAGAAAAGGAAGCAGGGCTTCAGGAAGTGTGTCGACCCGTGTCAGAGGTTTCTGACACCGGGAGACACACACACTCTGTGCGTTTTTTGCTTGGGCGAAGAGCATGCACAGGCAGTTCTTGAGGGAGCTGCCTGTGCAAACTGTGAACAGTTTCCGTGAGAAGCGCTCCGTTCGTCTGGCCCTTTCCCGAGGAGAGGGCACTTCATCTGGGACTGCCGATGTGGGTCCCGCGCTCGCTGAGGCGGAGTGGCGGCGCACGTCGTGGGGCTCCCAGATGGAGCTCGCTGATCGTCTGGAGAGGGGTGTGGTTCTCTCAGGCGATTTGGCGGCTGGCGAGCGTCCTGCAGGTTGACGTGGAGAATGACAGTTCTCCACCGAGCTCTGCGGCGGGTGCTCTTCGGGATGGGCAGGAGATGGCTGAGGAGGGTGGCGACAGCGACCAGGACCAGCCTGGACCCTCTCAGCCACCCTGTCCCGCGTACGCAGAGCTGCTAGGGCGCTATGGAGCGCGCCACGGACAGGCTGAGGCTGCCCTGGCGGCGCGCTGGGGGAAGGTCGCCTCGTGGAAGGCTGAGCGATCGATTTCTCCCGGTCATAGGCCAGCACCTCAGACGAGCCTTCCATTCCTCCCGGACCTGCATACTGAGGTCCAGGCAGCATGGAAGAACCCGTTGTCTGCCGCATTCACCGACATCAGCGGGCAAGCTTCGCTGATGTCGAGGAATGGGTAGGCGGGTATGAGTCGATGCCTCCCATAGGCGAGGCGTTTGCGAACTATCTCGTTTCAGGGCGGGCATCGGCGCTAAGAGCTCCATCTCTGCCATCCAAACCACTGAGAACTACCTCGCGGTTGAATGGCAGGCGTGTGCAGCAGGTCAGGCTGGTGCGTCCCTGCACACGATGGCGGTGTTGCAGGCATACCAGGCGGACCTGCTGGAGGATCTCGACCAGGGGGCCGGGCTGTCCCCTGAGGCGGTTGCTGAGTTGCGCGCACCACAGATCTGGCTCTCCGGGCCACCAAGCAGACTGCGGCTGCTATCGGCGCTCAATGGCGGCTATGGTGGTTACGGAGAGGCATCTGTGGCTGAGCCTGGCGATATCGGGAGAAAGAGAAGGGCTTTCTCCTCGATTTGCCGGTTCGCCGACTGAACTTTTCGGCACCTCCGTTGAGGCGGTGGTTGGAAAGTTCAGGAGAAGCGCGCTCAGCAGCATTTAGGACATGCATACTGCTGAGATCTGCGCCCTCACTCAGGCAGGCGGGACCTGGTCCTTCACGGTCTGAGGACCGTAGGCAGGACCAGAGGGTAAGCGTCTCCTCTCGTGCCCCCTCCGTGGAGAAGCAGGGCACAGAGGAGACGAGAAGTCCGCGGGAGAAAGGACCTGAGGAAGTGATCCAGGGCAAACGCGCTCGGCGCGGGTGATGGATCACTTGAGGGCGGTTACATCCTAGCCCTCTCCTTTTTCCTCTTTTAATGAACTTTTTCCCAGGCGCTTCTTACATCAGGCCTGAGGCGGGCCCATGATGAGTAGAACTATGTTCTGACGGCCCGCCCGGACGGGCTCAGTGAGAACGCCCCTTTCAGGCGTGCAGGGGCGGTAGAACATGGTGGTGAGAACTGCACAGTGAGTCTTCGCTCAACATGCCGCAGGTGAGAGTGGTCATTTTTTGTATAGAACACTAAAAAGGTGTATTTCTTACAGACCCCCGGTTCCTGTATAGAGTTGGGTATTTATGCCAGAGAGAACTGTCCTTTCCCTGGATTAGTGGCTTAGCACAGCGCCAGGCTCTGGGCTGTGTAGGTTGCGCGCTGCGCATGGGTATCAGAAGAAGGGCCTCCTCTCATAGTGAGAGTAGTGTTTAGGCCGCCGCTCTTTTCTTTGAAATGTTTGCGGAGTACTAAGCGGTAGCACACCTTTCTGGGAGAATGGAGTGTTTGTCTACCGCTTAGGGTTACTTTGTATCTTTGGTTCCCTAAGCCACTGCAGGGGGAATTAAGTTTGTCTCTGTTAGGACTGAGCGCTATGGCGTCAGTTGGGATGTGGATGACGGAGGCGCGTTGCTGAGGCACCGTCACCTTTGGCTGTACACTCGTGGATCTGAGCCTGTTGGTCCATCCCTGCATGTGTGAGCCTCCTCTCATTGAGAGTCGTTGGTTTAAATAGCAGCCAGCTTGTCTTTCTGGCGGTTATCTCTCGTCTTTTACAAAACTCGTACAGCTTGTAGGCTTTACAAGCCTCCCTGGAACGGGTCCCCATAGCAATGGGTGGTTATATCATGTGGTAGGCCTCAGCAGGCCTCCATGGAGACGAGTCATGGCCACACATTGTGAATGTTTGTTCCCAGTTAGCAGGCCTCTAAAGTTAGGCCTCGCTGGAGGATTGCTAACAGTAGTGCTAGCAGGTGGTAGGCCTCATTAGGCCTCCCTAGTAGGCTTGCGATCAGATAGAAGGCCTCAATAGGCTTCTTTTAGTGAGCTTCCGGAGGAGGTTTCCCAGGCAGCTAGCATGACTTGCTATCAGGTAGGCCTCACCAGGCCTCCTGAGAGGGCAGGTTTTGATGCAGGGCATCGGGGGAAAAAATAGCCCGGCTGGCTATCAGGGTATAGGCCACGTACTAAGCCTCCCTAATGGTCGGCTGTCAGGTGGAAGGCCTCAGTCAGGCCTCCCTGAAGGTGAGTACCGATGTTTGGTCCCAGGAGTATTCTAGCTTGGCAGGCTATCAGGATGGTAGGCCTTATCAGGCCTCCATGAAGGCAGGTGCCGATGCTGAGGCATCAAGTGCGGCTAGCCTAGCTGGCTATCAGGTTAAAAAGGGGCAATATGCTCTCCTGAAGGTCGGCTGTCAATTGTAGGCCTAAATAGGCCTCTTGAACAAGGCGCATTATCAGTTGGAAGGCCTCGACCAGGCCTCACTGGATGTAAGGACCGATGTGTGCATCGGGACAGATGACCTGCCGGCTATCAGGTTGTAGGCTTCATCAGGCCTCCCTGAAGGCCTGCTGTTAATGTAAGGCCTTACCAGGCCTCCCTGAGGGTGAGCTCCCAGGTTGTGGTCACTCCCAGAGGCAGGTAGTAGGCCTCATCAGGCCTCCCTAAGGCGTTCCTGGGACCCAGTCACTTGAAGAAACAGTTAGCACGAGGTGCAAACAGGTAGCAGGCCTCTCCAGGCCTCCCTAAAGGCTGGCTATCAGGTAGTAGGCCTCAATAGGCCTCCCTTGAGGGCGAGTTCCTGAATCAGGATGCTCGGTTAGCCTGCGTAGCTGACTGTCAAGTAGTAGGCCTCATTAGGCCTCCTTGAGAAAACAAGATGTAACCTCAGCAGTTAGCATGCGTCACTGGCAGGCTCTCTAGGCCTCCCTGGAGGTGAGCTCGAACGCTCTGAAAACTGGTGTATGTTGAGGTCAGGTAGTAGGCCTTACAAGGCCTCCCTGAAGATAGACTCCCGAGCCAGGGTGCTCGGGTCGCCAGCAGGGCGTGCTGTTAGGTAGGCCTCTATAGGCCTCCTGGAAATCCGCTATCAGGTAGGAGGCCTCGCTAGGCCTCCCTGAGGATGGGTTCCCGAGCCAGGATGCTCAGGTTGCCAGCAGGGCGTGCTATTAGGTAGTAGGCCTCTATAGGCCTCCCTGGAAATCCCGCTATCAGGTAGTAGGCCTCGCTAGGCCTCCCTGAGGATGGGTTCCCGAGCCAGGATGCTCGGGTTGCCAGCAGGGCGTGCTGTTAGGTAGAAGGCCTCTATAGGCCTCCCTGGAAATCCCGCTATCAGGTAGTAGGCCCACGGGGCCTCCTTGAAGGTGAAGTTCCCAAGTAAGGCACTTCTTGGCTATCAGTTCTCGGTGTTAGAACTTGTGGTAGTTGGGCCTACAGCTGGAGGTTACCCGCCAGGCAGGTTCAGTTGCTCCCCTCAATGAGGGTCGTCTATGAGTACTCAGCCGCCTGAGCCTGGTCAGACGGTCGTAGGCCTCTCTCGAGGCCTCCCTGTTAGATCAGTCCATAGGCCTTTCCGGCCTCCCTACTGCTTTGAAACATAAGCACCTGGTAGATCCTTGATTGAGCAGACAGACTTCCCTCGCTAGCAAGGGTTGTAAAGCGCTACGCTGAGTATTGCTCTCTAGGATGACCCGTCTCTGAGTTCCGGGCTAAGTAGGGCTGCCAGTCTTTCAGTCCCTTAGTTTGGATGCCCCCTGGGCACCTTCCAGAGGCTCTGTTTGTGAACAGACAGGGTTGGCTAAACCAAAGTGTCCATAACACTTAGGGCACCAGGTCAGGCCTCCCTGGTGGTACTCGGGGTATTTGATTTCCCGAGCAGTGACTTGCTGGGGCTCCTTCGGGTCCCCTAGCCACATTCCCTTAAAGGGACACCTTCTGTTGAAGTAGTGGTCCCAGGCCTTTGAGCAGTCTAGATAGAACCCCACGCAGTGCTTTGGGGTTCCATTTAGTGGCATAGCTTGGGCTATGACCGTAGGGAGTGCTGTCGCTGTCAGCCCAGTGTGACCTGAGGGGGAGTCGCTCAGGTTTTTCAGTGGAATTACTTGTGTTGACAGTTGTCACTGCCAATAGGCAGACACTCCCTTCAGCATGGCGGCGTTGGTATATCGTTCCCGTGGCGTCAGCTGACGCAGCGAGGGTTCCCTTCAAAGAAGCGTCTCAGGTTACGTATGTAACCTCTGTTCCCTGAGAACAGGAAGCAGCGCTGCGTCGCATTGCCATGCTTCAGGGCCTATCTGCCATACAGTCCCTTCAGACGAAAGAGATGTATCTGTGTTGGCACAGCGCCCTTATATACTTCCGGGTCGCATGATGATGACGTCATGGGCTGACGTCGGTCAAAAACGTTGCCGTGATTCGATAGTAGCTTCAGACACCAGTCACGCTGAGGGCGTTCCCCGTAGCGTCAGCTAGACGCAGCGCTCGTTCCCTGTTCTCAGGGAACAGAGGTTACATACGTAACCTGAGACGTTTTCTGCCTGCAGTGAAACGGCACTTCATCTTTGAATTATTCCACAAGGTGGCAACATCTGATACACAGTCATCATAGATTCAATTATTGTTGTGCAGACATTTTTTTACTTACACTGTGACCCTATACAATTCTTACAAAAATCGTGATTAATCACATCCAAAATAAAAGTTTGTATTTTACATAATATATGTGTGTGTGTGCTGTGTATAATTATTGTGTATAGAAATTATTGGTGGGCCGTTATCCGGGTTAACTTTCTGTGTTAATGTGAGACTCTTATCGGGTGATGAAAAAAATATTGCCGTTAATCTATTCTCAAAGTTGGGTTGGGAGCTGGGTCTATACTACGCAAGCTATGATGACTTTCACCTTGATATTTAAGCGCGGATGTATAGCTACCTAGCCGAATTGCACTGTTGGAAGCGAGAACGAGTCTTCGAACCTGTGTGTAACATTATGCCTGTGGAATTACCACATCATGCGTGAACTTTCTTCCGAACTCGGGTGCGCACCCGCGAACCGTACTCGAGTCCTGGTGAGCGTGACTGACATAAGCAGAGAGCTGTAAATCTAATTTCTGCTCGTTCTTTAGCAGTGAGTAACATTCGCGGCAGATAGATGCAAGTGCCATTACGTACTGAAGCTTTGGCAACAAAACCAACGGTTCAAAAACAAAAATATAAAAGTTAGGTGAACAGCGCTATTCATTTAGCCACCTTCTCGCTTGACGTCGTTACCAAGTAACGGGATAAACAGCTGCTGCTTTGATGACGCAAACGCACCCCGGTTTCGGACCCAAATAATATAATATGAACACGGTCCAGGGAGCAATCGAACTTGGGTTCGGTCCAGACAATCGAACCAAGTGTGAAAGTACCGATCATTATTTGGGTAGCACACATATTCTGAATGCCTTCAGCAGAATTCAAATGAGCCATTTTAATCTAGATGAATTCCAAAATCACAGTGAGATTAATCTAGATTAAAAAAAATTATCTTTGCCCACCACTAATAGAAATACACACACATGCATGTATATATTTAAGAATAAATAATATTTATATATAAAATATTAATATTTGTTTTATATATATATATATATATATATATATATATATATATATATATATATATGCAAATATTTCTTAAATATATATATATATATACATGAAGGAGTGTGTATTTATATATACATAATAATTATACACAGCACACACATATATTATGTAAACACAAACTTTTATTTTGGATGTGATTATTTGCGATTAATACAAATTTGTATTAATTGTTTCTTGTTGTATTGTTGAAAATGAAGATATTAAGGAATACAGAGAAGGTCAATGTCTAACTTTAAAAAATGAATGAGGCGGAGAGTGAATGATGTCCTGGGTCACTAAAGACCTGAGGTATTCATTTAAGACGTCATCAAATATGAGGCAAATTCTGCTGCAAAGCAGCTCTAAAAAGACAGTAGTGCCGTTATTCATTTCAGTATGGATTCAGTTCAGTAATTGTCAATGTTGCAAAATTCATAATTTTCTCAGCTCTGCAGATGACAGTAGTGTCATCATCCAGCTCAATTGAATTCCACATTTGTTCTCATCCAATAATGTCAGTGCAGTCAAAATTATAATATTAGAATTTCATATTTACACAATATCACTTCCAGGAAAACAGACCAAAAAATATGAATGACTCATCCTGCACTATACAGGTTTCTGTCCAATCAAATGCTTTCTAGATCAAGCATGTCCCTCCCCTTGCAACCAACCAGAGAGTAACAAATCATGACTTATTGTTATCTAATCTAAAGCTTGTTTTTTTAACCCCACCCCATACCCCAACACATCAACAAAGGACAGAAAAGTATTTCATGGGGTCTTGAAGCAATTCTAGAAAGTCTTTATTAGGAGAAATGTGACTAGATTTTATGGTTGTTATACAAAACATAAACAGAATTTTGAGTGAATTTTTCTCTGATTTATTGCACAATCTGAATGCTGCTTCTAATCTATTTATAAATTATAATACTTCCAGGCATTTGTTTAATATTAACAATTTTAACTCACAACATAAGGTTCTAAATACTGTTTTAATCTGGAACATAAGCAGTCTCCCCATTGTTCTACTTTCCCCAGATGAAAATTCTTTGAAGGTAAATATGTTTCTCAGAATTAACATTGAGACCTGGGAACAAAATATGTATTAGTCTATAATACAATTGTATTCTACACCAGCGCTTAATCCTTTTGTGTAAATCCGATGATATATTGGCCAGCTGTCTACCTTTTCCGTACACTGCCGGCATTATTTCACCTTTCCTAATCAATTGTGACATCTCCATTCTAATCTATCTAAACAGATCTCATTTTATGAAGAATATTCTGGTCTGATACGATTGTGGTATTACTAGTACACAAGCACATATGAAACACTCCTGCATCCACTGTAGTGTTGTGTGCTGTGCTCAAGCGGTGAAGAGATTTAGAGTCATTTCGCATGCTACGCACTCAGGGCATATTACACATTCATTCCACACAATGTGATTAAATGCTTGTTTTCACGGAAAATGCACTGAATATGAACAATACCACCACTTTCCTGAGGGAAAACACTGCTTTTATGAGCTTTTAGTCACTTTGCATTCTAATCTCTGAATCTTTAGGGGGATTTGCTATGCTAACCATGCCAGTTAATCAAAACCTCAACAGCAATTTATTTATTCTTTCATGAATTCCCACTTGTCTCCTTCTTTAAGAATCTTCTAAGACTATTTCTGAAGTTATTGGCATTTTCTGCAGTGGAGAGGTGAATATCATTTGTTGAAGTTGCGGTGAAGTTGCTCTCTCTCTCTCTCTCTCTCTCTCTCTCTCTCTCTCTCTCTCTCTCTCTCTCTCTCTCTCTCTCTCTCTCTCTCTCTCTCTCTCTCTGTGTGTGTGTGTGTGTGACAATCATCATATTGTCATCAACAATATGATGATTTATTATCAAAGTTGGAAACAGTTCTGCTGCTTAATATTTTTTTCATAATCTGTGATACTTTTTTAGGATACTTGAATAAAAAGTTTAAAAAAAGACAAAATAAAGAAGCAAATGTTTTAAAAATAGAAATCTTTTGTAACAACGGTATACTGGTCAGTAATTTGGGGTCAGTCATGTTTTTTCTTTTTTAAAAATAAATCAATTATTTTAATCAGCAAGGATGTGTTAAATTGATAAAGTGATAGTAAAGGATATTTATATTATTTGAAAACGTTTTTATTTTGAATAAATGCAGTTCTTTTTAACCTTTTATTCATCAAATGTATTAGGCAGCAGAACTGTTTCCAACACTCATAATAAATCTGAATATTAGAATGATTTCTGAAGGATCATGTGATAAACTGGATGTCACATGTGACACTGAAGACTGGAGTAATGATCCTGAAAGTTCATCTTTGCATCACAGAAATAAATGATAATTTAAAGTATAATAAATTGAAAACCAAATATTTTAAATTCTAATAATATATCACAATATTAAATTTGTTTCTGTATTTTTGATCAAATAAATGCAGGCTTGTTGAGCAGAAGAATCTTCTTTCAAAAACATTACAAATAGTAATGTGTCCAAACTTTTAGCCTGTAGTGTATGTCGGCAAATATATTTGAAAGGATTGTTTATTGCTGCTTCCATAGGCATCATTGTGTATTTTACAAACTATAAATGTATTGTTTTGCTATAAATTATATGTATTTAAATATCTGAAATCTAAAATAAACATAAGCGGGATTAAGCGCTGAGCATGTCCGTCTTTGGCTCAGCCCCTGCCATTGCAGAAAGCACTGAATCTGGCAGTATGTCACGTCACTGTACATTCGCTTCACTTTACGTAGACATCGTCTCAAGTCCGATTTTATATTTCCTCGGTTCGAGACTCGAGTCCAAGTAGGCTATGTGTCATCAGTCCGCGAGTCCAAGTCGAGGTCACGAGTCCAGAGAACGGAGTCTCGAGTCGGACTCGAGTACTCCATCACTGATATATATATTAGTGGTGGGCATATATTAATTTTTTTAATCTAGATTAATCTCACTGTGATCTTGGAATTAAACTATATTAAAATGTCTCATTTGAATTCTGATGAAGGCATTCAGAATATGAGTGCAACCATGACTGGTGCTTTCACACTTGGTTCGATTGCCTGGACCGAACCCGAGTTCGATTGCTCCCCCTCCCCCTGCTGGACCGTGTTCATATTATATTATTTGGATCTGAACCGGGGTGCGTTTGCGTCATGAAAGCAGCAGCTGTTTACCCCGCGAATGTACTGCAAATGCTCTGAAGAACACTGTCGACGAGCAGAAATTAGATTTACAGCTCTCTGCTTACAGTATGTCAGTCACGCTCGTCAGGACTCGACTGCGAAGACAGCGTTCACGCTTGATGTGGTAATTTCACAGCATACACGAAGGTTCGAAGACTCGTTCTCGCTCCCTACAGTGCAATTCGGCTAGGTATACGTCCGCGCTAAAATATCAAGGTGAAAGTCATCATAGCTTGCCTAGTATAGACCCAGCTCCCAACCCAACTTTGAGAATAGATTAACGGCGATATTTTTATCGTTAACGCCGATAACGGCCCACCACTAATACATAAACACAGAAGTCGCCAACTTTCTGCAGAGTCAATAGCTACAGACCTCCAAATTTTGTGCAATGCAAAGCGTCAGATGCAGTGGTGTAAAGAACGCCGACACTGGACTTTAGAGCAATGGAGACGTGTTCTCTGGAGTGACGAATCATGCCTTTCTGTCTGGCAATCTGATGGACGAGTCTGGGTTTGGCGGTTGCCAGGAGAACGGTACTTGCCTGACTGCATTGTGCCAAATGTAAAGTTTGGTGGAGGGGGAATTATGGTGTGAGGTTGTTTTTCAGGGGCTGGGCTTGGACCCTTTGTTCCAGTGAAAGGAACTCTTAATACTTCAGCATACCAAGACATTTTGGACAATTTCATGCTCCCAATATTGTGGGAACAGTTCTGGGATGGCCCCTGTTCCAACATGACTGCGCACCAGTGCACAAAGCAAGGTCCATAAAGACATGGATGAGCGAATTTGGTGTGGTGGAACTTGGCTGGCCTGGATCAGAGTCCTGACCTCAACCCGATAGAACACCTTTGGGATGAATTAGAGCGGAGACTGTGAGCGAGGCCTTCTCGTCCAACATCAGTGCTTGACCTCACAAATGCACTAAACCTTGTGGAAAGCCTTCCCAGAAGAGTTGAAGCTGTTATAGCTGCAAAGGGTTGGCCAACTCCATATTAAACCCTACGGATTAAGAATAGGATGTCATTAAAGTTCATGTGCATGTAAAGGCAGGCATCCCAAAACTTTTGGCAATATAGTGTATATATACTAATTTAAAGGAACACAATTAAATGTTAAATATGTTTTGGTCAGTAAAAAAATTTAATAATTAAAATACAGTCTGTCAGTTCAACATTAATTTTGGATATAGTTAAGAAGGTTAAGACCTCTGTGGTACACGCACAAATCATCTTTTTTCTGTTAGGGTAATTTTATGTTTGATAATAATTTAACCTATGGAAAAGTGTATGTAACATTTCCTTCAAATAAATAGTAATTGAGCACCAATGTATACAGTGTTTTGTGGCAAGTGTGTCTAAAGTGTAAATTTGTGTGTTTTGTTAATGTGAGAAATATCCTTCAAAAGAGAAAGCTTTAAAAGCTGCTTGGCACTATTGAATTTCAGCCACACAATATGTTTATATTTTCTCTGAGAAGGAAATCAAATGTCAGTATTCCCAACTGAGCACAATTAGTTCCGCTAGAGTGTAAAACGGTCTGAAGACATGAAGCTCTGGTCAGCGTTATCGACTGCTATAGCAGAGGTATTGAATTTTCCAGTTCGCCAGAACACAATGATTAATTTTCAGCTGCTTTGCGTCCATTCTCATATCGTTTTACCAGGCTACATGCTACCGGACTGACTAAGAATAAACCAGGCCATGTGCTGTCTGGAAATCTTTACTTTTTATTTTTCGTCATCTTCATTTCACTAGTTATAAATATATTTTCAGAGATAGGATGTATTAGGTCATGCATCTTTGCGGTTTGCGAGTTGAAAAAGTGTTTACTAATGTGCATGCGGAGCTTGACTTCAAATAAATCACGCAACAGTCATCAGGAAATCATTAAAATTCACCATCTTACCCCAAACATATGGAAATACCAGCGTATTAAAATGCTTGAAAGAAACATCGCATTTCACATTCGTGATTAAAAAACTGCCCTTCGGAAGAAAGCAAAAATCCTGCCGTCAGTGAAAAGAGACAGCTGTCAGGTCTGTTGTGGCAGCCGAGAGAAGAGTGAAGGAAGATTCTCCTGTCTCGTTCGCAGAGGTGTCATCCGTGATAAATAAAAGAGAGGCACCTGGGTGGTCAGAGAGGAGTCTAGACAGGGGGAGAGGGACCGAAGCCCCTGAGATCCTAAAAAGAACCTGAAAGTGTTCATTTCACATGCAATAGTCTGTCAAATGGAGGAAAACTAAACCCCGCACTCACACTTTGTATTATGGAAATGTGGTTACTATGTTTTATACGATGAAAGAGGCTCCTGAGGCTTCAGCACATCTGTGAGTTTGAAGAAATGTGCGTCACCCTGCAGCAAAACCCTAAAAGTTGATAATACAAGGCTGGTAATGTATGTTTAAGGAGGTGTTGTAAAAAAACACTTAGTTTTAAATATGTTAATGCCTTTTCTACAGGCAAAAGTGATACACAACATTTAATATGTCTATGGATATGATTCAGTTTTTTCTTTTCTTTTTTTTTTTTTTGCATAATAGTGTATGTGTATAACCAGAGCAAAATGTTAGCTCAGTTGTTTCTCCTTCATAGCTCAAGAGAAGTATCTGATTTGTCATAGATCTAGGAGGAAAGAAACTATATACATTTTTAATATACTTTACAGTAAGAATACAAAACTAATAGTAATAGAAATGTAAACTTCATTTCAATTTCATAGCTTTCATAGAGAAATATTGGAGTTCACACTGACTGCAGGCTTCTGAGCAAATTGTGAGACATTACTGAAATCTCTTGTGCAAGGTTTGACAAATGAACTTTTTTGCGCACTGGCCACAATTTTCACCATTGGGGAAAAAACGCCATTTAGATATTTTTAATGACGGTACACCCTGTTTGTATAGCATCAAACTAACTAAAACCAAGCTTATTAGAAAAGAAAAAAAGCACTTGAACATACATCAGCATGATTAGTAGGAGAGATCAGGTATGGTTGTAACACTTTTTTCTTCAGCACCTAAAACTACCCTTTTTTTTAGCTACTGAAACTTTTAGGCAAAGTACCCACATTTTTCTACTACAAATGACAACAGCTTAAATTTCTCCACCTATCACAGACTTTGTGAGATGATGACAAATACTAATTGGTCATTTGTTACAACCTACCCCACAAGGTGCGTGTGCGTGTGTGTGTGCGTGTGTGTGTGTGTGTGTGTGTGTGTGTGTGTGTGTGTGTAATAGAGAGCAAGAGCAAATTAATATAAACATAGGCATTCTGTAGAATTATTAGAATCACAAAAATGTTCTTAGTTGTATGTAAGTGGATGGTTGTTTCAAAACACCTGTTACAACCTATCCCGCCACTGTCACTCATTGTTTAGCTAGCTGAATTAGCATGGTGCTTTGAAATTAGTGGGAGGTTGATACACCATTCTTGAGAAACTACACTTTGACCTGATAGAACTCATACAACATTCTCTACAACGGTAGAAGTGCTAAACAAAATATCTTGTTGTTTTTTTACTTTACCTCAGAATTAGATTTTCTGCTGTAGCTTCAGGAGAGATAGCAACACAGACTGGAAAACCTCCACGTGGGATCGTAAAGGAAGCCAGAGGAAACTGACTCATATGACTCCTATCTTATCCGTGATTCGTGGAATCGGTAGTGTTACAACTCTCCCCTACCTAAAATGATTGAAACCATCTTTGGAATTTTTTTTTTTTTTAGTTTGGCTTACATCCCATAACTCATTGCATTGAGAGGGTGACACCCCTACTCCTTTTCTGAAGGACATCCTGGGATTTTTAGTAGGTACACACAACAGAATTTTTAAGTGTGTGTGTGCGCTCACATGTGAAGCTATTCTGCTGTAAGTCAGCAGGGTATATTAGTGAAGGTAGTGGAGCATCGCTGTGTTCACTCCAGCGGAGATGCACAAAGCCTCTTTCCATTCCTCCTGTCATTGCTGACCCAGTCATCCTCACCCACATACTGTACACCCCTCATACTATATATCCCATAACCAGAGACACGCAACAGCGAGCATGGCTCAGCCACACTCACACTCCCTCTAGCGTCATTAGTTACTGTCCCGCACACAGAAAACTTCACAGACCAACTAGCATTCCTCACAAGACTCATACTCTTCATGTTAGAAGGCAAATAGCGTTGAGGTGCTCATGTGGGAGAGTGAGATTCAAATCTAGCTGTTAATAAAAACAGCAAAAAGCCTCCTAAAAAGACAAGCAATAAAACTAAGATTAGCCTGGTTGCACCCTGCGTCGTCATCAAACCTCCATCTTCCATAGTTTTTACTCTCTGAGCTGCGTGTGACGCTAACGGCGAGTCACTGTAGGGTCGGGGCTATATAAAGGAAGATTAGCATTAGCATGCGGAGAAAAGCGCTAATGAAGTGCACATAGCAGGTTATCACATGTCTCCTCCTCGCACACCTGTGTGCCCATGATCCCCTCACAAATCTAATCTTTGGCCAATCCTCCAGATGGATAATTGCGGACAGGGATACGATAAGCTTTTGTAATAATAGAGACCTGTCAATCAATGAATGCCACATGACTTCTCGATCTGGGGTGTTTACTCAAACGGAATGAAAGAATTTGGCTGGTGCCATTCAGGCCACATCCTTTTTTGCCGCTCTGAAGAATGTTCTTGCTTCATTTCATTAACTGGGTGGGAGTAAAAGCAAATTTGCCTTATGAAAAGCAATTACTGCACTGCTGACTGGTGCTTTTGTGTGCGGAGGAGAGAGTTCCTGTCCTTCTTCTTCACATCTGAGACTTCTGCATCATTGATTTTTAAATCACAGCCAGACATTACAGATTTTTAGCCCTGCAGGTCCCTTTACTACTTCTATAAAGGGGTCGTTTGGTGCCCTCTTCAAGATTTAGACACTAATATTAGATTAGACTATTAGACACCAGACCCTCTTATTTAGACACTAAGATCAAATGTATTTTACCTTATAACATAATATAATATAAAAAATCTAATGTAATAATATTTAACTACCAATCAATAGTTTGAGGTCAAATGTTTTTTTGTTTTTTTTAAAGAAATCATTAGCAAGGATGCTTTAGATTGACGTTAAAGACGTATAATGTTACAAAAGATTTCTTTTTTAAGTAAGTGCTGCTCTTGATCTTTATATTCATCAAAGAATCCTGAATATTTCTGAATGATCATGTGATACTCAAGAAAAAAGTAATGTCGGCTGGAAATTCAGATTTTGCCAGAAATAAATAATATTTTTTAATATATTAAAATAGAATTATAGAGTAGCAAACAAACTGCACTGTGACACCTTTCTATCAGAACCAGCACTAACGTTTTGAGCTACAGTAGCTCGTCTGTTTGATCAGACCACACGGGCCTTCGCTCCCCACGTACATCAATGAGCCTTGGCCGCCCATGAACCTGTCGCCGGTTCACCACTGTTCCTTTCTCGGAGCACTTTTGATAGATACTGACCACTGCAGACTGGAAAGACCCCACAAGAGCTGCAGTTTTGGAGATGCTCTGACACAGTTGTCTAGCCATTACAATTTGGCAAACTCACTCAAATCCTTACTCTTGCCCATTTTTCCTGCTTCTAACACATCAACTTTGAGGACAAAATGTTCACCCACTAACAGGTATAAAAAAATATATAATTCACAAACTTTTGAGTAAACATCAGTATGGCTTTAGAGAAAATAGGTCGACCTCAATGGCAGTGATGGAACTGGTAGAAGAGATTTCCATTTCAATGGGTAATAATGAATATTCTGTGGGGGTAGTTCCTAGATTTAAAAAAAGCTTTTGACACTATTGATCATGAATTATTAATGATGAAACTGGAAAAATACGGTATACGAGGAAAAGCTTACTCTTGGTTAAGAAGCTACCTTGATGATAGATATCAATTTGTACAAATAAATAATGTTAAATTAGATCTATTGAAAGTCATCTATGGTGTTCCACAAGGTTCGGTGCTAGGCCCCAAATAGTTTGTACTATATATAAATTATATTTGTAACGTGTCTAAAATATAAAAAATGGTTTTGTTTGCTGATGATACAAATTTATATTTGTTCACGGAAAAACAGTGGAATGTGAACTGATGGGCTTTAAAAAGGGTTTTGATGATAATAGACTTTCACTGAATTTAACTTAAAAAGGTTATAATATTTAGCAATCAACAAAGTAATAACAAAGCTAAAATTAGGATTAATAATGAGGAAATTGAAAGTGTATGAAAATAAAGTTCTGGGTTTTATAATAGATCCTAAATATGCTGGAAACCACATATAAATAATGTAAAATGAAAAATATCAAAATCAATTGCAATATTAAATAGAACAAAACATTTTGAACGAAAGCTCATTATATATTTTGTATTGTGCACTCATCTCATAGTTCCACATTCCATACATATACATACAAAACCTATATACATTTATACAGGTCCTTCTCAAAAAATAGCATATTGTGATAAAAGTTCTTTATTTTCCATAATGTAATGATAAAAATTAAACTTTCATATATTTTAGATTCATTGCACACCAACTGAAATATTTCAGGTCTTTTGTTTTAATACTGATGATTTTGGCATACAGCTCATGAAAACCCCAAATTCCTATCTCAAAAAAATTTGCATAATATGAAAAGGTTCTCTAAACGAGCTATTAACCTAATCATCTGAATCAACTAATTAACTCTAAACACCTGCAAAAGATTCCTGAGGCTTTTAAAAACTCCCAGCCTGGTTCATTACTCAAAACCGCAATCATGGGTAAGACTGCCGACCTGACTGCTGTCCAGAAGGCCATCATTGACACCCTCAAGCGAGAGGGTAAGACACAGAAAGAAATTTCTGAACGAATAGGCTGTTCCCAGAGTGCTGTATCAAGGCACCTCAGTGGGAAGTCTGTGGGAAGGAAAAAGTGTGGCAAAAAACGCTGCACAACGAGAAGAGGTGACCGGACCCTGAGGAGGATTGTGGAGAAGGACCGATTCCAGACCTTGGGGGACCTGCGGAAGCAGTGGACTGAGTCTGGAGTAGAAACATCCAGAGCCACCGTGCACAGGTGTGTGCAGGAAATGGGCTACAGGTGCCATTCCCCAGGTCAAGCCACTTTTGAACCAGAAACAGCGGCAGAAGCGCCTGACCTGGGCTACAGAAAAGCAGCACTGGACAGTCGCTCAGTGGTCCAAAGTACTTTTTTCGGATGAAAGCAAATTGTGCATGTCATTCGGAAATCAAGGTGACAGAGTCTGGAGGAAGACTGGGGAGAAGGAAATGCCAAAATGCCTGAAGTCCAGTGTCAAGTACCCACAGTCAGTGATGGTCTGGGGTGCCATGTCAGCTGCTGGTGTTGGTCCACTGTGTTTTATCAAGGGCAGGGTCAATGCAGCTAGCTATCAGGAGATTTTGGAGCACTTCATGCTTCCATTTGCTGAAAAGCTTTATGGAGATGAAGATTTCGTTTTTCAGCACGACCTGGCACCTGCTCACAGTGCCAAAACCACTGGTAAATGGTTTACTGACCATGGTATTAGTGTGCTCAATTGGCCTGCCAAATCTCCTGACCTGAACCCCGTAGAGAATCTGTGGGATATTGTGAAGAGAAAGTTGAGAGACGCAAGACCCAACACTCTGGATGAGCTTAAGGCCGCTATCGAAGCATCCTGGGCCTCCATAACACCTCAGCAGTGCCACAGGCTGATTTCCTCCATGCCACGCCGCATTGAAGCAGTCATTTCTGCAAAAGGATTCCCGACCAAGTATTGAGTGCATAACTGAACATAATTATTTGAAGGTTGACTTTTTTTGTATATAAAACACTTTTCTTTTATTGGTCGGATGAAATATGCTAATTTTTTGAGATTGGTGATTGGAGATTGAGTTTTCATGAGCTGTATGCCAAAATCATCAGTATTAAAACAATAAAAGACCTGAAATATTTCAGTTGGTGTGCAATGAATCTAAAATATATGAAAGTTTAATTTGTTTCATTACATTATGGAAAATAATTAACTTTTATCACAATATGCTAATTTTTTGAGAAGGACCTGTACATTAAAAAAATTGAAACTGAATTTGTATGCATGTTCTTTGTTTCCTTTTCCATTACTTAATGAGAAATGAGTGAGAACCACTACATGGCAACTCCATATCAAACATCCAGAACACCCTAGCAACCATAATGCCCTGGCAAACCCCCACAACATCATAGCATCGTGGCAGCAAGTTCTGCATGGGTAAGCATGCACCAGTCCCATTTTCTTCATCAAATGTACTTGCATCTAGTCACTAGCATGTCAAATGTTACACAAAATATGATTGCACTGACTTTTCCCTGATACCGGTCCGTTTTTTTTTTTTCTCAGGGATATTTTAAGAATATTTTAGGAAAGGCTTCAGACCTATTTTATTTAGAAATTGAAAGAATTCATATTAAAGTGCTACGAAAGCTATTACTCTTTCTTTTGATCTAGGTATTGAGATAAGCTTGGTAAGAGCAATGTAAGTGTCAACTTATTAAATGCAAGCAATTTCAGCAATTGTGTCTTCTTTAAGCTGCAGTGATTCACAATGTGTGATAAAGTCTTTCAGGTCATGATCCTGTCATGATCAGATGGGCTGTGTTACAGAAAGTTTATGGGGTACAGAGTGCCAGCAAAGCAAAAAAGGATGAATTAACAGATTACCCTGATTTGAAGTAGTGGTGTAGGGTCAACAAACACACAGCACAAGTACTGCTAAAGCAGTGGTTTTCAAAGTGTGTGGGTGGGCAGAGTATATATATATCCAAGGTGTTTACTCAAATGGAATTGAAGAATTCAGCTGGTGCCACTCGGGCCACTTCCTTTCTGCCGCTCTGAAGTATGCTCTTGCTTCATTTCATTGGTGGGAGTAAAAGCAAATTTTCCTTATGAAAAGCAATTTTCATGGTGCTTTTATTTTGATATTTTATTTTAATTTTAGGTTTTGTAATTTTGTTGTGCTTTTGTTATTCTTATTAATTTATTATTATATTTCTATGTTGCTTTAATTTATTTTTATTTCTGTTATAATTTTTGATATTTTAGTACTTTAGAAGGCAGCACTTTTCATTTTCGTTTAACTTACTTTTAAGCTTTTCATATAATATTTATATTTTATTTTATTTTACTTCAGCTTTTTCAATAACAGAAAAGATTGTAATAATTTTAGTTGACAATAATAACACTGCTTTGATTTGATTATATATAAGTGCTGTCAAATTGATTAATCGTGATTAATCGCATCCAAAATAAAAGTTTGTTTTCATAATCTGTGTGTACAGTGTATAATTATTATGTATATATAAATGCACTGCTATGTATATATATATATATATGTATATATATATATACACAATATACACGCCAATATTTCTTAAGTATGTACATGTATGCGTGTGTATTTAAATATACATATATGTGTGTGTGTGCCCATGTCTGAATCAATACACCACTAGCATCTTGCACACACTAACTGTAATGTAATGAATAAAGAGCAGAACAAAGCAGAGACGAAGCAATGTCAGTTAAAGATATCGTTCTGTTTCTCATTGGGGCCTAATTTATGTCCTTGTTCTAATTTAAGCTGTTTTTAACAACAAGGTGGCGAACAGCAGGATTAAATTCCCACAGCTCATTGTAATAAGGCAATCAGTACACCTGTGTCTTTTGTAACGAGAGACACCTTTTTTTTCTTCTTCACCTGAGCTCAGCCGCAGTGGGCAGAGCTAATAAAGCATGGCTGTTTAGTCTGATTTGAGAAAAAGAAAAAACATAGTAGTAGAGAGATGATGTTATAAAACAGTCAAACAGTCAACTATTAAATATGTTTTTTTTGTTTTTTTTTAACCAGCATTTGTGTGTAATTGTAATTAAAGTATGCGTGGCAGTATAGGGAGAAATTCGTTGTATTGTAACATCAGTGGAACATCATCCCAGCTAACAGGGAATGTTCTCAGAACTTTAGATAACGTTCTGGCAAGGTTCTCTCAAAGTTATAAACAAATGTTTTTCCAGTTTGTTTAAAGTTATAAATGTAACTACATGTCTTAGAATGTTCAGGGAACATTACAAAGTAACATTCCCATAATGATTGCAAAATAATACAATGGAATGTAACGAAGAAATATCGTTTTTAAAACATTTCAAAAACTGCACTTTGAACATTCAGGGAAAATGCTGAAATAACATTTTCTTAACACAATGTGAATTTTTGTTCACTGGGATTGTGCACTGGCATTTGTACGGAGCCCCTAAAGGGACATTGTGAAGAAAAATATATATATTTTTACTGCTTTTGCGTTCTCTTGCAAAAGTTTTGCGTTCCGCCAGGAAACTTTGCATTCTTGTGGAACGCAAAACTTTTTGTGAGCGAACGCAAAGTTTCTCGGGGGAATGCAAAGGTTTTGGGAGCGAACGCAAAATTTCTCAGTGAAAGGGCAAAACATTTGTGAGAGAACACAAAAGCATTGAGCATTTCTTTCCATCTAATTTTTTTGTCCCTTTAGGGCCTCCATATATTTGAATAGATAGTTAAAAAAGTGAAAGGAAATTAGGTAACATAAACCATTATTCAATATCTTTTACTGTATAAAACAATGTCACTAGGTGAACTGATCCACCTATTCAAATGCAAGTGGGCCGCTGTATTAGGAGGGGTTCAAAACAGAGCCTGCTCTATTTGCAGGAAATGAGAGAGCCAAATGCAGGCTGACTCTGTGGGGCGGGAGCCCGTCTCTGCGCTTAGCTCGGCCCCGCCAGACGTAATCGGTTCACACTACTTGATTTAAGACTGAGGTCTTTAGATTTAAATGTCCCATTAGAATTCAATAGATGGGAGAAGTGATAAGCATCTAAACCAGAGCTGGGCATGTGCAAGCAGAACAAAAAGCTGATTAAAAGATGCGCTAGGCAGTTCACCCTCTGAATGTGCACGGACTTGTCACTGTTGAATCTATGGCATCTTGATTCAGGCTGAAATCTACTTCCCTGCAGCCTCCGTTCCAAGGCTCGGCATGGGACACAGCATTTTTTTTTGTACCGCTTAAAGTCAACATGAAATGTCATTTGCAACCTATTTTACTTCTGTAATGTGACATTTCTGAGTGGAAGAGGATATTATGTGAAAAAAATAGTGGGACTTTTTAATCCATCTGTAATTAAAGGGATAGTTCAGCCAAAAAAGAAAATTAGCCCATGATTTACTCACCCTCAAGTCATCCTAGGTGTGTATGATATTCTTCTTTCAGACGAATACAATCAGAGTTATATTAAAAAAGCTTTATAAAAGCATTGACTTCGTTTTTGAAGTCCATAAAAGTGCCTCTATCCATCATATAACTGCTCCACACGGCTCTGGGTGGTTAATAAATGCCTTCTGAAGCGAAGTGGAGCGTTTGTGTAAGAAAAATATCCATATTTAAAACTTTATAGACTAAAATAACTAGCTTCCGGCGGTCAGCGGTACACAAGTCGACTTATGGCGAAAGAGTAACCCTTGACCCTTGAACCCTTGATGCATATGTATTGATGAACACTAAAGCACAGAGGATAGAGCAAAACAAAACACCGGTCATGAATGTTCGCTATAATTTAGAAAATGGCAATAAAATATGACAAGAACTCAGAGTTAAACTGTGTCAGAGCAAATTAATCTTAATAATGTCAGATAACTTTAATAGAAAGGTATGTAATGGATTACAATCAACCAATCAGCTGTCAGCTGTTAAATTTAAGTACACAATTAGATAATACCAATTTAGGTCAACCAATGACCAATCAATGCTTCATTTTTTCTCAGTCTGTGGTGTGAAAGGTTGCATTAGCAATTAAAGAAAAAACACTTCAGCAAAACATGGTCAGGTATTTTTTCTAGGTATGTATAAATGTATATATATATGTGTGTGTGTGTATGTATATCATTATATCAGGTTGCTGTGTATATCATTAAGCATTGAAATCAATTTTTATATATAATTCAATAATAAATATTTAATTAATATATTATAATCTCCCAGTCAGACACCAATTTCATTATTTAGACCAGCCGCCAAATCACACACAAAGCGGATTGAGGGTTATCATTGGCGGTGAAGCTACATCTACACTGCCTTCAAAAATTGACCAGATGGAGGCATTTAAAAAGACGGCATGTTACACAATCATTCAATTCAGACATCCATTAATCCCTTCTGCTCTAAGGCAGCATTTTTAACATTTTAGACACTCTGTCTTATTCCTTTGTTCTGCTGTTGTGTGACTGTGAAAGCTATCCACTGATCCAGTTACACAGTACAATAATCACTTGGTTAACTAGAGTTTAAAAAAATGAAGTAAAAGAACTCTATATTGACCAAAACCCTTGTATATGGTGTTTCAAAAGCAGCAAATCAAAAGTCTCCAGTGGCTTTAATGCAAGAGACTGATTTCCTTTTATTCCACAGAACGAACCCCCTCTGGAGTGCAAGAAAGCCTCGGACAGCAGAAGTCCAGTCTCCCGTGCCCCCGATGTTGCACTCGCTCCTATCCGGCCTTTCAAAGGCAAGACCTTTTGGGCCTTTCAGTGACTCAGAGAGCCCAGAGCCCTGGTGTGGCCACAGAGACCCGCTGATCTTTCTTTGCAAGAAGGATATTGTTGGAAGTTGAGAACATGGAGTCACACAGCAAGTGAGTACAAGCTAAATGCCACCTACTGGATCCAGAAAGCCTGAGGGACAAACTCACACTGCTGCCACAGTACCGGCTCTATGTGTGACCTTTAACTCTGTGTCACAGCAACCTGAAAATCACACAAGACATGGATTAGAACTTTCATGGTAGAAACTGAAACACACTTGGCACTGTGGTTGGGAAGCATTGAGAGTTTCATATCAGAAAGATGGCATGGGTTGGTGTGTTAGAAATTTGATTAGAAGCCTGGTTTTCTGTTCATTACCTGTCAGTAAACATGTCACGGCAGCAACTGGGAGCTTTCATCTCTGCAAATTGTATTTACTTAGAAGTTTTGTGAACTTGAAATATACTGTCATATTGTCACCTTAATTTATGTCAAGTCGGGTTTTATTTATATTGACTTTCGGGAATTTAGTTTTGTTTCTATGAAGTTAGTAGGAATAAACTTTTCCTTATAATAAGAATCATTGGAGCTGTTGGAATTTAGTAGGTGTCGATACTCGTTATCCAACTGATTCAGACAGTATATTCAGACCGTATCTATCTGCACTCCCATTGGTGGTCAGTGCATACTCATTTGCATACGTTTTAACTCTGGTGCGTCGCCGAGTGTCTCTATCGTAAATGTCAATCAGAAATCGCTAACTCATTAAAAATTAACATTGTTGCTACAAATTGCTTTGCGAATGCCCATTTTGGTAAATTCTTTAATTTTTTCTGTGACTTTTTACACCAACATTATTTTTTTCTGGCAAACTGATTTTTTTTTGTCATTTGTGAAAAAAGGCTTCCCCGTCAAACACTGCATTTTCAGTGTTTCCACTGTTATATGGTAGGGGGCGCTATTATGCATCTTCTGAACGAGTACCGAATCTCCTGATGAAAGCACATGCGAAGAAGAAGCAGAAACCAGCGATATCACACATCAGATATAAAATAACACAATCATCAACATTAAACAGCATATAAATCAAAATTGCCTAATGTTACTGAATGAAATGTCGACTACAGGACTTCTCATACAGTGCATTAGGGGTGTTGATGAACTCGATTTACTTCAGCTGTTTTGATCATTGTTCTAAATCCGATCCAGATGTAGTCTTTGACAAAAATGTAATTTTCTCGGCTTTTCAAAATGCTCAAAATACTTTTGTTTAATTAAACTTACACATATTCAAGTGTTGATAAAAAAAATAATGCATGAAGGTAGAATAAAACTTTTTCTTCTTTTTCTTTTTGTTTTAAAAGGCAGATGGTCTGTTCTTTCTTTTGATATATTGCACGTTCAGATATCCATACAACAAAATATTCTTGGGGCCATGACATTTTTTAAATTAAGTGGAGCAATTACATAAGTCTTCTCTCAGTAACTTTTTACATGTTTTACTAGTCGGATACAATGACAGAATAGTATAATATATTCAATTGTTATATAAAATCAAAATTTAAATGCATTTTTGAATAAAATAAGTAAAATAAACATGTCAATGAACAAGAGGTTAAGCCCTTTACATTCAGTCTGGAAGGAATCACATCATTACCTCATGCCGCAATCTGATTGGCCTCCGCTGATCCTGCAGCCATTGAAATTGCTTGCTCAACATTTAAATAGTTAGGTTTATTGTTTGCTGTAAGCTAGTCCTGCATTGCGCTACGAGAGTTCCTCTGAAGCCCCCCACCTCCCCCAGCTCCACCTGCCTAGATCTGCTACAGGATTTATGTACGTCTGTCTTTATCTGTCTTTGTATCTGTTATCAGTAGCAAGTCTATACTTGCTCTTCAGAAGATCTAGTCTGCCAAGACCAAATAACATTGCCATATTCATTAACATGCTAAATTCAGAGAGTTGTCTTGATTGAAATAGTAATATTAGCAAATAAACAAAATGCCAAAGTCATACAGGTTTGAAATGACATGAGGGTGAGTAAATGAAGGGATTGCATGGGTGTTTTGAGCACAACCTTGAAGGTTATTCCATGACCAACAAATGTTTTGACTTCAAAAGCCTGAGATGTCTTCCTTTTGCTGGCAGCCTCATTCATGTTTGAGGTTGTAGACCATCATTCATTCACACACCCACGCTGAGTTTCATTAGTGCGAGGAGTGAACGTGCAATACGACATGAGCCAGATGAGCCACACAATACAATATATCAGCTCCAGTGCATTATTGCATAGCAGAGCAACTGAATAGAGGCCACAGAGTCAAATAATGAAACATATATGTAAAGCCTGAAATTGAGATTTTCTGTTTCAGGAAAATGCTGGAGAATGTTGTTTAAATTTATGAAAGTCAGAAATCTCTGTTAAAGCCAGACTGAAAACACCTGTGTTCATCCCATGAGAACCTCCTTCTCAGTCTCTTTCTCTCTCTTTCAAGCTCTCTTGCTCGCCTACACGCTTCTAAATTGAGTGATTTCATTACAGCATGTGATAAATATATTATTTAAATGAGCTTTAACTAAAGAGCACATGCTTTGCAATCCAATCGGTATATTTGTAAAATCACATCGCTCAGTGTAATAATGTAAAGAGAGTAAAATGCATTGCTGTCTCAGAGTAAAAGGAGTAATTAGAGATTGTGGCTGTGCTTGACTTTGCGGTTTGCGTTCATTTAGCTGTACTTATGAAGCTAGCAAGCGTAATTAACCAAACAATTATCTTCCCTTTTGCAGCAGACAACAATTTGAGTGTTATTTTTCAAGTGTTTGATTAGCCCTACATTTTATTTTATGGACCTATGATGTGTCCAATGCAAAAAAAAAAAAAAATATATATATATATATATATATATATATATATATATATATATATATATATATATATATATATATATATATATAAAATAAAATAAAAATAAATATATATATATATATATATATATATATATATATATATATATATATATATATATATATATATATATATATATATATATATATATATATATATATATATATATATATATATATATGTGTGTGTGTGGCATCCCTATTATAATATATATATATCGGTATTTCGGTTTCGCATTTAATAAATTATTTTTCCACACATTCTATAATTTGCCTCTATCCCAACATACTGAACAACGCGACATACATTCACATCACAGGTTAGTGGTAGAGTTATACTCTACAGGACACTATAGTTATTCACAATCACCAAAGTTCATCATATGCATGCGTTTTAAAGCCTTGCCGGTTTCATTCGCGTGCACTGTTTTAACATGTGCTTTTCAGAGCGCGAGCACTAAACGCCGGTCAAACACGTGATTACTGGACTAAGTCGTCTTACTGCGCTAATACTGTCAAATACACACAAGGTTAACATAAACACAGTCGGTTATGCCTAAAGTGAAAGTAAAATCGCAATCGTTTCTATATATTAAATGCCGCAGGTCTTAAATTGACAACAGGGCAGCCTAAGTGAACACGCGGTCCTTAAAGGGACAGTTCACCTCTAAAATGAGCTCATTATTTACTCACTCTAATGTTGTTTCTAACCTGTATTCATTTCTCGATGACAGAATTTTAATTTTTGAGTGAAATATCCCTTTAATGTTAATACAACAACAAAAGACTCTTTTGCTCTTGACTGAAAATCTAATACAGTAGCTTTAATAAGAATCAATGTATATTTTATAGTGAAGTGTTTTATTTTTACATTTATTCATTCAATTTCATACTCAAATGCTGCTGTACAGCTCTGAGCTGCCAGTGTAAATCTTTTTATTTTTATTTTATTTATTTTATATTATCCAATACACTAGGAATGTGTCAAAAAGTTTTTTTTTTTTAGTAAAATTAATTTTAAGTATGGTTTTTCAATTCTTTTAAGTAAAATAAAGAAAGTATTGCAATAAAATATATGTATTTTTTTCTCTTTAACCTTTCTCTTTGCTGTTCCTATCGCCTAAGAATAGAATAACAAAAAATGTATGTGACAAGCCATCAGAACCGAACCGAAAACCGAGGTATGTATTGAACCGTGGACTAACTGTATTGTTGCATCCCTTATAAATATATCATTTTATTTATTAATTTTTTTGCACTGGACACATAAATAAAAATCATAAAAATCACGTAAATAAAAATCAAAATTGGAGGGGCACCCCTCCAAATCATTGAATTCAGGTGTTCCAATCACTTCCATGGCCAAATGTGTATAAATTAAGCACCTAGGCATGCAGACGCTTCTACAAACATTTGTATATTAAAGAATGGCTCGCTCTCAGGAGCTCAGTGAATTCAAGCGTGGTACCGTGAGAGGTTGCCACCTGTGCGATAAGTCCATTTTGGAAATTTCCTCACTACTAAATATTCTACAGTCAACTGTTAGTTGTATTATAACAAAATGGAAGCAGAACAGCAGCAACTCAGTCACAAAGTGATACGCCATGTAAAATCACAGAGCGGGGTCAGCGCATGCTGAGGCTCACAGTGTGCAGAAGTTGCCAACTTCCTGCAGAGTCAATAGCTACAGAACTCCAAACTTCCTGTGGCCTTCAGATTAGCTCAAGAACAGTGCGTAGAGAGCTTCATGGAATGGGTTTCTATGGCTGAGCAGCTGCATCCAAGCCTTACATCACCAAGGGCAATGCAAAGCGTCGGATGCAGTGGAGTAAAGCATGCCGACACTGGACTCTAGAGTAGTGGAAACGTGTTCTCTGGAGTGACCAATCACGCTTCTCTGTCTGGCAATCCGATGGACGAGTCTGGATTCGGAGGTTGCCAGGAGAGCAGTACTTGCCTGACTGCAAATATAGTGTATATATTTAATATAATAAAATTATAATAAAATATCTAAACATTCTTAAATCAAGATACATTTACTTGAGAAGCAAAATTTGCTAAATAAGATGTAAAGATGATGTCTTGTTTTATGAAAAATGTAGCTAAATGAATTGAGTTTATGCTTTAAACAAGAATGTCCTCCAATGGGGTCCAAAACTTTAACTTTTTATTGTTTTCAGCAAAAACTCACATATTATTATTATTATTTTCTTAATTTTTTTTTCAAAAACAAATCATAATATGAATTTATTTAGCATCTAAAGTGAATGCATCTTCATTTAAGAATGTTTTGTACTGGAAAACAGGACAAAAACACTGAGTAGGAAATGGGTTTTTTTGCAGCGTTGATGGCTAAAATAGAAAGCTGCTCATTTTATGTGTGGCTCCTAAACTGTTTTCATCAGCTGACCTCACAAATTAACCCATATTAGCTGCTCCGCTTGGTCATAAGCACATCTGCACGGTTTTGTGGTTCAAATTGCTGTGACTCAAAGCTGTTTTGTTTTTCTTTCTCCAGAGCGATGGCTTTTACTGGCTTGGAGCGCTGAGCACACGTATGGCCTTATCGAATGAAACAGCGCTGGAATATTTCACGTTAGTAAATATGTGAACAGTAAGGAAACAGGCCCTTGGGCCAAACTCTGCCAGGTCTGCTGGTCTCAGCACAGGCTCGGCTCTGACGGAACGTCTCATTAATGAGAGAGGGAAATGTCACATACAGGCAAGCGGGGCGAAGCATTTTGACTTGCCCCATAAAAGTCCACGTAAAATAATGAGATTCCCTGTTACTTGCGTTTCCTCGCCTCGCACACGCTTTACAAAATGGGTTGGGTTTTCTTTTAAGAGAATTTGTTGTGTTTCCAAATGGAAGTGCACATGCAGGTGAAATGTACGTCATGAAAATGCACAAATCAGCACGTCCTTGATTTTTATGTTGTAAAATGAAAAAAAAATAGGAATTATGTGAGAATTTTACACTTGCAAATTGTCGGATCATGATGACATTATAATCCATTATTACAGAAGGGGTTTCACAATATTATTTATTCCTTTAATAAAATAATGAAGTATGGTATGGAGCAGTACTTTTTTCTTCAATATTATATTATGAGCTCAAATCTCATTTTCATAAAGAGATCAGTTCAACGGGTTTAAAAAGAGATTTGTTCTGGGTTCAATACAAGTTCATCTCGGTCGACGGCATTTGTGGAATAATATTGATTACAACAAATTAATTTTGTCTTTCCTTTAAAACAAATCTAGGTTATAGTGAGGCATTTACAATGTAAGTGAATTGGGCCAGTCAGAAAACATTCAAATAATCACTGTTTTGATAGTATAGCTACACGATATAAACTTTATGAGCATATATATGATTTTAGTGTGAGAAAATCACTTTACCAATCTTACATTTTCGTTGACTTGACAACATAAAACTTTACAGCTCAGATAATACTCAAGTTTTAACAGAAGAATGAATGTAAGGCATTGAGGGGGTACAAGTCTCACCCAATAATTAGAAATGGCCAATCATATCAAAGAAGCACGGCTTAATGTTCACTGAAGATGACTGTGAATCCATTCCCAACATGACACTTGTAGATTTTACAGTGAAATAGTACTTGCGTGGTAAGTTATAAGTAGCTAAACGTTTAATATTTGACAACTGTTTTTACGATAGCTGTTTAACGACTCACAGTAACATACAGTGATGCAAACTACTCAACTTTTTTAATGTAATTTCGCCATTTTGAATTGAAAATATCCTATCATTTAAAGATGTCATTCATAACTGAATGTGACGAGACAAGAAAAGTTTTGTAGATTTTTGACTTAGACATACAAGAGTGAATGTGTGCATATTTTTAAATAAAATATTATTTGCAAAGGGTTTAAATGGACTACTTCACAAGTAGGCTATAATTATACTTAAAACTTATTTTACCGTTCTTATGTTCTTTGTTCACTTTTATTCCATTAATTATTTAATTTCTTAAAACAAATAAAAATAAACATTGGTCCCATTTATTTATTTATTTAGGAAGGAAAAACTTGTATTTATTAACTTAAACTATTCCTTAACTAAATTCATGAAATTAAAATGAATTCACATATGGATTTGCAAACAATAAGCATTTATCGACTTCAAGCACTGAAACTAATGTGTGTTAAAGTACTGAAATTGAATGAATACTTGGCATTACCATCGAACTGTGTGTAAATCACATTCAATCTAACCAGAGCTTAAAGCTTTAAAAACACTCTAAGAGATGATCTAATCCAGGACAGACATGAGAGTGGAAATTCATATGTAAAGGCCATTCTGTGCCTCATAAAATCAAATCTTCAAATGGGACCCTGCTTAGCGGCAGAGGATGAGTTTGCTTTGATATCATGCATTTTTGATTAGTCTGGCCTCGGCCATGCAGTCTCCCGATGTGCTGGCGTGTGAAGGGCAGAGAGAGAGAGTTTGGAGGTCAGGCTCACAGTCTGAAATCCCCACAGCAAACAACCCTCGCGCATCCCAGGAAACAAACACTCCAATATGCCAAGTGCTTATCATTTATCATTGAGTTCCACTAGTGAAATGGTTTTTGAACTCAGGTCAAAGTTTTTTTTTTTTTTTTTTTAATGTAACTTCTCTTTTGCGGCCAAAGGCTCAATGAGGTCTCTCAGTCAGAAATGTAATGGGGATGTACGACCGTTTGGTTCTTTGACAAGCTACAGCCACATTAACTACCTCTGACATTGAAGTGACTGGCCCAATTAGAGTCAAATGACACTCATGCACGGACAAGTGGATAATTATGTGGGAATCAAATTTTTTGACTGATTCTCAGCTTTTTTCAAGGTCATTCAAAATGAATTTCTTGATCAATGAGGTCCGCTGTGAATCCATATTTAACTTTTTAACAAAGGAAAAGAAAGAAAAGAAAACAAAATAAGGTCCATATTTGTGTCCATCTGTTCCACTTTCGATTATTTTATGTCAGATTATTTTGTTATTTCAATACAATTTTAATAGTCGTGTTAATTATTTCTGTTATGTAATTTAATTTCTTAATGTTATTAATATTATACATTAAATAATATTATATTAGAGAAATGAAATTTAAATATTTTTAGTTGATTAGTTGATCAACATATATATAAAAACTGCTCCCACAAAGTTGGGATCATGAAATTGTCCAAAATGTCTTGGTACGCTGAAGTATTAAGAGTTCCTTTCACTGGAACTATAGGGGCCAAGCCTAACCCCTGAAAAACAACCCCACACCATAATCCTCCCTCCACCAAACTTTACACTTGGCACAATGCAGTCAGGCAAGTACCGTTCTCCTGGAAACTGCCAAACCCAGACTTATTCATCGGATTGCCAGACAGAGAAGCGTGATTGGTCACTCCAGAGAACACGTCTCCACTGCTGTAGAGTCCAGTGGCGGTGTGATTTACTCCACTGCATCCCACGCCTTGCATTGCCCTTGGTGATGTAAGGCTTGAATGAAGCTGCTCGGCCATGGAAAATCATTCCATGAAGCTCTCTATGCACTGTTCTTGAGCTAATCTGAAGGCCACAGGAAGTTTTGAGGTCTGTAGCTATTGACTCTGCCACAAGTTATTATATTTAATATAAAATAACTAGCATTTGTGTCCATCTATTCCATTTAGATTATTTTGTCAGTTTTTTTTTTCAAACAAATAGTCAGTATATATGGTCATTAGCTAAATGTATTTAAAATACATTTTTGATATTTATTTTTTTTTTTTTGTATTTAATATAATAGTTTCTCTTTTTTAATCTTGTATGAACAGAGAAAATGTTTTTAAAACCCTGTAACCAAAATTTGGTGTTTGAATACAATTTACAATACTATTTGATATCCACAAACATTACAAAATAAATAAGTAAATGCAGAATGGGTAAATGACAGAATCGGTTACAAGTAAAAACTTAGAAAATTAAAAGAAGAAAAAAAGGCTTAAAAATGCATCTAATGCTTAAAATAAAATGTATGGGTGATCAATTAGACTATTATATTCATAGAATGTGTAAAACATGTTTCAGCTGTTAAGGTTTGTCCCGAAGTTTCGAATTCAAAGGATGCGTGACGCATTTCCAATTTAACACATTGTGTTTTTTCTTTCTATTTCAGACACATGACTTAAAGCTTTAAGAGGAACAGCTTGCTTTGCTCCAAGGCGAGTTTTTCATTTGCACAAAGCTGCATTTACTCTAACTAAAGGAGTAGACCGTGACATATGCTGAACCGGAGTTCAGAGATGCCACATTCACAGTAAAAACGTCAGGACGTCTTATATTGTGAGCATCTTATATTGACTCGCCCTGAATGAGAGAGAATGCAAGGTGAAAAGCTCTGGTCGTGTTCACAATCTTGCTCTCTGATGTCAGCAGACACAAGGGTGACAAAATGTCACTTTAATCAGCCGTAATTAAGAACGAGGCAGAATATCTCCCAGGGTTTCTGCACACTCAAGATAGCTGTCGTATAGTGCTTGCTTCACAGCCATGGTGACAAGAAAAAGAGTGACAAAACAACCTCAGGTCATAGCGATTTATAAATAAAGGTGACACATCTGACAGATAAAGAGCATAAAGCAGCAATAAGCCTTGACTAGAGCTTGTACTAATACTAATTAATCTAATTAATTAACATTGGATGTAATAATAGAATTCTATTGATAACCATTATATTATTAATACAAACACTAACATGGATGGAATCTTATTTAAACTTAAGGAAACAATGTATAAGAATCAATGATATATGCTGCTCATCCTTTCTGACTAATGGAGTACCACAGGGATCGATTCTTGGACCAATTTTATTTCTTTTGTATATTATTGACTATTTGACAGATTAGAGATTAGTTGGTCATCACAACAATATGGTGACAAAATTGTACAGGTTTTGATGACGTGACTCGTTCTGATTTGTAAATCATGGCAGAGGATGATACATGCCTGTCGGTCCAGATTTAATCAGATTTTTATTGTGAAGAAATAACTCAGGTGCATGTTAGCGGCTTATAGGAAGATTTACTTCCTGCAGCTGCAGATACATTAGAACAATCTAAAAACAATCTCTCTAATGAAATTTTTTATGCAGCCTCTCATCTCCTTGTACAGAAGAGGGATTTAAGCAAAAAGCATCGAAAGTACAGATCAGCGAGAGCGCAACCTTTCTTTCAGTCAAGGGGAATTATTTTCAGGGGGAATCAGGAAAAGCATATTCTCAATATGATGCGTTCAGGAGTTCTTATTAATCAAGTGTCGTTGTAGAGAGTCCAGAGGTCTTGTTATTGCGTGAGAACAGCCTATGTGAAGCATGCAGTTGAATCATTGATTGGAACTCACATGGGGAACCATGGGATAGCTTATTTTCATCTGTTAACCACATTTAATGCAATGTCCTTCTCTTGACTGAGCTGCTCAGACGTCCGCTGTAATGCAGCATTCAGGAGCTCAGCATGCAAGCCCTGTGAGACCGTAAGATTGAGATTGCATAGGACACATGCAGTAATGCATCGTAAAATGTATTTTAAACAAAAGCCAGTTTCGGACAAAAAACAGCTCTTAAGGAAACTTTTCGGAACAAAAACTGAAAAATAAAGGAGATCAAGGAGTGTTGCAGCTCATTTTGTTTAACTTGTTTTTGTGTGTGTGTGTCTATTAATTTAATATTCACATATGCACACCATTCAAATGGTTGGGGTCAATAAGATTTTTTTTGTTGTTGTTGTTGATATAAGTCTCTTCTGCTCACTAAGAGTAAAAACCGTAATATTGTGAAACATTACTGCACTTCAAAAGAATGTTTTGTATTTTAATATATTTTTAAATGTAATTTATTCATTACACCAGTCTTCAGTGTCACATGATCCTTCAGAAATCATTTTAATATGCTAATTTGCTGCTTATTCTCCTATTATTAGTGTTGTGCTGCTTAACTTTTTGTGATACATTTTTTTTTCAGGATTCTTTGATGATGATTCTTTCAAAAGAACAGCCTTTAAAAAAATTGAAATCTTTTCTAACATAAATGTCTTTACTGACACTTTTGATAAATGTAACATGTCCTTGCTTTATAAATCAAATATTTTCACTGCTTACCCTTAAACTGTACATATTGATGTTAAGTACAAAGAAGCCTTCATTTTCCTTCAGTACGTCGTCTGGGTTTGTGGTATATTCGCTGGTTTTACCGGACAAATTTTAACCGGTCTAATCAGCGAACAGAGGGAGTGGCTGGGAACGATGAGGTTGATGTTGTGCGCTAGTTTGAGTTGTAGTTCAGTAGGACCAGGCTACAAAATGTTTGCATTCCCCCGAGAAATTTTGCGTTCGCTCGCAAACCTTTTGAGTACTCTTTGAGCCAATGCATTTTCTCGACAAAAAGCATTGAAATGTTTATTTTAACCATTTAATTTACACAGAAAGTGTAACACCTCTTGCAGTTCAAATTGCTTACATTATGTCCGATGTCATACGTCGCGCCAGTTACGCTTTTTCCGCAAGTTGAATACGGAAGGTGGTCTGGCGGGAGCTAGATATTTTACTATATAAAGTCTTAAATATGGATAATTTTCTTACAAACCCCATTGATTCGCTTCAGAAGGTCTTTATTAACCCCCCAGAGCTGTGTGGAGTACGTTTATGAAGGATGGATGCACTTTTTTGAGCTTCAAACTCAATGGACCCGTCACTGCCATTATAAAGCTTGGAAGCTTCAGGATATTTATTAATATAACACTGATTGTGTTCATCAGAAAGAAGAATGTCATATACACCTAGGATGGCTTGAGGGTGAGTAAATCATGGGCTAATTTCATTTTAGAGTGAACTGCTCCTTTAGGTTTATGGGTAGTTTCATGCTTAGTACTTAGTTATTACCCAGTTATTATAATTACTAAAGCAAGTATGCACATGCAGGACAAATACAATTGTAAAACAAAGAAAAAAGACATTTTTCAAAATATCATCTTTTGTGTTCCACAGAAGAAAGAAAGTCAAAGGTTTTGAACAACATAAGGATGAGTAAATGACTGTTAGAGCACTCCCGGTCTCCACAGAAAACCACACAAGGATCTGAAGTCAAATTCTGAGTATGTAAGTAGAAAATAATGTTTTTGGATTTATTTTTAGCTCCAGTTTAGAAAATGAACCGAGTATGACATCATCATTTCCATACTGGTGTCATAGCAACAGTTTAATTGAAACAAATCTCTTCCTCTGTTTCTTTCTACCCTTCCCTGCTGTTTCCTTCATTGTGCTGGATCACTGTCCGTTGGGAATGCTTGCACACTGATTTGTGAGGGGAAAAAAAGGTCGACTTCCACCATTCCTCGGCATGCAGCCTGCATGCAGACAACCGTAATGATATTCTATTGAGGGGAAACGTGACTGGAAGATTACTTTGAGTCTACTTCTTAGTTTTGTTTGTTTGTTTTCCTGCTTTCTGCTTTCTTCCCTCCTGCCTTTTCTAAGGATCCAGTGCTTAGGCTTGCAGACAGAAGAATTGTCTTACCAACTCTTACCAAGAGATATAAACTGCTCATTAATACGGTTACGTTCACACACAGTACGATTATTTAAGGGAGTGACAACCACATTCTATAACCAAACTCACACCCATACATTTTCAGAACTCAACCAATTCTTGGAAAACCTGCGCTGTGTGAACGGAACCGCAGTGGACAGCTACATTCACACTGTCAATTTTTGGGATTGACAACTACATTTAGACAAATGTGAGTGTCAAATGTCCCGTTCACACAGCAACTTACTGTAGCGTCTCGAATACTGTCTGCATGAACGTGCAATAAGAATCAAGCATGTATTCTCTTACCGGTAACCATAGCAACAGTGACCAAAATAATATCATTAACTGACAGAAGCGTTAATGTAAACACTCTAGCCGGACCCTATAACCATTGCACTCACATTTCACGTGCTTTGCGCATGACACAGCATTTCAGTTGCGCATTGGACACAAAACTGACTGGAGCCGAGGTGGAGCGGCTCCAGAATGGTGACTGGATCTAGAAACTTCTCATATCTCTCAAGCTCAAATATCTGTCCCTGTTAGTTACCGAAACCACACACGAAACCCCTTAGCAGAGCGACTCTCTCGCACTGTACGACGTGACAGACAACTAGTTGTCCAGTGAAGTTACGTTTACACGAGAATAAGATACCGTTCAAAGTTGTTAAGACTTTTCAGTTTTACGAACGTCGCCATCTTTGATATTACTTTGGTCGCTGTCGCTATGGTTACTGGTAAGAGAATACAGGTTTGACCCTCGTTGCGCGTTCATACAGACTGACGCTAAGAGCTCCCAAGGAAAAACACGAAATTTTCCTATTCATTTTAACCAATAAAAATAAAAGATTGCAGCTTTCAAACATGACTTTCTTCTTGTTTTATAGTTCATTTGAGGCAGTTTCTATGGTGTTAAATGTCGAGAGAGCATTATTGTAATGCAAGAGTGCATCCATTTAACGAATCTCGGATTTCTTTCACTAGCATAAAACTTAATTCAAATATGGCTCTGTTCACGCTCAGATCTTACGTGTGGGCTCTCAAACTTTGTCCAGTGTGCTCTCGCGAAAATCTCTTGATGTCTTCGGATTTCAGAAACCTGCTATTTTCACTACAAGGATAATTTACTAAGCACTCCCAGCATCTGCACGCAGTCTTTGCAAGGGACTTGCCTCATCACCATGGCAACGGTTCGTGTCCAGGTAGGTTTTTTGGAAAATCATACCACACTGCTCAGAAATTCCACAACCCAACAAACACCGAATGAATGTTCAGTCGGGTGAAAACAAACTCCGACCAACGGCAACAGGCGCTGACAGGATTAACACATTGATCCAACAATCTCCGACAGACTTGTGCAGTGTGAATTGGCCTTAAGTTGCTGTGTGAACGAGACATTTCGAGACTCACACCTGTAACTAAATGCGGTTGTCAATCCCATAAATTGACAGTGTGAACGTAGCCTTTGAGTCTACTTCTTTCGCTGGTTTATTTGTTTCCCTGCTTTCTGCTTTTTTTTCCTCCTGCAGTCCCTTTTCCTCAGGATCCAGTGCTAAGGTTTGCAGACAGAAGAATTGTCTTACCAAGAGATATAAACTACTCATTGTTTTTTGTAAACTCATTTCCAAACCAGATGCTCGTACATCATATTCTGGTGATAAAGCAGATTACCTCAGGAGCAGCTGAACACTGCCACAAACTTTGTTTGGTTCTTCCTCCTAATATACGGCAGACAGAAATGACATTGGTGTTATTGGAACCAGTCGCAGCAAGCCCAAACCTACTAACAGTGTTTCTCTAAGCCGTACATTTCAGGCCCCGGAGTAGTAAAATAAGAATAAAATGCACTTTATTTATTTATTATTGTGCAATGCCTTAAAATAGCTTCAGAGCAGCAGATACTGCTGTTGATTTGTATGTTTGTGCATTCAGACACTGGAAGTTCTCCTTCAGGAGCTCTGTGTTTGAGTACCTAAAACCAAGTCAGAATTATATTTACGTTTAATATCTATGCAGTGTTTGTAATGCAGAGAAGAGATCTCGCGAGGCTATTTCCAGTGCTAAAGGGGATGAAATGACATTAGTGCATGAACAGAGAGCACATAACACAGTGTAAGCTCAGGTAATGGTCTGGATTTACCGCAGTCTGGATTTGGTCGTTGTATTGAAGTTTACCTCCCTGATGCTTTACTTTGAAATAAACACAGACTAAGTGCTCTATGAAGCTTTGCCCCTTATGTCTGACACGGAGCAGACTGGCTCTGCTGTGTTTATAGGCATTTCGGAAAATGCTCAAATAAACCTCATAAGACACAGCACTTCTGTCAAAACTCAGCTATAATCAAAAGAAGAAAACAAATCTAATTAATCTAATGGCTAGTTAATTAACTTCCCCCGAAGTTATAGTGTGAGCAAGGGTTATTGGCACAAAAAGAACTGCATGATCATTTCCCGCCTGAGCCTTACATATCATATCTTTTTTTTTTTTTTTGTCTGTTCTAGTACTGTATGTTAATATTAGATCTGTCAGTTGAGTACAGCTTTAAATTGAATTTATTAAATGATATGGTGATTATTTAATCTAATTATTGAAATGAATGTTATTCAAATTTAGCGTGGCAGATGAAAGCATAAAAAACACAAAACTGCCTTTAGATGTATTGTTCATTTTATTTCTTATCATTAATTAAACTTTATTCTATCACTGGCCACAGCAATCCATTTTTGCAATAACCCTAACTTAAAAGTCAATTGTACTGTAAGAGTTGGTTTCATAATGGTGTATAAAATTAAAATTTCATATTATTTCACAATTGTACTGTTTTTGGTCAAAGAAATGCAGCATAACAGACTTCTTTCAAAAACATAAAAACTCAAACTTTTGAACAGTAGTGCATATAAAATAATATTTTATGTATGCATAGGCCTAAATCCTGAACTCATTGCCAGTCATCTTTATAATTATTTCTCTTCTTTCTCTTCTCTCAGGTGTCTTCACTGTGAACTGGGTTCTTTTGCCTCGAACACACAAAGAGGCAAGGTGTGTAAAGATCTTTTCTGCTCTCTGTGGGACAATTCAATTTTATTATGGATGCACATTTTGTCGATAGGGCTTTTAAAATGAATTATATTCATTACAACAGCATTAAATGGATGCTAGAGCGTTAAAGACTGAATTAATGAGTTAATTTTTCTCTTCTGTATGCTTTTAACCTGAGGAAATCGCTCTCAGAGAAATGAATGTTTACCACAAATGATTTAGCCTACTAGCCAGAAGGTTTCAGTAATAAATAGAAGGTGTGAAAAAATATTGTGTGTTTATTTGTAGTGTTCCTCCTGGCTAAGCTAAGCTTTGGCATGCAAACTCTGAACTTTGTGTCGGACCTAATGAATGTCTTGAAGGTGTCGTTTTGGAGACACTTAATAGTTGGGCTTAGGTACGTGTGATTATTTTTTCACTCTCAATGAATAAATTATATTTAATTATATTAAATTATATATTATATATATATATATATATATATATATATATATATATATATATATATATATATATATATATATATATATATATAATTTAATATAATTTATTCATTGAGAGTGAAAAAATAATCACACGTACCTAAGCCCAACTATTAAGTGTCTCCAAAATACACCAATCAGGCATAACGTTATGACTATATCCTAATGCTTTGTTGGTCCCCCCGTGACTCTTCGAGACATGGACTCCACTGGACCCCTGAAGGTGTCCTGTGGTTTCTGGCAGCAAGATGTTAATAGCAGATCCTTTAAGTCCTGTAAGTTGCGAGGTGGGGCCTCCGTGGATCTGACTTGTTTGTTCAGCACATCCCACATATGCTCGATTGGATTGAGATCTGGGGAATTTGGAGGCCAAGTCAACACCTCAAACTTGTTGTTGTGCTCCTCAAACCATTTCTGAACCCTTTTAGCTTTGTGGAGGGTGCATTATCCTGCTGAAAGAGGCCATAGCCACCAGGGAATACTGTTTCCATGAAAGTAAGCAACAATGCTCATGGCAAGTGTCAAAGTAACATCCACATGGATGGCAGGACCCAAGGTTTCCCAGCAGAACATTTCCCAAAGCATCACACTGCCTCCACTGGCTTGCCTTCTTCCCATAGTGCATCCTGGTGCCATGTGTTCTCCAGGTAAGTGACGCACATGCACCACATGTAAAAGAAAACGTGAATCATCAGACCAGGCCACCTTCTTCCATTGCTCCGTGGTACAGTTCTGATGCTCACATTCCAACTGTTGGTGCTTTCGGTGATGGACAGGGGTCAGCATGGGCACCCTGACTGATCTGCAGCTATGCTGCCACATTCACAACTGTTTGAACGGACCACACGGGACAGCCTTCGCTCCCCATGTGCATCAATGAGCCTTGGTCGCCCATGACCCTGTCGCTGGTTAACCACGGTTAGTTCTTTGGACCACTTTTTTAGAAACTGACCACTGCAGACTGGGAACACCCTACAAGTGCTGCAGTTTTGGAGATGTTCTGACCCACTTGCTGTCTAATAATCCCCACCCACTATATATATATTCAAATAATTTAATAACAATTACTTTATTTATAGTTTTGATATCTATTATATATATTAATATAAGGGCTGAATTGCTTTTATTTATTTTATAAATAAATATTTAAACAATATAATACCAATCTCTGTAGAGAATGGAACATTTGAGCTACCGAAGAACTATCTAAAACATAGACCATTTTATAGATTTGAGATTGGAAATAAAATATGAAGTGAAAAATCAGTTGAATTTACTATTTAATAAGGTGGGTAAGGTAAAGTAAATTAAGAAATCTATAGTGGCATGATCTGACCTTTCAGTTTCAGGAGGTGGAAGAGAATGGGAACCCGGGGGAAAAGAGTCAACCATGAGTGAATGGGCTGAACTGTTCCAAGGTCTCCAGCTTGGTCTGCAATCCTCCGCTGGAGGCAGAAGCCCGAGGCGCTGTCTCCACCCAGACTCTGCAGCGTCCTCTGAGTCTCCTTCACTGACACGTGCCATGGAAAAAGAAATAAAACTGATAGAAATACAGAGAGGAAGAGGCATAAGAAGAGAGTGCGTTACGTTATCTTCCATCGCTGGCATCTGAAGATGGACCACCCACTCAACACTAGTCTCTTTCTTCTGTCCCAGAGGTTTTCCCCAGGTAACTTCTGTCACTTACAATCTGTCACTTAGTTCACGAAGGAAGTCGTGCTGCAGAAGTGTTTGCTCAAACCTCCGCAGCTTACCTCATACCTATTTCTGATCTAAAAAAAAAAAGTCCTTTTACTTTCAGTGTGGCTCTGATCAAACATTAGGGTGGTCAATTCTCTTCAGTTATCTCAGATGAATGTTGGAATTTGGGAAGTGCCATTTGAAATATATGTTTTTATGGAAGCAAGTTTCCGCCACAGAACATAATTCAGAATTGTAAGGTATAAACTTTATAACATATAATTGGAAGTTTTTTTAATTTTTTATCTTGCAATTCTGACTATAAAGACGCAATTTTTTACATTCATAGGATTCTGTCAAACACTGATATTATCACATACACTATATTGCCAAAAGTTTTGGGACGCCTGCCTTTAAATCTACATGAAATTTAATGACATTCCATTCGTAATACATAGGGTTGGCCCACCCTTTCAGAGTTAATACAGCTTCAACTCTTCTTGGAAGACTTTTCCACAAGGTTTAGGAGTGTGTTTATGGAAATTTTGAACCATTCTTCTACAAGCGCTTTTGTGAGGTTAGGCACTGATGTTGGACGAGTTTCCATTCTAATTCATCCCAAAGCTGTTCTATCAGGTTGAGGTCAGGACTCTGTGCAGGCCAGTCAAGTTCCTCCACACCAAACTTTCTCATCCATGTCTTTATGGACCTTGCTTTGTGCACTGGTGCGCAGTCATGTTGGAACAGGAAGGGGCCATCCCCAAACTATTCCCACAAAGTTGGGAGCATGAAATTGTCCAAAATGAATTGGTATGCTGAAGCATTAAGAGTTCCTTTCACTGGAACTAAGGGGCAAACTTTTGTTGTTGTTGTTGTTGTTCATTTAATAAAAATAATAATACTTTTATTTGCCACTGATGCATTCAATTGATCAAAATTGTTTCCACCAAAATATTAAGCAACACAGTTTACATCATTAACAATAATAAAAATAATTTTTAAGCAACAAATCAGCATATTAGAATGATTTCTTAAGGTGTGATTAAAGACTGGAGTAATGATGCTGAAAATTTAGCTTTGCTTCACAGGAATAATATATTCAAAGAGAATTTTAAGAGTTATTCTGATGAGCATAAGAGACTTCTTTCAAAGTTATGAACGGTAGTGTATGTATTCCAAAACACAAAACTTACACTAAACATGACCCATAAACAACCCACTTTAAAAGTAGTCCATATGGCATCTCTTTAATGATGGCTCTGAGAAAAAAGAAACACTTAAATTTAGCATGTAGCAATAGGTCCCATGACACACAAGAGACAATGTCATTTGACATCATACTACATCATACTGTGAGATTTGAGTGGAGAGGATAATTATAATAAGTTAAATTAAATGAGCCATAGTTTTAACATTCAAAAATAAAAACAACTTCTTCCATGACAGAAATCATACAGTTTGTGTACAGTAGTGGAGTAATGAGTTGAATGCAATGCAAGAGTCCCAGTTGGTGGTGCAGGATTGAAGTCCCCAGAGTGGCTTTCCTTATGAGTGTGAGGGTAGCCGAGAGCCTCGAATATGATGGGTTGTAGCAGATGTGTGTGTGTGTGTGTGTGTGTTTGCTCATTATGGGTCAGAGAGTATGGTGACCCAGGTCTGTACTGTTGAGGCAGCTTTATGACTGTTCACTTCTGGAAAAGAAGGTCTCCACAGAGGGCTATAACACCAAAGACTGACTCAAAGTGACTGCGGCTTTCAGCCAAGGTGAGGCTGTGAGGAACAGAATGTGTGCTGAATAGACACTTTTGCCTCGGGATCTGTTGCTTCTTGGGTCTGACGTGAATTTTCAACACAAACCATATTAAGGATAGATATTATCTTCAAAACTCTTCCGAACAGAGTCCCTTGCTACTTTCAAGTAAGGGCTAAAGAAACATCTCTTCCATTCTTAAACTAGTCTTATTCACTGTTGTTTCACTGTCAGCTCAGGCTGAACTTTTGCACATTTGTATTGAGGTATTTCTTCCCTTCATAGGATGAAACACTTATGTTTTTATGTTCCTCTTTTGTAAGTCACGTTGGATATAAATGTCTTATATATGTAGTTTGCTATATTTCAAACAGTTGTCGGTTGAAATTAGATGCTGTACAAATGCTTCAGAAACGTAAGAGGAATATGTATTGTGCGATTATAAGACTTCAGAAGACTTGGAATGTAGTGCTTGGAGTTTTTTTTGTGTGTGGAATTTTTGCCATTTTTTATTTATTATCATAATTTTTTGTATTTATATGAAAAATTTGTGTTAAAATGTATTTTAATAAATCAATGTTAAAGTATCATGAAAAATGTAATATTCCAAGTCTTCTGATGTTAATAAATAAATGAAAATAGTCATTTAAATATATACACAACTGTTCAAAAGTTTGAAGTTAGAGTTTTGTGGAAATAAATTAATATTATTATTTGGGTATATTTTATTAAATTGTGTGAAAAGTGACAGTAAAGTTCAAATATTTATATTGTGGTTCTGCTGAGCTTTCTATATAAATATATATATATATATATATATATATATATATATATATATATATATATATATATATATATATATATATATATATATATATATATATATATATATATATTTATATAGAAAGCTCAGCAGAACCACAATATAAATATTTGAACTTTACTGTCACTTTCACACAATTTAATAAAATATACCCAAATAATAATATTAATTTATTTCCACAAAACTCTTTCTAACTTCAAACTTTTGAACAGTTGTGTACATATTTAAATGACTATTTTTATTTAATTATTATATATATATATATATATATATATATATATATATATATATATATATATATATATAAATATATATATATATGGCTCATGCCATAACTGGAGTAATTTATATATATCAAAATAGATAAGATATTTTAAATTGTAATACTTTTTCACAGTATTACAGCTTTTACTGTATTTTTGATTAAATAAATGCAGTCTTGGTGAGCTTAAGACTTATTTAAAAAAAATTATCCACCATAAACTTTTAAATGCTATTGTATCACTATACTGGTTGTGTGTGTGTGTGTGTGTGTGCAAAGTGTGTGTGTGTGTGTGTGTGTGAATTAGACACAAATGTGTATAATGACATGGGTATGAGATAGATATTACAAGGAGAGGGTGACTTATGAGGACATTACCCCATGTACCCATTTTTCAAAAGGCTTATAAATCATACAGAATGATTTTTTTGGGGAGAAAGTAAAATGTGCAGTTTCCTGTGATGGGTAGGTTTAGGTGCAGTGTGTAGGGGGATAGAAAATACGGTTTGTATGGTATAAAAACCATTGCGCCTATGGCGTAAGTGAGCGTGTGTGTGTGTGTGTGTGTGTGTGTGTGTGTGTGTGTGTGTGTGTGTGTGTGTGTGTGTGTGTGTGTGTGTGTGTGTGTGTGCGTTGAGCGTGTGTGTGTGTGTGTGCATGAGTTTGTCATTTATGTAATTTATTATTATTATTATTAAAAAAATGATATTATTTGTTGGTCAATTAGTCCTGTAAAGGTCTTTTTATCTGTATGCAAAAACCTTCTGTGAGCCATTTGATGTAACAGCACAGAGAGTCATGCTAATCAGAAAATCTTGTCTGCAAGTCTGTGAAGATCCTTGTCCTGTCTCTACGCAGAGTTCTTACTTCGTCCTTAGTTTGTGTTCAAGGTCAGTGCGGCTTTCTTCCTCTCTCACAGACAGGAAGCAAGCAGGACAGAGCTGACTAGCATAGACACAGGTTATTGTCACTTTGCGGTCTGCAAAGAATAAAAGAAAGAAAAGAGGACACAGTGTTGGCATGAATAAAAAATGCTAAATTCATGAAAGTTTCAGCTCTTTGTGTATAGAGACTTTAGGTTGTGACTTGATGTCAGTAGTGATGAGTGTGGAGTGACTTCATGTTTGTGACATCAAGTCGAGGGTTGTATATTGTGCCGGTCACAATTCTCCCTGTGTTTCCAGGAACTCTTTGGTTGTTTAACCTTGTGGACTGAACAGGGAACGCATTCCAAACAATTCCACGGACATGTGTCGCGCTCAAGATCCGAGACACGTTTTCCGTCGACGGCGCAGAGCTGTTTAATCCTCAACAAAGGTTTGGAGAATACGGAATGAAATTAACATTATTTTAAGAGCACAAAATTGAATAAACAAACCCTGGAGCTAAATTACGGAATCTATTTACAGTGCCTAATTGGAATGGGGCGTCTAGACTCGAGCCTATTAGACACAGCTTAGATGCCTTTTACATCTTTGATTCCACAAACTGGACTAATCTGGGAAAATAATGAACTCCAGGGAGCAAGTATCCACCTGAGGCAAATTTAAATCTCAATAAAGCAGAAAACAACAGCGGCTGAATGAGAAACACAGATACTGCAGAGGCACACTGATGCTGCGTTCATGCACACATGAGCATGAAACATGGATGTGCTTGAATGAATGGGTGTGTGATGGTGTTATGAGTCGGAGTCCATTACACAGAGACAATCAGCGCACGTTTGTATTGCGAGTCAGAAAAGCTGAATAAAAGACAAGAAAAATAAAACAGGTAAACTAACACTTTTAGTTTAATTTGTGGTTATACTATAGCCCTGTACTACTAGCTAAAAGCAAGAAAGTTTTTATTTTTTGAACATTTTCTTTTAATTTGAATATAAAAATTTTAAAATTCTATTTGAAAAATTCAATAGATTTGATTATGCAGAACCTCAAGATTTTATTACGTATGTGGCTGAATTGCCCAGTGTTTTTACTTAAATTAATATATGACTGGTTAATTAAGTATTACAAATATTGAATTATTAAATACATACAGTGTTAGCACCTTTTGAAAGGGTACCACCCGAGTGACAGCTTTTGTAACTTTATTTTCGGTGAGTGTAGTGCTTTACACACTAAAAACAAAAGTTGTAATTTTTAGGAGGTCAAACTAAATATTATATGAGCTTTTTATTTTCTGTTCGTGTCCTATGGGGTTTGAAATTCTTGCAACCCTGTTGCACTGAATGTCTGGATACATTTCAAACCCCTGATTTCTGTGATTTTGTTCTTTTCTGGCAATAAACATTGAATACATGTCAGGATCAAATATGCAAAAGAAAACTAAAAAAAATTGCAGGACCTGAAGGATTTTTCTGATAAACATTGGGCAGTTTAACTGCTCAGGACAAACAAGAGACTCAAGAACAGGCATCACAAAACACAAAAACAGCCGTGGATCATCCAGGGAACGACACACAGTTCTGAGAATCAATGGTTCATAAACTTTTGATTGGGGTCTTTTTTTCTTTTCTTTTTTTTTGTGGACTATATATAAACATATATTATGTAAAATATCTTATTAAGGACAGTATACATTTTTTTATTTTATTTTGTATCGTACTCCTCTTATTTTGTTATTATTATAAGGGCTTCACATATTTTCAAGCAGCATTGTATATAAATAAATACTGACAAAAATATAGGTAACGCTGAATATAGAGCACTTTAATGTAGGGTGCATTTTGTGGAGTTTTTACAACCGAGCATTCATTTCCAATAATATTGTTTCTTAACAGGTCAATAATTTAAAGCATGCATGACCAAATGAAATCCAGAGTGAAGAGTAATTGGGTTACACCGGGCCGCAACGCAGTGCCGGGACATCATTTCCCTGGAAACGTGTTAGTCCACTAACTATTAAAACCAATGAGACAAATTAGACCTTCTTGTAAAGTCTTACCAAATACCTTAAATTAATACTAAAATATTCCACGGTCAGCTGTTAGTTGTATTATAACAAAGTGGAAGCAATTGGGAACAACAACTCAACCACGAAGTGGAAGGCCATGTAAAATCACAGAGCGGGGTCAGCGTATGCTGAGGCGCACAGTGCGAGTCAATAGCTACAGACCTACAAACTTCATGTGGCCTTCAGAATAGCTCGAGAACAGTGCATAGAGAGCTTCATGGAATGGGTTTCCATGGCTGAGCAGCTGCATCCAAGCCTTACATCACTAAGAGCAATGCAAAGCGTCGGATGCAGTGGTGTAAAACACGCCGCCACTGGACTCAATGAGTCTTGGCCGCCCATGACCCTGTCGCCGGTTCACCACTGTTCCTTCCTTGGAGCATTTTTGATAGATACTGACCGCTGCAGACCGGGAACACCACACAAGAGCTGCAGTTTTGGAGATGCTCTGACCCAGTCGTCTAGCCATCACAATTTAGTCCTTGTCAAACTTGCTCTAACCCTTACGCTTGCCCATTTTTCCTTCTCTAACACATCAACTTTGAAGACAAAATGTTCACTTGTTGCCTAATATATCCTACCCACTAACAGGTGCTGTGATGAAGAGATAATCAGTGTTATTCACTTCACCTGTCAGTGGTCATAATGTTATGTCCGATCGGTGTATCTGGCAAAGTGTAAAGAACATTTTGTCCTCAAAGTGACCTGCCCCTCACCTGCTGTTTCAGTCATTCATGAACTTCCTGCACAGAAACATTTATTACTCATCAAACATTCCTGCTGGGTAGGATTTTTACAGTTTTATTGCTCAAAAGATAGTTAAATTGTTCAAAGAGTAGGACATAATTAAAAAGTAAGCTGTTTTGCACTTTCCATACACTTTTAGAAAAAAATTGCTATAAGCCACCGCTCGGGGTTGTACTCTTTAAAAATGTACACCTTTGTATCCCTTAAGGATGCATATTAGTACTTTAAAGGTACACATAAAGTGCACATATTAGCCCTTTTGAAGGGGTACCACCCCAGTAACAGCTTTTGTAACTTTTTAGTGTAGTGCTTTACACATTTTGAAAAGTCCTCAAATATATACATGATATCATCAGCTAATTAGTGTTATATCGTGACATCATTTTCTGCGGCTCCAGACTGATTAGTCACATGACAATGAAATCAGGTGATTGGCTCAAAAGCCTGTATCTGAACAAGTATGACAGAACTCAAATCACATGCTGTTCTTCTGGAACGCTTGAGCACAAGTAGGTTGAGATGAATGGGAATGCTGATGTTAGCTTTCTCCTTGAGTGACTGTATATGTGTGTGTAAGTAAGGGATAATCCACGGCTAAACGGCTGGCTGTACATTGAACAATTTTAATGCACGACGTGGAGGCAAAGAACCACACGATGTGAAGCGGAGTGCATTCAGACTATTCAGTTTAATGCACAGCTATAGCCGTGGATTATCCCGTTTGTATCATGGTCATTTGCTAACACTGACAACTAAGTCAAAGATGTTATTGATGTTTGCAGCACAATATTTCACTGGAAGGGTTAAAATGATGGTTATTTTATAGCTCATTAAATCTAGCATTCTGCGTAGTTTGAAACCAGACACAGAAATAAAGTACTGTGGTAAGATTACATTTATTTGAATTAATTATGGCGAGAGAAAGATAAGAGATGTGTGCGATTATCTGCATGTGCAATGTCTCCATACTAATAGTGAAGCCATGGGTTTCAGAAATATTTTTAAAAAAAGCACCATTACCTCCTCTGAGAAATAAAATGTTAGCAATTCAGTAGCGAAGCTATTTTATCAATAAAGATCGTATCAGCTCTGGCAACAATTTTCTGTGCTTCTGAATCTTCTTTTTGCGCACAGTTTTCGATCTCTGTGTTCGAGTGATGTAATGTGAGTGTGTGTGTGAATGCATGTAATTCAATGGACTCAGCACATTATTATAGAACAGTGTGATTAAACCGACTGGAACTACCTGTGCATTAAACGGTTTTATTGGACACCTTCCAGGCAATGGTTTATTTATTAAGAGGGATCATACAAAATGCATGGTATTTTAGTAATCTCCTGAATAAGATGTTTTACATATAGCCCAAAAAAAAATAAAAAATGAAACCCTGTTCAAACGTTTATGAACCCTTGATTCTTAATACTGTGTGTCGTTACCTGGATGATCCACGGCTGTTTTTTTGTGTGTGTTTTGAGTCCCTTGTTGGTCCTGAGCAGTTAAACTGCCCAATGTTCTTTGGAAAAATCCTCCAGGTCCTGCACATTCTTCAGTTTTCCAGCATCTTTTACATATTTGAACCCTTTCCAGGAGTGGTCTTCTGCTGTTGTAGCCCATCCGCCTCAAGGTTGTGCGTGTTGTGGCTTCACAAATGCTTTGCTGCATACCTCGGTTGTAACGAGTGGTTATTTCAGTCAAAGTTGCTCTTCTATCAGCTTGAATCAGTCGGCCCATTCTCCTCTGACCTCTAGCATCAACAGGGCATTTTGGCCCACAGGACTGCCGCATACTGGATGTTTTTCCCTTTTCACACCATTCTTTGTAAACCCTAGAAATGGTTGTGCGTAAAAATCCCAGTAACTGAGCAGATTGTGAAATACTCAGACCGGCCCGTCTGGCACCAACAACCATGCCACGCTCAAAATTCCTTAAAACACCTTCAGGAGTTTTAAGGAATTCAGGAGATTTTCTTGACCAGGACCAAACCCCTAAATGCATTGAAGCAACTGCCATGTGATTGGTTGTTTAGATAATTGCATTAATGAGAAATTGAACAGGTGTGGTGTTCCTAATAATCCTTTTGATGAGTGTGTGTGTGTGTGTGTGTGTGTATATATATATATATATATATATATATATATATATATATATATATACATTGGCAAACATATTGGTAACGCTATAAAGCACCTTAACGTAGGGTGGAATTTTTCCAACAGAGCATTAACTTCCAGCTATATTGTTTCTTAACAGACACCGCAGAACATTCTTCTTAGTGCTAAATACAGCGGGAGCCCTACAGGTGAGATTTCAGATAACTCGCAGTTGAAGTCTACCTGAGGTCAATCATTTGAAGCATGCCATGACCAAATTAAATCCCGAGGGAAGAGTAATTGGGTTACGCCGGGCCGCGGTGCAGTGGCGGGATATATAATTTCCCTGGAAACGTGTTAGTCCACCATATTGGCAGATCGGAGAATTAATCCCTTCTTTCTTCTTAATCCTTTTCCTTATCATAAGATTATGAAAATCCTGATCCCCCTTCTCTCAGATATTAAACTGCATCCATAATACAACTCTAGGCTTAAAGAAATCAATGGCAGCTCTCTCGTCCGGTACTTGTGGCTCAAGAGCACTTTGTTTTGAGTTTTCTCTCAGTAATTTGTAATTCCGCACCTCGTTTTGCCACCAGAGACATGAATAATGTGTGAGGGGCTGTCCAACGTTGGCATTCTGAGTGCGCCAATCTGCTCAAACAGACACAAATTGGAAAATCGCTTGAGTTGAATTTTCATTCATTCAAGGGCTGAGCCACTGGCAGGGTTATTTCCTTACCTCAGCTGCCTGTGCTGACACTCACTCCTTGCTGACACTCGGCTGTGTGTGTGTGTGGCGGTTTTTGCTGTACATGACACCTGATATTGCACCAAGCTCATTTTCTCTTTTCATCCTTTTGTACTGGGGAGGGGAACGTTCGTCCTCCAATGACCCGACTGACCTCTGCTCAGGTATTCACGTGTCTCTGAGCAGGGCGGAAAAATTCCTCCCCAGTATGTCATGAATCACGATGCAGCAGAGGCAATCTGAGATAGATTCAGTTCTGAGGGGGTATGAGAAATGAAAATGCGCTAGATGTATATTTATATATATCCACATATATAATATATCACCCCGCATGCCTCGATCCAGCCCAGGGCACATCTCAACAGTGGCATTTTACATCCTAATTTCAGTTCAGAGGCTCCAGGATACATAAAAAAATACAGTGGCCCTAGGGGTGATGTAATTTTTTCGATGTTAAATACTTTGTCTTATAGTATCCACATTGTAAGATAGGATGAGTAAAGGTTGATTTCCAATCAAATCAGTTTTTTGAGTATCTTGAACAGTAGCGTAGACTCAACCAAAGCATGACCTGAGTTTGGAGTGGGACTATGGGCCCTATTTCAACGATCTGAGCGCATGGTCGGAAGTGCATGGCGCAGGTGCACTTAAGGCATGTCCGAATCCACTTTTTTTAACGACGGAAAAAACAGTCTGCGTGCCAGGCACATGGTCCAAAAGGCTTGTACCTACACTCTAAAAAAAATGCTGGGTTGTTTTAACCCAATGTTGGGTCAAATATGGACTAACCCAGCAGCTGGGTTGTTTTAACCCTGCGGTTGGGTTAAATGTTTGCTTAAGACAACCCAAACGCTGGGTTAAAACAACCCCGTTGCTGGGTTAGTCCATATTTGACCCAAATTTGGGTTGTTTTTTTTACCCAGCATTTTTTAGAGTGTAGTCTCTCAATGACTCTGGTGTGTTTTGGGCGTAACATGCAATAAACCAATCAGAGTCTCATCTCCCATTCCCTTTAAAAGCCAGTTGCACTTGCACCGTGGCTGATTCGCTATTTACATGGCGGAATTTGCAAGCGGAAGGAATCATTTTATTTTACAGAGTTTACGCACGTTGGGCACCTGCCTATATTACATATATTACTAACTCGCCCTTTAAATAACACAAAAAAATACTGCGCTATTGACTTTAGACCAGTCTATTGACTTTTAGGTTTTTGTAATAGTGAAGAAATTACAGTATAACAAAGTGCAACCAAAATCACACACAAGCATTATCGTTGTGTGTGATTTTGCTGCACCAGCCAAAAGCTTGAAATGATTAAGATTTTTGGTAACACTTTACTTAAAGCCTATATGTATATTGCATTATAAAGGTATTAGCAGATTCCTTGTTACATGTTGTTTGTCATGTCATGCATTATACTTTATAAATGCATAATATAAGTATTATAATCTATTATAACTGTGGTTTCAATTATCTAACTTTATAAATAGTTTAAATCAAATTGCAGGAATGATATAGTTCTTAATTACGTTACCAGATAACTAGTCAGTTTTTAATTGTATTTGGTGTGTGTTAATTTTGCACCCTGTGTATATGTTTCAGTAGGATCCATCCATCCAGTAATTTTGATTAGTCTTCATCTGATGCCTTTTTAGAAACTGATTAAATTCTTAGAGATCGCAGAGTCATAGAACGAGAGCACAGGTCGTAACTGGTGTTGAGCTGCCTCAGGAAAACGTTGCTTCATTAGCAGATTATTAGTTCCTCAAAATGTCATTTATTCTCTCAAGGCAGGATGACCTCTGGAATGGTCCCTCGTAATCCAGTGCGGCCCCTGACCATCCCTGAGATACGCCATTAACCCCCCTGTTATAATTTCACCCCTGAGAGACCCTGGAAAGCACATATACACGTGGCAGACGGCGGGACGGAGTGCATTGAGAAGTGCATTATCTTGTCGAGTTGTTTTCTTTCTATTAAATCTCATCAGTTTGAACAGGTGCAGCAGTCGGCGGTGTCAGATGAGGTCTGCTGATATCTCCCATCAAACACACCATGATCAAAGCTGAGCTCAGGACGGTGTGAAGAGACGGATTACACACACACACACACACACACACACAAACACACACACACGATGAACTTTCCCTCTCAACAAAGGAGATTAACTCAAAAGTGAAAACTAATTCAACCGTCTGTCACAGATTCTACTTTTAATTGGATCTCGAAACAATCCAATGCTCAATTATTTTACGCTTGTCCTTAAATTCAAATAATACACAAACTTCCCTGGATTCAAACATCAGAAATCTATTCTAGTTAATCCAGGAGGACTGTGCATTTAGAAGCATATATGAATTTGACTGTCATGTATCAGGGATTTCTTATGAACAAGATTTTTTTTTTTTTTTTTAAGAAATTGAATCCTTTGTTATTGCTTTGACAATGCATTTATGATGATTTACACTACATACATAGGAACAACCGATGTACAGTGCATCCGGAAAGTATTCACAGTGCTTTACTTTTTCCACAATTTATGTTACAGCTTTATTTTAAAATGGATTAAATTCATTATTTTCCTTAAAATTCTACAAACAATACCCCATAATGACAACATGAAAGAAGTTTGTATGAAATATTTGCAAATTTATAAAAAAAAATTAAATTCCAAGTACATAAGTATTCACAGCCTTTGCCATGACACTCAAAATTGAGCTTGGGTGCATCCTGTTTCCACTGATCATCCTTGAGATGTTTCTGCAACTTGATTGTAATCCATTTGTGGTAAATTCAGTTGATTGGACATTATTTGGAAAGGCACATACATGTCTATATAAGATCCCACAGTTAACAGTGCACGTCAGAGCAAAAACCAAGCCTTGCAATCCAAAGAATTGTCTGTAGACCTCAGAGACAGGATTGCATTGAGGCATAGATCTGGGGAAGGGTACAGAAACATTTCTGCAGCATTGCAGGTCCCAATGAGCACAGTGGTCTCCATCCATAAATGGGAGAAGTTTGGAACCACCAGGACTCTTCCTAGAGCTGGCCACCCGGCCAAACTGAGCAATCGGGGTAGAAGGGTCTTAGTCAGGGAGGTGACCTAGATGGTTACTCTGACAGAGCTCCAGCATTTCTCTGTGGACAGAGGAGAACCTTCCAGAAGAACAACCATCCCTGCAGTACTCCACCAATCAGGCCTGTATGGTAGAGTGGCCAGACGGAAGCCACTCCTCAGAAAAAGGCACACGACAGCCTGCCAAAAGGCACCTGAAGGACTCTCAGACCATGAGAAACAAAATTCTCTGGTCTGATGAAACAAAGATTGAACTCTTTGGCCTGAATGACAAGCGTCATGTCTGGAGGAAACCAGGCACCGCTCATCACCTGGCCAATAGCATCCCTACAGTGAAGCATGGTGGTGGCAGCATCACGCTGTGGGGATGTTTTTCAGCCTTGAGTGACCTAACCAGAGCCCAGACTTGAACCCGATTGAACATCTCTGGAGAGATCTAAAAATGGATGTGCACCGACACTCTCCATCCAACCTGATGAAGCTTGAGAGGTCCTGCAAGGAAGAATGGGAGAAACGGCCCAAAAATAGGTGTGCCAAGCTTGTAGCATCATACTCAAAAAGACTTAATTGGTGCCAAAGGTGCGTCAACAAAGTATTGAGCAAAGACTGTAAATACTTAAGTACATGTGATTTTTTATTTTATTTCTTTTTCAATTTTCAATTAAATAAATAATATTAAAAAAATAAAGATTTCAAGCAAACTTAACACTCACTTTGTCATTAGAGAGTATTGTTTGTAGAATTTTGAGGAAAATAATTAATTTAATCCATTTTGGAATAAGGCTGTTACAGAACAAAATGTGGAAAAAGTGAAGCGCTGTGAATACTTTCCAGATGCTGTATATATGTATATTAAGAGTAAAATCATTTCAGAGGAAAAAATTTGAGATTTTTGCTTTCGTCTACACTCATGCGTGAATATTATCAAAAGAGATATTACATTTTCAAAGACAACATTTGTTTTTATCTTTATTATTATTTGTAAAGTGGTAATCATAACTACATCAACATGATTTATCATGGGACCTTCAATCAGGCTTTAGTTCTTTAATAAAAATGAATGGACAAAGACAATACCTCTTGATAAGCTTTAAAGTCATCTACAGAATTCACTTTGATCAAGGGAATAAGGCATATGGACTTTCTATTCAGTGTCTTCCGATTATAGGGGTTGTGGGCATTCTGCAGTGAGTCCACAAAATCTGTAATCCTCTCCGCTGATTCTGACTCGAACGACAAGCACTAAAGCCTTTTCCTCCTTAGTGCACATCAATATATCATGGACTTAATCTTCATTAGCAGTTCATTAACAGTGTGCATGCAAATAAGCCAAACATGCAGTAAAAGTCTCAACAAGTCAGCATCAGCGCACTTTTAAGTACATATATAACGTATAATGCAATCAAAGGTCTGATTTGATGGAAGATTTGCGCTGTGGCGGAACATCAGTGTAATGACTACCTCTAAGAGGATATTTCTTTGAGGTTTTTCTCTTTGAAGTCTTAAGCCATCAACGAAAATAATTCATTTAACCAAATTACATCAGTACAGTGGACCGACATGCTAGTTTAGTGGCCTAACTGTGTTTGTCTTGTAAAATACAGATTTAATGATTGTTTTGCCTAGCATAGATGAGCATGTAGTCTCGCTTTCTGTCTAATGACTCATTTACACATTCATTTGCATGCTGATAGACTAATGAACCGCCGTGGTTGGTGTTTGATGATTCATTGAGGCAGTGGTGGTCACCCCCTCACAGAATAAAATAAATAAGAAATTAAAAATAAGATCAAAATTCAAATGTGCTTAGTGCTTAATCTGAAGTTTAAAGTTGACATGAAATGAAAGTTACTGCAGTCTTGTCTGCCTTTATTGACGGCTTCTCAAACAAGAAAAAATGTGGGGCGGGACTTTCTTTGTCCGTTGGGAATTGATTGGATGGTTGTGGTTTGCTATTGGTCAATCTCATGCGAGTGAGAGGTTAAAAAGGCATGTGAATTTAAAAAATAATAATGATATGCATGGATAAATAATTTATAATAATCTTCTATAAAAAGAATTGTTAGTTTTCATGGTGACTTTAATTATGCATAGTCTTTCTAATGCCTTTATTTTGATAGGAAAGTTTAATGATGGACAGGAAATGACAGTCTCAAATTAAATGGTCTCAGGAATGTTAAAATAAAAATTTTTATTAAATGTTTTTGAACAAAACCTAAGTGGGAATAGTAGTATTTATTAATATTGAGAATTTTTGTAATTGTACGTGCTTGTCCTTTTTTTTTTATTAGTTTTTGCTTTTATAGGTATCCTACTTAAACTTATTTCAGTTAGTTGCCAAGTTTTAGTTTCACATTTTTATTTTGTTTTATTTTATTCCAGTTTTATTTGAATATGAGAGAGAGAGAGAGAGAGAGAGAGAGAGAGAGAGAGAGAGAGAGAGACTGCAATGCCATTGTGAACAGGTCATACACTTAGGAATAACTTCTGTTGTGCCTCTAAGCTCCTCTCAAAAACACACACTCACAAACACACACACACACACACACACACACACACACACACACACACACACACACACACACACACACACACACACACACACACACACCAAAAGAAAACAGCAGCACAGAGAGACAGCATGACTGTCATCTTTCCAGTTCAGCACACAAGGGCCATATGCCACTTGGACTTTACAAAAAAAAAAGTGGGGGCAACACGCATTTCATTTGATCCACACAGCTGTGCAGTTACACATGCATATTTTAATTAACATAAAAAGTGTTCGCAATCCATTTTATTTTGGGATTGTGATTTTATCCATTGTACAGTAAAAGCGATTTTGTTGTATTTTGTTGGTTTGTTTGGTTGGTGGTTGGATAGGAAGGGGCTTAAAAAAAAGGGGGGGACTTGATGTCAGCCAAAAAGGAAAGTAATTTCAGAGGCGGAGCATGTTAGTTCTTTTGTTCTTATTTCTTTGTAATAACATTCACTGATTAATTCTTCAAAATAAGAACAGAATTAAGAACATAGAAATCTTTCAGAGACACTGAACTATATATGCATTTTTAACATCATATTCATGTTCATCGGAGATATTTTTGAGCCGGCTAACAAACAAAAAGGCACTCAAGGACTGCTCTCACATTTCTTTTTGTAAAGAAATCTGTCTTATCTTGCGCTCTCGTTTTTCTACATCTGTAATTACCTTCTCGTTTGGCCCTTCGGGATTTGGGGGATTGGTGTCTAAAAGGTGGAAAAGTAACTGGTACAATTTCATCCACAGGGCGATAAGCTGGGAAAAATTGCACTAAATTGTACACTTTTGACGACTCATGGTAATCTTTATGCAGCATCATTTATACATAAATTTATACATAATTTATACATAAAGTCTTATATGTTTATGTAGTTTAATCTTTTCTACTATACAGTACACTTGTCAGATACCCCCAGACACCACAACAGATTGATTCAGTTTGTATTGTCGTGTTACAACTGCACCATGGTTCTAAAGCTGTAGAAGAAGACCTTGTGTGACAGAGTGTGACAATCTCCTCTAGCTGTAACATGGCAGAGTGATCATAACCTCACACGCTGAAGATGAGTTCATCGGCAAAGCTCTGACAACCTACTGTCACAGCAACTCTGGCTACGGCTGATATATGGCATGAAAAGAAGGGAAGGGAGAAGATGCGCTCACAGCCAGCAATATGTCACCGCTTGCTTCCCTCCAACCACAGCAAACGTTCTCCCTCTCCCTATTGGGAATGAATTTGCAACGATTTGACCTTGAGATCTTTGTTGTCGGAATACTGATGTGCATTTGACACATTTGTTATATCATCTGTTGAAATCCATACTGTGCATGTTGGGAGTAAGTATGCATCAATATTAAAATTCTGTTCGATACTGGTAAGACTTTTTTGGTTTTATGTTACAGTGTATTTAAAATTCTACACTAGACTAAAATCAATCATTTGAATATAAATTTAGAAAATGGAGACCCTTTTTGCTTACACTTTATTTCGATGGTCTTCTTTAGACATTCTACTAACTATAAATTGTCAACTGACTCTCATTAGAGTAGGAGACTGTCCATCGGATGCTATGCATTCAGACATACTACTCTGTTGGCATACTGTTCTTCATATGCTATATAATAGGAAAGGATTCGTTTTCGGGCACAGCGTAATATTTTAATATGAACTCTATTGTTCATCAAATTTTTTTAGACCAGATTATCTGAACCATGCTATCCACATCGATTGTATATGTATATGTTCACTGTATGTCAACAATTGTCTTTTTTTTCTTTATTCTTCTTCTTCTAAGGAATTTTTGGAGAAACATCTGAGAAGAAGCTGATACTCAAGAGCAACATATGAGTGATAACATTTCCCTCCAAGGCTTTGGAGTTTTTTCCCCCTCAATCCTGATGCCTGTGACAGTTTACTATGTTACTTAACCCACTGAAGTTAATCTAATCAAGCCTGTGTGGTCTCTGAGGTTAATTGTATCTGGAGAGTCCAGACATTTCCTCTGATCTGGTGTGGATGATGTGTTTCCTGCCTGACTCATTTGTGCTTTAGGGCACAAAAGTCACATGCTGGGATTGAGAACGAAAAACAAACTTCTAGTTGGTCAGATGTTGCATGTCTAAATTGACCAAGTGGAACCAAAACACATGCTAATGCATGCATGACGACGCTAATGCAAGGACGTGACTGTATTTGCAAGATTATGGCAAATGGTATCAGTTGTACTCCTAAGAGTGTTTCAAGCCGCAGGTTATTAATGTGTGGATTAGATCATGCCTGGAAGTGGAGTCAGTAATTCACTCTTATATAAAGATTGGCTGTTACGGCAGATGTTTTTTTTTTTTTTTATGTGCATATACACAGACTAAATAAGGAATGCCTTTTGATCATTGAGAACTTTTTAAAATAAACCCCTCAGATGTTTAGTCGGGGAAAACAGGATATTCAATCGGTTCATGCAGGCCATTCAGTTTTAAAATGTTGTAATTATATATACAGGTGAAGTGAATAACACTGATTATCTCTTCATCACGGCACCTGTTAGTGGGTGAGATATATTAGGCAGCAAGTGAACATTTTGTCCTCAAAGCTGATGTGTTAGAAGCAGGAAAAAGCATGTGTAAGGATTTGAGCGAGTTTGACAAGGGCCAAATTGTGATGGCTAAATGACTAGGTCAGAGCATCTCCAAAACTGCAGCTCTTGTAGGGTGTTCCTGGTCTGGTCAGTATCTATAAAAAGTGGTCCAAGAAAGAAACAGTAGTGAACCAGCAACAAGGTCATGGGTGGCCAAGGCTCATTGATGCACGTGGAGAGCAAAGGCTGGCCCATGTGGTCTGATCAAACAGACGGGCTACTGTAGCTCAAATTGCTCAAGAAGTTAATGCTGGTTATGATAGAAAGGTGTCAGAATATACAGTGCATCACAGTTTGTTGCATATGTGGTGCCAGATACCACAGCACACCTTCAGGGGTCTAGTGCACTCCAGGCAGACAGGGGACCAATACTATATTAGGAAGGTGGTCATAATGTTATGCATGGTCTATATATATATAATATTTTAATGTATACTGATTGAGTTATATAAAACATTATATAGGAAATCAAAATTAAATGAATGATCTACTTGTTATTTAAATGTATTATTAAAGCTTCAAATATTTAAGCTTTTTTATAGACGTTTAGGTAAAATCTGTCAATTATATGTATGATATTATCAAGAAAGCTGTATCAATAATAATATGACTATTCTCCCATGAGGAAGCTTGGACATTTGATTCATGACATAAAACACAAATCCAATTTCAATATTCTCAGCCTGAAGGTGTCTAAGTCCCCATAGGGTCAGTTAGATTTTCAGATTACTCCTGCTGGGGCACAACAGCCATAAGGAACTTTCTAGAGATGCCATCAAAGCAGACAGACTCCAATACTTCTGTCTTTGAGAAGCTGTTGGATCCCGTCACAGAAGCTTCAGACCCACTGTCACATGATGCCTGAGTACTGACTGGCTCCTTGCAATGAAAGGGAATATATTTATGCTCCCGGGCAACTGGCGCTCCCACTGCTTTATGGAAATGGTCGTTTGTTTCAAGCTCTTTTGATGGAGAGTAAACAGGAGGCTTGATGGTACATGAGCTCTGAAGGTTTGAACACCCAAGGGTCTGCTTTATAAAATATTCTCAGATGTATTGTTCTCCAAATAGTTAAACTGAGTTGGACAAAAAGCTGTCCCGAATGTTTAATCTGAAGTTGAGAAGTAAAATGTGTGTTATAGACATTGTGTTAGAGACAAAGACTAGTAGTTTTTTTTTCTTTCTTTTTTTACATTTTGACAAAATATTTAATGTACACAATTATTCATAGACTTTCTCAACAATCGATGGCAAAGCCTTTATTTTTCATCACAGCTGTCAAACAGTTTTTATAATTGGTGACAAGTTGCACGTTTCTACTGGGATTTTGGACCACTCATCTTTTGCATCGATCTCCAGGTCCTTGAGGTTGGTAGGCTTCCTTGTCATCACTTTGGTCTTCAGTTCTCTCTACAAATTCTCAACTGGATTCAGGTCTGGACTTCAAAATCTTCAATTTCTTGACAACTTTTTTGCTGTGTATTTGGGATTGTTATCTTGTTGGAAGGTCCACTGCATCCCTAGGCCAAGTTTTTGCAGGATGTCTGATGTTTTGCTCCAGAATCTTAATGTAGTAGTCTTTTTTCATGATGCCATTTACTTTTACAAGGTTGCCTGGCCCATTGGCTAAAAAACACCCCCAAATCATTATGTTTCCACCACCATGCTTGACCTTGGGGATGGTGTTCTTGGGGTTGAATGCTTCTCCTTTTATTCTCCAAACAAAAGCCAAATCTCTTTGTCCAATTAACAAAATTGTGTCTTGTCAGACCACAGGAACGTTGACCAAAAGGCTTCTTCTTTGTCCAGGTGAGCTTTAGCAAAGGCTAGGCATGCTTTTCTTAGCCTGCCTTGAAATGTTGGTACCAGCATTTCTAATAATGCTTTGCACAGTGGCCACTGGTACTTGAAAACATTTGGAAATACCTTTGTAGCCTTTCCTTTTCTTGTAAGAATCCACAATATGCAACCAAAGGTCCTCACTAAGCTCCTTGGTTTTAACCTTGATTTGCAATCGACCAGAAACTGACTAGCAAACAGGTGTATCAATAATTTATAGTTTATAGACTTCTTATATTATAGAACATGCTAGAAGTTACCAGGAGCATTAAATGCCAAAGGTGGCCTGGTCTGATGAATCACATTTATTTTATTTTTTTTACATCACGTGCATGGCCATTGTGTGGGTCGCTTAGCTGGGGAACACATTGCACTAGGATGCACTATGGAAGATGGCAAGCCGGTGGAGGCAGTGTGATGCTTTTGGTCAATGTTCTGCTGGGAAACCTTGGGTCCTGCCAACCATGTGGATGTTACTTTAATACGTACCACCTACCTAAGCATTGTTGCACCATGTACACCCTTTCATGGAAAAATTTGGCCTTCAAATTCCCCAGATCTCAATCCAATCGAGCATCTGTGGGATATGCTGAACAAACAAGTCTGTTCCATTAAGCCTCACAATTTACAGGACTTAAAGGATCTGCTGCTAACATCTTGGTGCCAGATACCACAGTAGAGTCCATGCCTCGATGGGGTCAGGGCTGTTTTGGGAGCAAAACGGGGACCAATACAATATTAGGTCATAATGTTATGCCTGATCAGTCATATACGTAAAGGTTCTTTTCATAAGCATATATGGTTCCAAGAACCGTTAACAACTAATGAACCTTTTCTTTCCATAAAAGGTTCTTTTATGCTCTAGATTTTAAAAATGGCTGTTTTACACTGAAAAGTTCTTTAAAATTATTATTTTATGGCATCGCAGTGAAACCCCAGCCCCACACACACACACACCCCTGTTGTTGTTTTTAAGTGTATATACATAGAGTATATGTATAGATAGTATGTATAGATATAGATCGATATGTGATTAATTGCAATAATTAATTAAATGCAATTGATTATTACTATCAATATTATTTGTAATGAATTGACAGCCCTGTTTTTTTACTAATTAATGTGTGTGTGTGTGTGTGTGCATGTTTTTGTTAACCAGGTTATTGAATCCAATTATGTAATAACCCTATAAACCCTTTGAGTCTGCCAACATGACTTTGTGGTCTCCCAGTGTGTAAGTTGTCTATCAGTAAATGGAAGGCTTCAGCTGTGCCTGGTGTGCTCTGATGGAGCCGACCGACCCGTGTTTACCTGCATAGCACCTTGCCCGGGCCACCTCGTCGTCTTCCTTCTCCTGGGAAATCTGCAGAGAGCAGGTGCCCTTATCAGCATGCTTTTCTGACTCACCTGCCAAGCCACACTCTCAATGACAGCGAGCACAGAAGACCCCTAATCTCCCCCGACTCGAACAAAATTAAAGCGTGGGGTGGGGAAGCACCCAGATGTAATGGGCAAAGATTTCCTGCCTGCCACGATATGCAGTTGACTGCATAGACATCTGGAATAATAAGGCCAGATGCGCTTGGAACAAATTACCACAGATCACAGGGTGATCATTAGATTTGAACATTTGCGTACGTTTAAGATGATCTACAGTGGCCTCAAAAAGTATTTGATCCAAAAAGAACTTAATCCATATTTAAAAATGTATGAATGCCATTGCATTAGATTAAAAAATATCAAACCAATGGCATTGTCCAAGAGTGTGACATCATATCCTGTTACCCATATTCAGTTTAAAGTCATTCTGCATGCACAAGCCTTAGGGCCTGTTTACACTGGTGCGTTTTCTTTTTAAAAGTCAGAACTCTTGCTATGATTACTTTTGAAAAGGAAGTATACCGAACACGACAATAACAGACCAGAGCCATCTCTCTCAACGGCTCTGTTACAGACCAGTCTCAATGACTGTGTAAACAATAAATAACATGGAGACGGAACCAAGCTTTGCTGACTTTGTTGTCCCTTTTAGCAACCATTGTGCAGTTAAAATGTATAATACTGCAGCTGCCTAAATGCACAAGAGGCAAGCTAACAATAGAGCAATCTGCAACTTTACACTTGTATACAGTCTAAATATATACGTTGGCAAATCTATAAAAAAACTGGTGGCAATCAGTTACATCAAATGTAAAGAAATTGCTTGCAGATTTTTATTTTGTACTAATACATTTTAATTGCTCTTAAGAACTTAAAAATATTTTAGTAGAGGAAACTTGGCTTGCTTTAACTAGCTAATTCAATAAATGATGCCTTGTTAATTGCTGACACAATGCTTTGATAGCATTAGCATAGCATGCGCTAAATGTGTACAGCAATATAGAACATTTAACTGTTTATATATTCTCAACCTCATGCTCCTCTCGTCACCATGATGGTAACCCCCCAAAAAACCCAACATAACCGAAACTCTTTTAAACTAACATAGCAAAACATTAACAGAGTGTCTATTTACACCAAGAGCATATTGCGTGCCTTGTTGGCAAGTGCTATTTGCACAAGGTCTGCCTATTTGTTGTCTGGTTGTGCCAAACAAGATTAAAAATGTGTATGTTTCAATGTTTTCAGTGGCGTAGTCAGTAAAGTGTAATGCAAATAATTTGCGCTATTCACACAAAGTTGGATACTTGAAGTTAATTAGAGTTAATTTGCTTCATTAACGCAAGAAATTCGCTTCATTTGCGTGTGTGACATTCACTACAACAGACGTGAATTTGCATCATGGGAGGGGCTTCTGCCAGGCAGCTCGACTCGTTGCGAAATGGCTGACATGGATTGTTTTAAAATACGGCGAATAAGCTCAATTTGCCGGCTTAAACTAGCTTGTATTCTCAATAGCCTATGTATAGCTCAAATTGAGTAAAGAGCGCTTTTACAACTTATCAGACTGTCCAACCTCCTCACCCACTTTCTTCCAAGCAAGATCCTTTTCATTCCTGTTTGTATAAAGTATGAAGATGTATCGTATCATACAGCTCTGGTTATACGCATATGGTTTTGAGACACTCGTCCTCATTGTTGTCCCTACTAGAGCAAGCTCCTACTGCGGCACGAATATCCACCAAAGTTCAGATTATTCAACTTGCGGGTTTCGTGCTTCAAACGGTCAATTCACATCATTCGCGCCTTGTCATTTGTGTGAATCGCGTCATTCGCAAAATGCCTCATTCGCGCAATTTGCGCCGCAGAATGTCTATTCGCATCTTTGCATTTACTTAATGTAACCCCTCCTGTTCAAACTCCAAGCGGGACTCGAACCCGGGTCCGCCAGCATGAGAGTCGGACATTCTAACAAGGAGGCTAAAGGCTGCAACCTCTAGCGTCAGTCACTAGAGCGTCTCTTGAGATCAGAGGAGTGAGGTTTACTCACACAGCAACTACTAGCTGGCCTTCGTTACATTAACATAAATCACTCACGCACCATTTGTGTCCGGTGTGTGAAGGCATCATTAGGCTACTTGACCCAGGTTCGAATCCTCCTTTTGCCGAGCTTGCTCTTCTCCTTTTTCCATCACATATCAGAAAGTTATTTACTTTCAATAAAAATGAAGAAATGACATTTAAAAAAAAAAAAGTAATAAGTTACAATAAAAGTATAGGGAGGGCTTTTATTGTCCCATTAAGGCTGCATCCATATAATAATTTTAATTAATATAATAATTTATACTCTGTTTTCATCTACAGCTATTTGCACAGTGTAAATAGCAATTATTGCTAAGAAAATATGCTTTTTTCACTTAGTGTAAATAGAATCTAGTGTCTATTTACACTTAGTGTAAATAAAGTAGTATTTAGAGACGCCCTCCCTACAACTATTGCTATTTGCACTTAGTGATAACCGCTGCCAAACATTAAACACTACTAAATCTCACACTTAACAGTATAGTTATATAACACTTTATTTTAGCATTTACTCTCCCTGGGAAAATAGACATCCTAGCTGAGTAATAGAAATAGAAATCCAAGAAATAAGTTCATAAAACTCAAAACAATTCAGACTACTTAAAATGTGTCAGTTTTGGCTCTACTCGTTAGGGTTAGGGTTTACAGTGTAGTTAATTTCTTGGTGGAATAAGGATTATCTAATGTAATTCCAAGAATCATTTGTAAAGAATCTTCTTTCTTGCAGTTTATCTAATTGGATAATAAAATGGCTTGAACATAAACTTCAGTATGACGTGTTGTTTAACAGTAAATATGAAGGCATTCAATTCTTAACCCATCTTTGTGAAGAATGAGTTGAGTAGTCATATTTTGTCAGTGACACAGATTAAACAGGCAATTATCGTCACATCAAACAGCAGAGCTTTACATCATGATTAATGTGCCAGGTGGAAAACAATTAACATGCTCTTCTCCAGAGGTGAGAGAGTCTGAATATAAAGGGCTTAACCAGGCTTGTTTTGGTAGTATGTGTCTGTCTGCTGATGTCTCTTTGCCTGATCCAACATTTGAACTGGTTTTAGAAATCACTATTGGCATGGTCTATATGAAACACACACACACATTTAGAAAGGCTGTTGTTTTATCTGAAAGCATCTGAAAATACAGTAACAGTCCAGGCGTGCTGATAGATATGGGCAGGACTTTGATAGTTGGCTGGAACACTGATAGTCATTGCTTAGTTCACTTACATATGGAATCAGTGTTCCTGTGACATGGCTGATACAGACTTCATCATTATAACTGCCTCAGGGCAAAGCAGATCAGCGGGAGACCTAAAGCTTCTCACATGCTGAGCAGATAATAAGTTTGCCTGAGCACCAATAGGAGACGGAGAGACTGGGAGAGAGATCTGAATCAAACTGCTTTCGATTTTTAAGGATTTTCCTCTCTCTCTGGTGCTCTTTCTCAGTGCCATTTTTAGACACGCACATTAATCACATTCAATATTAATCAACAAAACTTAGAACCCCCATCAGGGGTACAACTGATTATTGGTATCTCTTTGGGATGAATGCTCTTTATGATGTTATTGCAATGCAGAAAAAAAAAGGATTTTCAGGATTTTTTTCCAATCCCCTTAAAACAAGATAAATTTACTAGAAAAGCAAAATGGTCTGTTTGGAACATAGACTGTAATAAAAGATGGACGACTCACCTTCACTCTCTTCCTTTGTAGAAAAGTGAAGCCGCCAATGTCCCAATATGGCGCTGACAGCTGATTCGGGACAGAGCGTGAAGTGGAGCCGCGGTTTCAATCTCCTCCCGAGAATCCCCCCAAAAGTCTGTTGGTGCTTGAGTGACTACTTCGCTCAGAGAAGCTGTCAATCATAATGTGACACCCCCGTTTTTATAGCGTCAAATAACTAACTAAAACCAAACTTAAAAAGCGAACACTTGAACTTACATCAGCGTGATAAAAACTACCTTAAAGGGATAGTTCACTTTGAAATTAAATTTTGATATGTTTCAGCTTACCTCACGGGCATCCGAGATGTAGGAGTATTTGTTTCCCCAGTAGTTTCAATTTTGCTAATTTTAGGTCAAACTGTTCTTTTCTGTGCCTCACATAATGCAGGTCTATGGTCACCACCTCAAAGAGCATTCACAGAGAAGTCCAAATTAAACAATCCCCCATCATAAGTACACACTGATGGCCTAAGACACGAAATGAGCGGTTTGTGTGAGAAAACGAACAAACTAAAGCCAGAACGCGCGAATATCACAACAGGAAACACGCACGCGCGCCCTCGGATCAGTCGGACTTAGTGGTGTACAAGAGGTTCACTTTCAGGACTTGTGCAACAGTGTGAGTAACAGCGTTATTATTAATATACAATAAATTGTGTTTGTTACACTATTTTAAAGTGTATTGTTACAGTGTAAGTATACGTTTAAGTACTGGGTAATAATAATTAACTACAGTACTTGCTTTAGGATTAGGGTGTGGTTAAGGAAGGTTAGTTGCATGTAATTATGCAAAATTTATAGTAATTACTATACATGTAGCAACAACATGTAACATTTCTAACAAGGACACTGTAAAATAAAGTGTTACCATAGTATTTATACAATGATCTTTAAGTGAGCAATCATACCTGCTTCTCCTGTGGCTGTTCTGATCAGTCGCTGATCCTTATTAACTGAATTGTGTTTTATTATTGCCCAACAGGATGCAAACAGTTCTTTACCCAGAATGCATGCAGGCAAAAAGGTCTACAATCCAGAATGAAGGTATAGCAGAATGGAAAATGTAGCTTTAGTTACGGTGTTCGATGAAGGTCAAATAAATGACGAGAAGCATTGTGGAGAAACTGCACAAAGCAATCGCAGACAGTCCTATCTGGCATTTCTCATAGGACTCCTGGTAAACAATAGGTAATTTGCTCTGTGATTTTTACATAGACAAGTTTGATTTACACGGGAATAAAATCAGAAAGTACGTCAGTGAAACACAAATTTGCCTGACCTCCTTGGGGAAAACTAGTCCTGTTAGGGAAAATGATATTTTGCGCTGTGGAACCTTGCTTGTTCAGTCCTTGCATATGTTCATAACTATTCAAAAATAGATTCATAATAGGAAATATTTATAGGATTTCTCCCTCTTCCTTGGAGACTGTGAGCCCCTTTGGTTGGAGCCACGGAGTCTGAACACTGACAGAAAAAAGACAGTGAATGCTCCCAAATACGTGACCTCAATCGCAGGTTCGTGGACAGGAGAGCTTTTAACCCTTGTTTAGTGTGTAATGCGCACTGTATTTAATCACAATATAAAAGCTACTCTAACATCTGCGTCTATTGATTTTGTTCCCACTTTACATCAAAACTGCATATTTGGTGACAGGGCGGCCAGGATATGTCGCTGGTATGATGAATGTCTGCTGTGTAACTACATGAAAGAGCACACTCAGAACGAGCTTGAGTTCAGAGAACGCAGAGCCATCTATCTCTATTCAAGGACATTGTAAGACCATCTCAGACATGTGGACAGAGAGACTTAGGCCACATTTGCACTGCAGGTCTCGATGCCCAATTCCGTATTGTTGCCTATATCAGATTTATTTTTTATGACCAGCTTACATCTTTCTCTTTTTCTGACAGATCAGATGAAATTCTGTCAGTCAGAAGATTTGACGCACATTCCTGCAGTGACTTCTCTTATGATTACTATCAAATACCAATAGGTACAATTAGTGCGACAACAACAAACCACTGCTTGATCCGCACCAACGTCTTTGTTTTTTTTCAATTTGTCTTTTCAAGATGAGCCATGACTAACATTAACCCTTAAATGCATGAATATTTCACCATTCATTATTACATATTCAGGTCTTTAATAACATTAAAGGTCCCGTTTTCATGTGTTTTTGAAGCTTTGATTGTGTTTACAGTGTGCAATATAACATGTGTTCATGTTTCGTGTGTAAAAAAGTACTTATCTGTATACCGCTGTTTTCTCTGTCCTAAAAACAGCCTGATGATTTCCTTATTCTATGAAGTCCCGCCTTCAGAAACACGTAACGAGTTCTGATTGTGCCAGTGGTTCCCGTGTTGTGATTCGACAGCAGCTTAGCTCACGTTGGCCGGAAAGGTCACGCCTCTTACCATAACGGGGAGATGCATGCGCTCAATGTTATTGTAGTCAAACACTCTACAGACGCAACACTTCCTCTTCTCCACGTGGGAGAGCAACAAGACCACGCCCCCTGTTTTGCGTATTCTTGTGGGCAGAGATTAGTCAACAAACTGTTCTAGTGATTTAATTAAAGCAGGAAGTGCAGGGATGTAGTCCAAATCGGCCGTTCGCTGTAGGCTTTGAAAGGGAACTTCTGTTAAATAAAATATCTTGCTTGGCATTGAACTTTGAGCTTTATAATTTTACAGGTATTATTGCTCTAACAGCAACATTACACACTAACTAAAGTGGGATCACGAAGAACAGGACCTTTAAACATAGTTCAGTACTTGCTCTGCAGTAAATCGCTGCACTCTAAAAAATGCTGGGAAAAAACAACCCAATGTTGGGTCAAATATGAACTAACCCAGCGATTGGGTTGTCTTAAGCAAACATTTAACCCAACTGCAGGGTTAAAACAACCCAACTGCTGGGTTCCATTTTTGACCCAACATTGGGTTAAAACAACCCAGCATTTTTTAGTCTGTGAGCCATTCAAAGTTTGCTGATGATACTTCCTATTCTTTTGTTTTCTGCCTGCGGTAACTATGAGTGAACAACGCTATCTCATGACCAATTTGTACGTATTTGTATGAGGTGGCTAATTCGTACGAATTCGAACGACCTCACTCATGTGAATTTGTACGATTTGTCTATACTGCAGCGATGGCAGGGTTAGGGGTAAGTCATTCGTACGAAATCATACATTCAATCATAATAGATGTAATTATTGTTGTGCAGAAAAAAAATATACTTACACTTTTACACACCTTGGGTCGCTAGTGACCCTATACAATTTTTACTAAAACTTAATGGGAAAGCAGGTCTTCTTTTATAATTTTAGTTTTTTTGTTTTTGTTTTATTGTTTATATTAAATTGATTGAGAAATAGTAACTTCACTTAAGACCTGAGGTATGCGTTTAAGGGTTAACGCTAGAGATTGTTTTTCTTTGCTAGCCACTCTATCCATCCCTTATATAATGCAGCGCACAGTCACCGAACGCGTCACTGATTGATGTCGTAAAACTCCGGACAAGTCTTTTTGCATGCGTCTGTTTTTAACACGTCTTGACTGCCGTATAGTCTGACGTTAATGACAACTGAGATCCTATGTCGTGACATGGTTTACAGAGGTTTGTACAGTCTGACAAGCAAGCAGTCATGAAGGACTATCATAAATCATACAGAGTGCACCCGGCTGAAGACTAAATAAAAAAAAATAATGAAATGAACTCTAACGCAAAGGTTTCATACGCGAATACAAACCATCTCAGGGAAACAGAACTTTTTAGAGAGAACAGAAATTTTGCGAGCGGATGCAAAGATGTTTAGGGGAACACAAATGGGGGATTAAAAAAATAAATAAATGAATGCATAACCCTTTTGATTATACCGCATATAATTTGAGAGCTGTGGTAATTTTTGTGAATTATGAATACAGTTTTTGTATATTTCTCATACGTATCATTATGACTTTATGACATTATGAAGATTTGGAGGTCACACTTTAGATGAGGGTCCAATTCTCACTCTTAACTAACTATTAAAATATATTAATATAAAGTTTTTTGCCTCATTAAACTCAGTTACTACTTAATAGTTACTAAACTCGTTGTTAAGTTTAGGTATTGGGTAGGATTAAGGGATGTAGAATATGGTCATGCAGAATATGGCATTATTTTTGTGCTTTATACTAATAATATGCATGCTAATAATCAACTAAAAAGTGAGAACTGAACCCTAAACTAAAGTGTTACCAATTTGGAATACAACACATAACTCATGTGGACTACATTACTAATTTTAACCAATTTTGAGGTGCTTTTATGTCATTTTTGTAACATTTACATTCCATTCACTTACATTGTAAGGAAAAAAAGCACACCCGACATTCGGTTCCATGACATCCTGTTCCACAGAAGATAGAAAGTCATAGAGGTTTGGAACAACATGTGTTTGAGTAAATTATGGCCGAATTTTGTGGCGGCAACCATTTTCTATGTCGTTCTGTGGCAGGAAAAGAGCTTCCTGACAAGGTTTGAGAAGACTCGATAGCTTCAAGAGTGCTGGCTCAGTCGCAGGACTAAGCTTCAAACACCTGGAGGTGGTGGCTAAGACAGAAGATTGCTGACCGAGACATCACAAACAACATCTCCTCCATGCACAGCAGAGCAGTTTAGTAACAGAATTCGCTGTTTAATGGGACATTTTGTCTTTCATCCCAAGAGCTTTTATCACTTAAGTCATCCTAAACTGAGAATCAGTAGCTTAGCTCATCAGTGTGATCTCATAGGTTTTTGTTTGTACAGTAAATGCATTTTGTACTTTCAATGTACAAATGTACAAAATCAACGTAATGACAGTATGGAAAATGTAAATCTTTTTTAACTCTCAAGCACACGAGCAGGACTCTTATTTATCAGTAAATGTTGGGGAATTTTTGTAAATGAAAACCAGATCGGACATAAAGTAAAGTCATCTGCACTCAATTTATTTCTCATTAAGTATATGAAATATACATACACTGCAAAATATGTTTTTCTTAGTATTGTTTTCTATTGCAAATATCTAAACATGAAGATACATAAGATGTAAAATCTTGTTTAATCAAAATTTTGTCAGTTTATGCTTAACACAAGAAAACAATATCTATCAGTGATGTAAGAAAAATACATTTAATTTTACACTCTGCAGTGTAATGTGGTTATGTTTTTGTCCTATTTACTGATCAGTCTTTACACTGTAAAAATCATATTTTTAATTATTAGTTTTCCCTGTTTAAATATCCTTATGACAAGATCAATTTAGCTGAGTAGCAAAACTATATATAATATTGAGACTTTGCTTTTCACTGTTTAAAAAAAGTGCCAGCGCAGTAATATGCAGTGTTGCTTCCCAAGTTAATTCACATTTTTTTATATATTTAAACTGTAAAACAAAGGACTAATTAAAAACCTATTAAGTCACACAGCAGAAGGAAACTATTATAACATCAGATCAGGTAAATGTGTTAAACTGTTAGTTTCAACATAGTTAATGAAAAGTGTTTTTAACAAAATCAAGATTGTACCTCAAAGAAAAAAACTTCACATAAAGTTGCTCATACAATAGGTAAAAGCATCAGTATATTTATTGTTTCGGTGTTGAAAATGCACACTATGCAGCTACAAAAGCCAATGAGATCATGTTGCATTATCTTTTGTGTCATTTACCAACATATCCTAGTGCTGATGGTCTGAATACTAAGCACTTTCCATTAATGTTTAAGAATGTAGGCCCCCATGGGAGTGACTAAAGTCAACCTCTACGTTCCCTTTCCACGGTGGAGACAGCTTGAGTCGAAGCCGAGTCGCAGCTGTCAGATTGATTGAGTAGGGTTCGATATGAACTGAACTGCAACATCTTACCACACAATCAATAAATCAGATGCATAACTGGCTCATTTGAGCCTTCACAAACCAAACACTCCTCTCTCTGGCGCTACTCCACACCCCAGTCACCCTGCTCATCTGGGTTTTGATTGTAAATGTCATTTGTGTATTTTCTGTTCATTTGCAGAGGTTTTCTTGGCAAATGCTTAGCTAATCCATGAAAGGACCCCTTCCAAATATTAGTTTCAGAAGACCAATGTAAAGTTCTTTTTCAATGTAAAAGTTTTTTGTTGCTATCTATCTATCTATCTATCTATCTATCTATCTATCTATCTATCTATCTATCTATCTATCTATCTATCTATCTATCTATCTATCTATCTATCTATCTATCTATCTATCTATCTATCTATCTATCTATCTATCTGTCTGTCTGTCTGTCTGTCTGTCTGTCCGTCCGTCCGTCCGTCCGTCCGTCCGTCCGTCCGTCCGTCCGTCTATCTATCTATCATCTGTCTGTCTGTCGCATTGTAAAAATATGCTAGATGTATTTTATTGATATATATTAATATTTAATAACATTTATTAATATGAATGTACATTTATGTTTAATATTTCATCATAATATCTTTTTGTTCAATACAGCACAGAAAATACCACCATTACATGTTTGGGGGCAGTAATATTTATATTTATGTTTTTGTCTCTTATGCTCACCAAAGCTGCATCTATTTAATCACAAATACTGTAAAAACAGTAATATTGTGGAATAATATTACAATTTAAAACAACTGTTCTTTAATTTTATATATTTTTAAAATGTAATTTGTTCCATGAGGACAAAGCTGAATTTTTAGCATCATTACTCCAGTGTAACAAAGTTCGTAGTTATGAGAAAGAAAGGCGGGAACCGGCGAACATTTAAAATACTTTAATTAAACAAATAAACAAACTGAAAGTAAACCCGCAGCAAGGCAGCAAGGCTATCACGGACGGCTGCCATGCACACACATACCAAAACGTAAACAAAACACAATGTAAAGTCCAGGCCTGGTCCTCTCTCGTCCTTCACTGGTGTCGCTCGTCCTTATATGCCTCCGAGCTCCCTCATGAGAGGACACGAGACTGGTGTGACTCGCAGGTGACGCTCATTCTTCAATCACGCTCCAATGTCCTCTTGCTCCTCCCACATCTCTCGCTTGTCTACCTCGCCACATACCCTCATCGCCCCTCAGAGGCCGGGGGGTACACCCGAGACGCCGCCTACTTCCCCCCAGGGGGCCCAGTCGCAGCGTCTGGGGTATGGACAGACGAGGCTCTTTCTCAAGGTGCCATGCGATGGTACTGGACGCTCGATGGACGCCACTGGTGGCCGGCGGTGGCTCCTCCGGTTGAAGGCAGCCGGCAGCGAGTCCCACGCGCTCCCTGCTCCTCGCCATCATGGCGGATGGCAGCAGGCTCCGGCCCACGGCGAACGCCGGAGACTCCTCCGCTCCCTCCAGGGTAGCCGTCACCCCACCTCGACCCAGAGGCACGGCAGCGAGCTCTCCGTCCCACCGGTCTTCACTCGCTCCAGCACCATCGCCTCGGGCAACCACTCGCGGTCTCTCTTCATCCGCACTGCCCGAACTCCTCAGCACCGCGATCCCCTTCAGTAGCGAGAGCTCTCCGACAGCATGTCCCTCCTTCTTCCTGGGTTTCGGCACCAGTGTGACAAAGTTCGTAGTTATGAGGAAGAAGGAGGCGGGAACCGGCGAACATTTAAAATACTTTAATCAAATAAATAAACAAACTGATAGTAAACCCGCGGCAAGCCCCTCAAGAACGGCTGCCGTGCACACACATAACAAAACGTAAACAAAACACAACATAAAGTCCAGGCATGGTCCGCTCTCGTCCTTCACTGGTGTCGCTCGTCCTTATATGCCTCCGAGCTCCCTCATGAGAAGACACGAGACTGGTGTGACTCGCAGGTGACGCTCATTCTTCAATCACGCTCCAATGTCCTCTTGTCTCTCGCCCATCTACCTCGCCTCATCCAGTATTCCGTGAAACATGATCCTTCATAAAACAATTTCTAATATGCTGATTTTGCTGATCAAGAAACATGTATTATTATTTTCAATGTTGAAAACAGTTGTGCTGCTTAATATTTTTGGGATTTTTTTTTTTCAGGATTCTTTGATGAACAGAAAGTTCGAAAGATCAGCATTTATTCTATTTTTTTGTGGCGTTATAAATGTCAATTTCGACATTTAAATTGATTATTATTATTTGAATTTTTTTTTACTTTTAAAAAGGTAGTGTATGCCAAATTAAGTTAATAAATGTGATTAGCAATGAACATATTTAAATATCTCATTGATTAAACACAATAAAATCAATCTTGTACATGAAAGGAAAGTTGTTCGGACATTCAGTGTTTATGTTTTCAATGCGCTCGTTCAATATTTTAATAACACACATTTCGGTGTCTGTGCAATCATTCAAAAATGTGTTAGAACCACACTTTATGCACAGATACCTGCGAGTAATGAGATCATGATGTAAATTGTGGGGGGTGAGTGAATGAGTTTTCAGCCACTCTCATTAAACTTGTCACAACCAAAAGCACATTTGCGCAAACAAGCCATCAGGGTGTAAACCTGCTGTGCAAAATATTCCTCTAAATGAAACATATTCATTTGTCAGAACAGAGATGTCCAGAGGCCGTTTTCAAGCAGACTATAAACAAAGCAGCTTTGAGAATGCAATCAACAAGAGATTCTCTCTAGCTCTGACCGCCTCCCTGACCCATGACTGAGGCGTTTATCACATCTTTTTAGCTGCCAAATGCTGAACCCTCATTTCCATCAAAGGTCTGAGCCGTGTCTTCCCTCGGGATCACTGTTTATTATTCTTGATGCCCTGTCAGGAGAGAAGGATGCTGGAAATGATGGTCTAGCATTCAGATTCCCCACCGTCGTCTCCGTAGTGCCGTTCCTAGTACGATTCACACATGGTGGTATTGTCACTGCGGCACAGCTTTCTAGTGCAAATGAACCACAGTTTAAACCCCAGGAAACAGAACGGCATATTCAACACATCTATATCACATTATAAAAATCTCACAAGCAGTCTGAGTTTCTGTGATGGTGTTTCGCTGTGTAATTTAGAGAAGCGGTTATTTTTTATTGCATCATTGGTGACCTTGACATGATGACCTACCTTGACAAGAGTTATTGACAGAAGAGGTCTCATAGGGTATCCTGTAGAAACCGCTATAGATATATACAAAAGTTCATTTACAGGCACCATGCTGTCAAAATGATACCCGTTCACATCCATGAAAACAACTAAAATCGCTGTATTATTCATGCCAGGCTAGTTGGAGATGTCACTTTGTAAAGAAACACAACGGGCCTCATCGGTTACACAAAATTGCGTGTTTGTAGTTTACATGTCTTTTTTTTTTTCGCAAACAAAGTACTCGACACGTCATAGAATTGAGGTTAAACCACTTGGGTCACATGGAATACATTTATGATGTCTTTACTAACTTTTTGGGGCTTGAAAGTGGTAGTTGCATAGCTGTCAATGGAGAGACAAAGCTCACTGATTTCATTAAAAAGATCTTCATTTGTGTTACGAAGATGAACGAAAGTCTTACGGGTTTGGAACGACATGAGGGTGAGTAATTAATGACAGAATTTTTATTTTTGAGTGAACTTTATACAAATTTAAAAAGGATCATTTCAAAATCCTTAAGGCCTGCATGGGACACACTAGACTAGACATTTTTCAAATCTTAACCAATGTTAAAACTGTGGGAGACCATAGACATAAGGGCAGTTTCAACCGATTTTTAGTTTTATAGTCCTTTGAATGCATCAAAGATTTGTCCGGACCGCGAGACCACACACCTGTTGAATGTAGGAACATTTCCACAGTGAGACGAGATCTCACAGAGACTCGTGACACCAAACGTGACTTGAGAAGGGAAACAAATGGAGGAAGATCAACGTCGTCAGCTGGTTCTCCTGGCCAAAAAAGTCAGTAGGTTTAGGGGCGGGGTTTGAGGTAGGTAATTCGTACAAATTCAAACGAATTTGGCAACTTTCGTACAAATTCGTACAAGTGAGGTTGTACAAATATGTACGAATTGCCGTGAGATCTGGTTGGATAAACTCCTAACTTCTAAGATCATCTAACTGCGTGAGCAGCGTGACATAAATTCCGTTAATGACACAGCTTCACATACTTCTGTGATTTATTTGCGTCGATTGCGTTAGTCTGGCCAAAGTCTCAGCCTCAGACGTCACGCCCACAGACCGTTGGCTGAACGTCTGATGCATATGGCACACTTATCTGGAAACACTTCAGGAGTTTGAGTCGTCATCTGAAAGCGTGTCGTAGGTTTATGCAGTCAAGTCAAGCAAGGTCAATGCTGTATGCTTAATTTCATGATAAGTATGTGATTAATCAACAAAAGTGTAATTAATCTGATTCAAATGTTTAATCAACTGACAGCACTAATATATATATATATGTGTGTGTGTGTGTGTGTGTGTGTCTGTGTGTGTGTGTCTGTGTGTGTGTGTGTGTGTGTGTGTGTGTGTGTGTGTGTGTGTGTGTGTGTGTGTGTGTGTGTGTGTGTGTGTGTGTGTGTGTGTGTGTGTGTGTGTGTGTGTGTGTGTGTGATTTATAAATGTGATTTATAATGGCAATGAGCATAATGGACTTTTAGCAGGAAGAGGAAGATTGTTGTTTTATAATCCGGAGAAGGAAGCTTTACAGCTTTACATCAGAAGTAAAACGAGGTTGTTTCAGAGCGAGCATTGATTTCTATTCTCATTCTTAGTCAGGCAACTGTTATTAATTTTTTGCAAATAATAGGCAGAGAACAGATGAAATTTCATCCGATGAAATTGTGGGGTTGCGGTTTGCAGACATTCAGACGACGTGACAGGCAAATTACTGCAAATGTAGAAAAGAAATGGTTCCTGCCTCACCAAGGACTCTCTCACAATCAAATCATCCAAGTTCCCCACCCTCACGGGAGAAATCTTCAAATGCAAATAAACACAAACTGACCCCGATATTCCCTTTAGACACACTTGAGGTGGGGTCCTCATGCCTCAGTAATGCATGATCATTGAAGCAAAGCCTGTCAGAACAGCACCAGAAGCCCACATGGAGATCCGGCTCATTAATCTGCCAGTAGATGTGTCTATGGACCTGTCACTGATCAGATTCATAATTCCCAATGAACCTCCCACTCGTGCAAAACTTCACTGTCACTCAGACAAAAGGACAAAGTCAAATTATACGCATTAATATTTTGTTTTCAGTTGTCTGGGGACACAATTTGTTTTCTTTCTTTGTCAGCTAGAAAAAATGTCTGTGTGAGTGCAGTGTGCAGAGCTAGCTTACAGTATCCAGCTTTAAAGATCAGGATTATCACATTTCTTGTTAATGGGATCCCAAATGAACATGCACCAAATGCAAAATTCTTTCAAATCTCAAAATCTTCTTCCAAATGTCAAAATTATTTTTGGTGAGCTAATAAAGGCTTATATTAGGCAGTAACATTTTTAGGAAAAATAATTGTGTGCTTGAAATTGCAATGTTAACAGGAGATTCAGACCCTGATTATTTTAAAGTTCCTAGGGAAGACTTCAAAGTATAAATGTCCTGATTTTATAGTCGGCATGAAACAGAAGTTGCGATAGTCTTTTCTATTGTGACGTATATACGAGTAAAACGGCTTCTGGGATGAGAAAAAATATAGGGCTGGGGCTTGATTTCGTCTTTCGGGAATTGATTGGATCGAAGGAAGGTGAGCGTTGCTAACTAAACAGAGGCAGATCTAAATGCCAGTTTGCAGTCAGTTGTGGAGGATATTTATGCTCAGATTTACTAACAGTGTCACGGGTGGATGCAGGCAGGAAGACGAAGACAGGCAGATACAATTCCAAATGCGGGTTAATCTCAAATAAAGGCCAGACAGGCAACAGCACAACACACTTAAACATAACTGAGATTGGACAAGGGGAGAGGAAACAGGAGGAACTTAAATAGCAAATACAAACGAGGATCATTAACAGATCACAGCTGACACACATGAACTAATGATGATGTAACCAGGGAGACAGATTAGTGGCGGGAAACTGAACAAAGGAATGTGTGAAAGATGCAAACAAACTGAACACAGTTTTGTCAAACAGCTTACGCCAGCGCAAACTTTTGACATAAAAAAACGGACTGTGAGGATTTACTAAAGACGCGCAGTGAAAAATTTGCTCTGAAAAGGCATGGACAGGATTATTTTTGCGGCTGACCTTGTTGCATATGCATTTATAGGAGTTTCCCTTTCAGACGCAAAATTTATGGGAGGAGAGTATTTAAATGAATTTAAATGAAGGTGATTTCCTAAGGTTTACTTTCATCAATTTACTGGTGTTTGCGCCTTTATTTACTGCCTTAAACCATACACTAACTGGTAGATTGCGTTGGTCATTATGGAAATGATTTTGATTTCATGGTGACTTTAATATATTTATGTATTTATAAAAGTAGGGAAGTTAAGTCTGAGGAGAGGACGAGCTCAAAAAAAAATCTGCACAGAAATCCTGACAAATCAACCATTTAGCGTTCTAAACAAAAAAAGGAAAAAGTAATTATAAAAACAATAAAAAGTTCTAATATCCGAACAAAGCTCTAACAGACTGTCCTTTAAAACTATAGAATGTTTAAGCTATTTTTAAGGACCAGAAAAGTGCTCATAATTAAAAAATCCATGAAGAGATAGTGCTGTACTACAGCTTTTAAAAAAAGCCTACATATAAGCAACCATTAGTATTGACTATTATAATTATTAAAGTAGTTTTTTTTTCTTTAGTGTGCTTTTTAAAAAGTGTTGATGAGACAGTTTTCACTTTTGATTGATATGTATTGATCCCTTCCCCCCACAAACCTAAAACGCCTTTTTATTTAGGTTAAGAAGCACAACACTGATGTCATTGACGTTGTGCAGATGTTTTTGAGATATTTCTGTCTAATTTGCATCCTACGGTGAGTGTGAATAACACTGCATTAACATATTATAGATAAACATCTGCTAAACAAATGCATGAGACCTATTTTAAGGTTGATCTGCAGTGAACTTATATTTTTTACTAAACAACTTTAACCAAGTCTAATAAATGCTCTCAAAATATATATTTTTTATTGTTAGTTCGTGTTAGCTAATGCATTAAATAATGTCAACAATTAAGCCCTTATTGTAAAGTGTTACCAAATTCAATGAAATAGAAAACAACAACAACAAACAAATGTTGTAATTGGGTTTGGAGAATGACAAAGTCAGATACTGCGATGTACTACTTTGTTTCTGAGTGAGGTCAGCTTTTAAAATGTTCCACGGCCTGTTATCCGCTATAATGGATCGCCATCAAACTCAGCGTTCTAGTCACATCTTTCAAGAGCATCAGTCCACCATGTCTTATTCAAAATGTCTCGTATCAAATACCCTGTCTGGCAGCCTAAACCGAGATGAAACCAGAGTCAGACAGATGTCTTCCCTCTTCCACCACAGCTGCCACGGGTTAGTACGCGTCTTTCATCCCCTGAATTTTTCTATTTGTCAGTCCTGTCCAAATGTCAGAGCATCAATGCTGGCTATCAGGAACAGTCTTTTCCTCTCCTAGCTTTTAAAGACCGCATGGGCGGCACTCAGAGGTGGATTTGGGGTAAATCACTACACCGGTATAGTCTCATAAGGTCTGATTATTGATCATTTTTACACTGATACCACACCAGTTTTTATTGCATTGTGCCAACATTTGGTTAATGAAACATCAAATGTGTTACAATCAGTTTGTTCAAGGATTACTGGTGCCAAAATCACACACTTTTGGGGCATGTTTGTGGTGAAAAGATAAAGATTTAGCACTATTTCAGCTGCTACACCATAAAAAGTCACCTGCAAATTAATTTTGTTGGGATAAATTTAAAAAATATAAATAAAAAAATATAATGCCCATGTATAAGTTGATTTGTTTCTTCTTTTTCAGTGTAGGTAAACTTCAGGTAAACAGTTGCCTAATGTGTTTGTGGAAATTATATATGTTTTATTAGTTAAACTGCATTGTAGTTATTGAGTAAAATGCAGATTTTGGGCTGAAATACTGCATGCTAAAGTGTGCAGTTTGAAATTAGCACTGAAAATGCATGGACAGGTTTATTTTTGTGGCTGACCTTATTGCATATGCATTTGTAGGACTTTCCCTTTCAGATGCCAAATTTATGGGAGACGAGTATTTAAATAAATCATTAAAGGTAATTTACTAAGGTTTGCGTTCACTCAAAAAAGCATGTCTTAAACCAGACAACTGGTAGATTGTGTTGGTCATTATGGAAATGATCCGGCGGCGTTTGTGTTCTTTCAATTGCGTGTTGTCAGTAAATCACATGTAAATCAACTTTCCACTCCCTTCTGTGCTTTTTTGGGAATTCATTGTCACGCTAATTTGACCTGTTTAGTAAATCTGGCAAATCAGACAAATCTTCAGTGGTCTTGCTATTGAGATATATTGGGCCTTTTCCTCCTCTCCGTCTGTCTACACACACCTTACCAAGTGATAGTGGACCTACGTTGCGCTGTTCTTCTCCTCTCTCGTGGTCAGCTAATAAGATCTACAGGCTAAAGGGACTACAGACTGAAATTGCATTTTGTAGCAGTGATATACTGGCTGTCACAACAATCAGCATGGTCACTCATGTTATCCCATGTTTTCCTCAATATTGTGTTACAGGCAACCGAGAGTAGCAAACCAACCATGTGAGAAAGAAAATCAAAGGAAACTCGGGTGGATCAGAACACTTAAACTGGAAGTGTGTGTGTGTGTGTGTGTGTGTGTGTGTGTGTGTGTGTGTGTGTGTGTGTGTGTGTGTGTGTGTGTGTGTGTGTGTGTGTGTGTGTTGTCTGTGTGTGTGTGTGTGTGTGTGTGTGTGTGTGTGTGTGTGTTGTCTTTGTGTTGTCTGTGTGTGTGTGGTCTGTGTGTGTGTGTGGTCTGTGTGTGTGTGTGTGGTCTGTGTGTTGTGTGTGTGGTCTGTGTGTTGTGTGTGTTGTCTGTGTGTTGTCTGTGTGTTGTCTGTGTGTTGTCTGTGTGTTGTCTGTCTGTTGTCTGTGTGTGTGTGTGGTCTGTGTGTGTGTGTGTGTGTGTGTTCATGTTGTTCTATCCTGGTGGGGACTGAATGACTCAATCTGAATGCACACTGACTCATTGGGACGTGTCACTGTGGGGACCTAAATTAAGAGGAAACAAGCTTATAAGTTACACAGAATTTGAAAATGTAAAAATACAGAACGTTTTCTGGGATGGGTATGGGTAGGGTTAGAGTTAAGGAATAGAATATATAGTTCAGTAGTAATAGTAATAGTACAGTATTACTATTATTATTAGAAGTCCCCATAAAGATACTGAAGCCTAACGTGTGTATGTACTATATATATTGTCAAAAGTATTGAGACACCCCTCCGAATGATTGACTTCAGGTGTTCCAATCACTTCCATGGCCACAGGTGTATAAAATCAAGCACGTAAACATGCTTCTGCTTCTACAAACATTTGTGAAAGAATGGACCGGTCTCAGGAGCTCAGTGAATTCAAGCGTGGTACCGTGATAGGTTGCCACCTGTGCAATAAGTCCATTCGTGAAATTTCCTCACTAGTAAATATTCTACGATCAGCTGTTAGTGGTATTATTACAAAGAGGAAGCAATTGGGAGCAACAGCACCTCAGCCACAAAGTGGTAGGTCACATAAAATCATAGAGTGGGGCTCTGTGTCATGGAGTCAGCATTCTGCAGAGTCGCCAACTTCCTGCAGAGTCAATAGCTACAGACCTCCAAACTTCTTGTGGCCTTCAGATTAGCTCAAGAACAGTGCATAGAGAGCTTCATGGAATGGGTTTCCATGGCCGAGCCGCTGCATCCAAGCCTTACATCACCAAGGGCAATGCAAAGCGTGGGATGCAGTGGAGTAAATCACACCGCCACTGGACTCTAGAGCAGAGGAGACGTGTTCTCTGGGGTGACCAATCATGTTTCTCTGTCTGGCAATCCGATGGTCGGGTCCGGGTTTGGTTTGGTTACCAGGAGAACGGTACTTGCCTGCCTGCATTGTGCAAGTGTACATTTTGGTGGAGGGGGGATTATGGTGTGGGGTTGTTTTTCAGGGGTTGGGCTTGGCCCCTTAGTCCGAGTGAAAGGAACTCTTAATGCTTCAGCATACCAAGACATTTTGGACAATTTCATGCTCCCAACTTTGTGGGAACAGTTCGGTTGCCTGACCCCACAAATAAGCTTCTAGAAGAATGGTCATAAACATGGTCATAAACATAAAAATTCCCATAAACACCCTCCTAAACCCTCCATATTAAACCCTACAGATTAAGAATGGGATGTCATTAAAGTTAAGGCAAAGGCCTTTGGCAATATATACTTCCATGGGCAATGTATACATATTTTTTTTGTGCTAACATTTTTAGAACATTATTAAAGAACAATACATTTAAACAAACAATATATTAATGTTACTGGAAGAATTTTGGTCATAACTTTGAGAGAACATTGTTCATAAACCGAAGTCCCCTGTTAACTGTGGTGTTGCTCAGTTGCTGTACTCACACTGGTGTACTGTAAGTCTATATCATCGGATGTGTTGTAAAGGACCTTTTGTGGTTTTGTACTGCTTTGCACCTGTTAGTCCTCCTTGCAAATGTTAAGTTTAGAACCAGAGGCCTTAATTATTGTAATAGAATATTTCCAATGATACTTACCTACATCACCAACTTCCAGGCTTGTACTTGAATAACCACGATGTAGCTATTAGGAAATGTGGGTGGAAATCTTAGACTTGAACACATTCTGATGGCAAATATTTATGAATGACAGATTGCAAGCCTATACGGTTGCAGAAAATCTTTACAGAAAGGAACATGAGCCCGGTACAGGATCATAGGCCCTGCGGAGGCTGAAGAAACTCAACCACAGATATAGACAGACCAACAACCTCTAAGATTAATGTGTTTCCTGCTTTCATAGCTCAGAGATAAGAGCGCCACAGTCTGCTAGTGGTTGTCATTTTTGGAATATGATATAATAATGCGCTGCATTATCGTATGGAAGAAAATAGCACAGATGATGCATCTCGCATGAAGCTCAGTCACAGGAGAAATGAACATCGTCCGGGCGGTTTGAGATTTGTTTCGTGTCCAGGTTTGGAGATGAGAGCTGGGTGTGCTGTGTTTAGAGTGTGCGGTGGCACACAGAACTATTTGCGCAGAGAGTGTTTGATGAGGCCGTTATCGCAGTCCCATACGTCTGTTTATGACACAGCTGCTGATCTCTCTGGGGGAAAAAACAATATTGTTACGGTGTGGGGAAAGACAAAAAAACAAGCTGCTAAAATTATTTTAACTCACTGTTCTGTTTGGCTGGTTTAGATGTTTTGTGAACTTCAGCTGGAAAAATGATTAAATAATTAAAAGATAGTTTTTTTAAACTGTCTTCCATCTCAAAGTAAAACTTTTTTTCCCTATAATTGTGGCTTGTTATCTTACAATGTGATTTTATATTGGCAATGTGGCTTTATATCTAATAACTGTGGCTCTGTTTCGTACAGTGTGACTTTATATCTTGTGATTGTGACTGTGTTTGACCTTATATCTCACAATTGTGTACATGTTGAGTTTTTTTTTAAATTGCAAGTATATCACAATTGGGATGGAATTTTCATTTATTATAATTGTGGCTTTATATCAGACAATTTAACACAGAAATATGGGTACACTGTTTGATAATCAATTTGCACAAATTGGTATTATATGTACTGTATGTGTGCACTACCATTCAAAAGTTAAGAATTATACGAATAATTACACAAGGCTGCATTTATTTAAAGTAACATTAGTAAATATTATTACAATTTAAAATATACATTTTAAAATGTATTTTATTCCTGTTGATTTTCAGCATCATTAGTCCAGCCTTCAGTGTCACATGATCCTTCAGAAATCATTCTAATATGCTGATTTGGTGCTCATTAAATATTTTGTATCATTATCAATGTTGAAAACAGCTGAGCTGCTTAATATTTCTGATATACAATATATGAATGTTATACATGCATGGGCACAAACAGGCCTTTTAATGTCCTGGAGACATTTTCCAATCACATCATGTGAGTTTAATATGAATCCTAACAGTCTGAGGTTTTTTTCCCCTTGAAAATTTGCAAATTGGAAGTCCTTTTCAAGGCTAGAGTGATCCTCGGGTCACCTCAAGAACAGCCGCAAATGCCATCAGATAAAAAACAGGAAAGACAGCTTCTCTCTCTCTCTCTCTCTCTCTCTCTCTCTCTCTCTCTCTCTCTCTCTCTCTCTCTCTCTCTCTCTCTCTCTCTCTCTCTCTCTCTCTCTCAGTTCCTATACCTCAGACACTTTTGCTTCCCTCAACAGAAATCAATACCTAGCCTTGGGTAAACTCTTCAGTGCCCAAGCCTTGCTTGTTGACTCTGAAGCCACACAGACGGTTTCAGCGTGGCCCTGTACAGCGCTGAATGTCGATACAATACTTTTCCGCTCTTCCAGCACGCCACCTCCCATCTGAGACTCTGATTGCATTTTGTAGCTTCGCCCAGGCAGCCAACGTCTCGCATTTTAGCCCCTTTTCTCTTGTTCTGTTCCTCACTTCCTGCTCTTAGGCTGGGAGTGTCGTCATCGCTTTGACAGCCTTTACAATGTGTCGTGAGGAATATACTTCAGCTTTAATTTTTCATTCGTCATGCTCCTGGGATTCTGTCTTCTGCTCTAAAGTTCTCTCTCCCTTTCTGTCTTTCTCCATTTTTTCTTCTTTGTTCTTTTAAACAATAACAGCAAAATCATATGAATGCATGTTAATGTAACCTCCAGAGAAAAAGACTTGAGTAACACATTTAGGGTCTTTATGACACTAAAGTCTGCAATTAAAAGTCTCAGCAATCCGTGTTAATTTTATAGCTCTTTTGAACTTTCTGAGCAGCAAATCCGCATATTAGAATTATTTCTGAAGGATACAGTCACACTGAAGACTGGAGTAATGATGCTTCACATGATATATTATATTTAAAAAAACAAAAACAAAAAAACAATACTAATTCTACTTAATTGTCTTACAGATGCAATGTTGTATCTCACAATGTGACTTTAATTACTTGTTTAAACATTATCTCACAAATATCTTTTACTCTAGGGTGAAAACAAGCTTCCATAGAAACATATTAAACAAAGTTAAATACATAAATGTAACACGACTCCATTGAACTCCTCACCACAGGTTTGTAATACTCTTAATCTAATTCTTAAACACTGCCAACTGAAAATGCTTAGCGTAAAATAACTTGATAACGGTAAGCTGTTTTCTGGTTGTATATAGTTAAGGCCAATCTAGTACAAACTGGAGCATGACATCCAGTGCTTTCCCCCCCCAAGAAAGTACTGCTTTAGCAAATGTGGCAAACCTAATTTGGGAGCAAAAAAGAAGAAAGAGAGAGAGTGGGTGTGCAAGGCAGTTTAAGGTAACTAAAGTCTCCTCTCTGAAGGGGCTAATTTTAGCATATGGCTCGGGGCTTGGTTCACACAGGGGCCTCTGAATTCTTAATTCAGGGAAAAGGGGCAGAAATTAATGATTCGGGAAATCTGTCATAAAGACAGGGGAAGGAATGTTTAATTCACACGAGCGTGTCCAGACTTAAAAATATAAGGTCAAATAACATGTCGCTGACCCATTTTTTTGAAGTTATTTTACAGTTATTTACAGGAGGGGCTCTAAATAGTGTCTCAATGTACCACATGGAATAAGAAATGGAAAAAAGCACACATTCTTAAGGGTTCAGTGGGGTTCTATAACCCTAGGGCTCTTGACTCAATTATAAAGAATGCTTTAAATTCCAAAAAGGTAAAAAATTCCTTCATTTTTTACAGGTTATTTTCATTTTTTTATGTGATAAAGTATGTTTACAAGCTGCTTAATTCATACAATTTAAATAAAACAAAAAATTAATGAAAACAAAATGAATAAATCCCGAAAATGACCCCATGATTGGAACCCTTAAAGGTTCTAAGCGTCTTACAGATCCCTTTATGGTTCTATTTGCAACCTTTTCTTTTAAGACTGCAGGACAAGACAGATGAGTTGGAAGAGACAAGAGAGTATTTTATATATATATATATATATATATATATATATATATATATATATATATATATATATATATATATATATATATATATATATATACAGGTCCTTCTAAAAAAATAGCATATTGTGATTAAAGTTCATTATTTTCCATAGTGTAATGATAAAAATTTAATTCATTGCACACCAACTGAAATATTTCAGGTCTTTTATTGTTTTAATACTGATGATTTTGGCAAAAAATAGCATATTTCATCTGACCAATAAAAGAAAAGTGTTTTTAATACAAAAAGTCAACCTACAATCCTTTTGCAGAAATGACTGCTTCAATGCGGCGTGGCATGGAGGAAATCGGCCTGTGGCACTGCTGAGGTGTTATGGAGGCCCAGGATGCTTCGATAGCGGCCTTAAGCTCATCCAGAGTGTTGGGTCTTGCGTCTCTCAACTTTCTCTTCACAATATCCACAGATTCTCTATGGGGTTCAGGTCAGGAGATTTGGCAGGCCAATTGAGTACAGTAATACTATGGTCAGTAAACCATTTACCAGTGGTTTTGGCACTGTGAGCAGGTGCCAGGTCGTGCTGAAAAACGAAATCTTCATCTCCATAAAGCTTTTCAGCAGATGGAAGCATGAAGTGATCCAAAATTTCCTGATAGCTAGCTGCATTGACCCTGCCCTTGATAAAACACAGTGGACCAACACCAGCAGCTGAGATGGCACCCAGACCATCACTGACTGTGGGTACTTGACACTGGACTTCAGCATTTTGGCATTTCCTTCTCCTAGTCTTCCTCCAGACTCTGGCACCTTGATTTCCAAATGACATGCAAAATTAGCTTTCATCCGAAAAAAGTACTTTGGACCACTGAGCGACAGTCCAGTGCTGCTTCTCTGTAGCCCAGGTCAGGCTTGACCTGGAGAATGCGGCACCTGTAGCCCATCTCCTGCACACACCTGTGCACAGTGGCTCTGGATGTTTCTACTCCAGACTCAGTCCACTGCTTCCGCAGGTCCCCCAAGGTCTGGAATCGGTCCTTCTCCACAATCTTCCTCAGGGTCCAGTCACCTCTTCTCGTTGTGCAGCGTTTTTGCCACACTTTTCCTTCCCACAGACTTCCCACTGAGGTGCCTTGATACAGCACTCTGGGAACAGCCTATTCGTTCAGAAATTTCTTTCTGTGTCTTACCCTCTCGCTTGAGGGTGTCAATGATGGCCTTCTGGACAGCAGTCAGGTCGGCAGTCTTACCCATGATTGCGGTTTTGAGTAATGAACCAGGCTGGGAGTTTTTAAAAGCCTCAGGAATCTTTTGCAGGTGTTTAGAGTTAATTAGTTGATTCAGATAATTAGGTTTATAGCTCGTTTAGAGAACCTTTTCATGATATGCTAATTTTTTGAGAATTGTGGGTTTTCATGAGCTGTATGCCAAAATCATCAGTATTAAAACAATAAAAGACATGGTTCTAAACAGTACCAAATTAGGGTTCTTCGGCTTGTAACAATAGCAGAACCCTTTCTGGTGCTAAATAGAACCCTTTTTATAAGGTTCCATAAAGAACCATGATTAAGTGTTATATAGGACCTTAATGGTGTTATATAACCTTGTTAATGATAGTTTATTTTCATTCAAATTGGTATATTAGTATCTTCATATTACTAATGTTAATATTATTAATATTATTTATTTAGTCCTCTGTCTGCCTGGTCTTATAATATCTTGTTGCCTCTATTTGGGTTTCACATAAAAAAATAAAAATAAAAATAAAACAGTGTTGTGTCCATTTTTTTATCGCCATGGCAATTTGTAGCAAAAACAAGAGTGCTCAAATAACAGTTGTTCTGAATACATTAATACTTAACAATTGACATTGGACATGATATAGATGTAATGAAGACCAAGTTCCAGTGAAATATCTTCTCAATCCTCGATGATATCTTTTCGTCCTTCATTATGTGTGTATTCTGACTGAAAGTTTCTCTCTGCAGATGATGTGGTTATGGAAATACACAAGTGAGTTTAGAGTTGCAGTTTGTCTGTACATTAGATTATGTAAAAACAATTGTTTGTGAAATCCAAAATGAGCAAAAATGAACAGTATCTAACAATATGGATCATAAATTCAATATCTCTGCTACTTACTTTGTGGAGAAGAGAAGTAGTCTATCCTTAACTGAACAGAGCTGCTCACACTTACATGTTCTGTTAAACTAAAAAGAGAAAAATACATGATTGATAGGAAACCAGTTACAATGTTTAAAAGTTATAATTTATAGAAATTGTATAAAATAAATAATTCACCTGTCGAGAGAGTGATGGCAGTCTGTGTAGCTCCAGAAATTCAGTATAATGAGGTGGCTTTGACAGTTACAGATTTGAAAAAAAAAAAAAAAGGCGGGAATAAATTTTTTTTTTGAATGTGGCTATGTTAGTATTTGGTCTTTTGTCCCACAAGTTAGTGCCTTCTCAGTGTTGGGTTGCATCAGGAAGGGCATCCGCTGTAAAATGTGTCAAAACGCTGTGCAGATTATTTCGCTGTGGCTACCCCTGACAAAAAAAAGGGTATGCCGACTTGCTGTGGACTTGCTACTGCTAATAGATACACAGATAAGTTCCTGCTGTATAAATAGAGACGTAAATCCCATAGCAGATCTAGACAGGTGGAGCTGGGGAAGGTGGAGGGTTTCAGAGGAACTCTGGGAGCATGTTGCAGAACTAGCTTACAGCAAACAATGAACCAGATTATTTAAATGTTAAGCAAGCAATCTCATTGGCTGCAGGATCAGCAGAGGCAGACTGCATGTAAAAGACCTATCAGGCTGCACCCTTTAGAGTTTCATGACTGAAAACTCTATTTATCTAGTTCATAGTGAACAGGTACACGGGAGAAAGAAGTCAGAGTTTTTGTCTTCTAGTACCTCTCTCCTACTGCTCTGGGCTTCTCCTGTTGGAGTTGAACTTTTGTTGGAGGCTGTTCTGTGTCTGTGGTGCTACAGGTCTGGTTTAGGTAAGCAGCACCGGCCGTCTGGGACGTGAAAGCGAACACCTCAGCCTGCAGTTCATTCAGATGCATGTTTGATCAATGAAGTGGCTCTGTATGGACTGGAATCAAGTCTGTAGGCGTCACCACACTGCTCTCTGTAAAGTACTCCTCCTGTCTATTGGGACATAGAAGAGAGAGAGGGAGAGCAAGGATAGAAAGAGTAGAAAGAAAGATTAGTTTGTGCTTTGACTTTTCAGAATTAAATTGAGAATGCCTTTCACACTACCTTTCAAAAGTTCGGGGTTGGTAAGATTTTCTTAAAAGTGTATTATGTTCGCAAAGGCTATCTGTCTGTCTGTCTGTCTGTCTGTCTGTCTTTCTGTCTATCTATCTATCTATCTATCTATCTATCTATCTATCTATCTATCTATCTATCTATCTATCTATCTATCTATCTATCTATCTATCTATCTATCTATCTATCTATCTATCTATCTATCTATCTATCTATCTATCTATCTATCTATCTATCTATCTATCTATCTATCTATCTATCTATCTATCTATCTATCTGTCTGTCTGTCTGTCTGTCTGTCTGTACTTCTACATCTTGTATAGTACATTAACTTGCATTCAGGAATTTACACCACTAATTAAACATTTGGGGGAGTAATATTTATTTATTTGCAAGAAATGATTACTTTTATTCAGCAAGGATGCATTAAATTTGACAAAAGTGACAATAAAAACATTAATGATAGATAGATAGATAGATAGATAGATAGATAGATAGATAGATAGATAGATAGATAGATAGATAGATAGATAGATAGATAGATAGATAGATAGATAGATAGATAGATAGATAGATAGATAGATAGATAGATAGATAGATAGATAGATAGATAGATAGAAATTAAATATGATGGCTGTCGCAGAACTTCAGGCATTGCCTGTGAAACCTGTACAAAACCATTTAGACTCGATCAGAAAGAAATGCCCTCATTCCTTAGAGGTGCACAGTCTTTTTATCCTTAATCTGGCCAATTTGTACTGAAATGTCCCTGATTTGTTGTTGTTGATTATGTCAATGAGATTTTACTTGTCTGTTCGGATATTGATAATCTTCCAAATGCCAACTCTGCTCTGTGTTGTTTTTCCATACTAAATAACTAAAGGAATATGTGTTGTCTGTTTATTTGCCCCTCTTTGCCCTTTGGTTTATTTGTAAAAACCAATGCGAAATCAATCGTACACTAGATCACCGGGGGTTTGTAATCTCTGTCAAAACAGTAGGAGCTGTGATATATTAAGTTGCATTGAATAGTTGTGGTTGAAACCTTGTACACAGGTTCAAAATGTCATGAGTGAGGATTGGGCATACACCATTGATCTTTGCCCTAAAACTCTCCCATGACACAGCCAACCCGATCTGCCATCAGTTCCCATGCAGCGCCTCATCAAATCTGTTGTTTGCTCATTGATGCTATGTTTATTGTGTTTTTGAGGGCTGACGCATTACATTTCACAAATGTATTCAAATTAGAGGACTGCGTTGTCTGCACAGAGTTCTATATCTCAAAGAACACCAAATTTAGAAGCTAAATATTGCATACAGTAGATTGTTTTACTCTATGCTGTGCGTTCAGCTTTCAATTTGCATAGAATTGCATCTCAGAAACAATACAGCATGGTGCTAGCAACACAGAGGTCTTGGTTTTACTTCCAGGGAATGCATGAATTGTTTAAAATTGCGGATGCAAATTGCAAACACAATATGAGGTTGCTTTTGGACAAACGCATCTGTCAAATAGATAAAACAACTAAAAAAACTCCCCAAGATTAGGAACCTTTGTTAGCCATGGCTCCATCTCTGAAACTGTCATCTGTAGGTTTCATTTATGTTGCTGTGTCTTGTATCCCATTTCATCTAAGAAACATTGTAGTCCTGCTCAACCCTTCTGCTCCAGAATGTTACACATTTAACGTACACTTCATGGTTTCTCCCTGTTCCTTGAAAATTATATTTATGTATTTTAGTCATCTCATCATCTTATGACTACTAATCAATATCTCAAGCTTCTGTAATTTGGGAAAAGCTCAATATTATGCGAGTCTGCAATATATTTAAGAACTTACAATCATTTCAAAGTTTTTAACCGTTATCAGTTATGCAAATACTCAGAGCATATACTGTACACAGCTGTCACAGTTTACTTCAACACTTCATTATTTGCTTGTGCAATTTAAACAAGTGTCGGAATGCTTTGTTGCGCTTTTTTCTCACTTGCTTTTTTTTCATATGAGGTGTTTTATAATCAAGGTTGACAATGGCTTTCAGCATTGTTCAAAGTTTGTCCATACTTCAGCTCTTCAGCTTCCTCCTCAAAAAAAAAGAAAAAGAAAAAGAAGATCTATATAATCCTAAAATTGAAGTGTGTAATTATATTCTGGTGGTGTGGAATTGCATATAATGACACATGGTAATAATATAAATAATGTGGTTACACTTACTTTTTTGATATTCCACTTTAGACATTTTGCACAAGTAACTACAACTGCATACTAGCTAACTCTAATTAGTAATAGACTGTTAGGTGATGGTTAGGATTAGTAAAATACTTTGACATGTACTTGTAAAGTTACTATATTGCAGACCATCAAAATGTAAGCATATATTGTGGATACAGCCTACTAAAGCTGCTTTTCTACAGTCAGGCCGAACAGTTTCTCTGAACATAATGTAATATTTAATGCACTTCATGCTGTTGATAACAGAATGGAATATATTTTCTTTCTGTTTGTATTTTGTATCTAAATATTGTATTCTACTCAAGTTTATTCTAGTCAAATCAATGTGATAAACAAGTTAGGTCAAAAGTAATATAAAAGTAATCCAAAAGTAGTCCTTACCTATTACCTTAAATATGTAGTGTAATGGATTACGTTACTAACTGCTATTTTTGTCGTGTAATTTGGAATCAGTAACCAAATACAATTAGTAATCTACCCAACTCTTCTGGCCGAGTGCACTATTTGAGAGATGTAAACATTAAGTTATGAAGTTAATAATAGAATTAAAATAAATATCTGATCATCCTCCAAAACGCAGTCGCTATTTACTTCTCATTCCAACAGTAAACTTCAACCAAAAATGGAAATTCTGCCATTAATTAATTACCCCCATGTTGTTCCAAGCCCGAATGACTTTCGTTCATCTTCGGAACACAAATGAAGATATTTTTAAAGAAATCTGAGCAATTTCTTTCCCCACATTGACAGTCTACACAACTACTACTTTGACTCTTCAAAAAGTTCAGGGAGTGATCCTAAAACTAATCCATATGAATTGATCGGTTTTCATATGTAAACGGTTTTTCACATGTAAACATTGATCAGCGAACATAAACAGGAGCTCAACCGTACTTGCTTTAACACACGAGAGAACAAACTTCATTGGTTCTTGCTGAAGCTCAAACATGCTGGGTAACACGAGAATGAACCTCATTGGTTCTTGCGGAAGCTTAAATGCTCTGCGTAACACAAGAATGAACCTCAACGGTTCTTGTGAAAGCTCAAATGTGCTGCATAACATGAGAATGAATCTTGTTGGTTCTCACGCGTCAAGCAACATGCTTGAGCTTCCATTTACCACAATTGATGTGTGAGTTGATGAATGTTTATGTGATTAAAAGCTTACAGTAAATTTGTTCATCATATAAAGCAATTGTGTCTCTTCAGAAAATTTGGACTAAACTGCTCAATTCATAATATGGATTAGTTTTACAATCTCTTTATGACATTTTTGAAGCATCAAAGCGGTAGTTGCATCGTTGCCAATGGAGGGACAGAAATCTCGCCGATTCCATTTAAAATATCTTCGTTTGGGTTCCGAAGATGAACGAAAGGCTTAGAGGTTTGCACTCACATGAGAGTGAGTAAATGATGACAGAATTTTCATTTTTCGGGTGACCTTTAGGTCCCTAACTCACGCCATTGGTTCAGCAATATTGTACACTCTTGGCAAATCGACCCATGAATGTTTTGCTTAAAGTTGTCTCTGCACATTCAACTTTAAGAAATACACATTTCCTTTGAGCAGTAACGTTATAAGAATGCTGTTCTGGTATATTTTTACAGATTCCCAGTGGAGGCTGTGTCAGTTTTCATAGAGCTCTGCAGGCAGTTGAATCTGTCTAGTGCATATGAAATCTTTCAGCATATCTTCAAGAGTTCTGACTTGAGCCAGATTAGCTTGTGCCATATAAAATCACTCTAGTGACAAAAAGAACATACAGCAGAAGTCTGAGGGTCCAGACAGCGAATACACCTTTAAATCCCTGTTCTTCCAAATAAATACTAAACTTCATATTCAGTCTTTCAAACAAAGCTCTTGCAAATCCCTCATCCTTTAATCCATTATGTGAGTTAATTCTCCTCTTGCAGTCTTTACAGGTTCGGTTTGGTAAATTTCAGTAATTCAGGTTTGTTTATGAATGCTGCTATGTAATATTCTTTCCTTTGCTTAACGCATAAGCTCATGTTAACATGTCATCTTAAGGATGTGATATTTATTTCCTGAATACAAGACAAACGTTTTGTATTTTCCAATCATTTTATTCACATTAACAGTTTGCATTTCTCAAGCAAACAATATCGTAATCTTCTGGATCAGTTTGAATGCAACAAACCGGAAAACAGTCAAATTTATAATAGTCACTGTGACATAGCAGTAAAACAGAAATAGCCCCATATTCTGTGTGTCACAGCAATCGGATGTTGGATGACAGATTACAGACCACTGGCATTAAAAAGAAATGAAAAAGAAATCGCGGAGAGCCCCCCTTAATCCTCCTGGATAGCCTGTCTATCCATCAAAGAGGAAGAATACAAATCCTGCAGGGAAATTACCTGAACCCCGCACATTATGAGAGGGACATCTCAATATCTCCCTGGTGAGACTCTTTGGTAATACCACTGAATGGTGAAAAGTTTATCAACCTCACGCTGTAAAACTAAAGCCGTTGTCATAAATACATTGTCGTGAGCTTTATTGTGAAATATCCAAAAGGCAGTGCCATAGAGATTTGTACTTTGTCACCATGGCCTGTGCTAATCATAAGTAATCTATCTATCCATCTCTTCATTATATACTTTGTTCTTCCATCCATCCATCCATCCATCCTCCCAGTATATAATATACTTTGTTTTCCATCCATCCATTCATATTTTGTTCATCCATCCATCCAGTATATAATGTACTTTGTTCTACCATCCATCCACCCACCCACCCATCATCCATCCATCCATCCATCCATCCATCCATCCATTCATCCATTCATCCATTTATCCATTTATCCATCCATCCAGAATATAATGTACTATGTTCTTCCATCCATACCATCCATCCATCTATCATCCATCCATTCAATATATAATGTACTTTGTTCTACCATCCATCCATCCATCCATCCATCCATCCATCCATCCATCCTTCCATCATCCATCCATCCAGAACATAATGTACTATGTTCTTCCATCCACCCATCCATCTATCCATCCATCCAGTATATAATGTACTTTGTTCTTCCATCCACCCATCCATCTATCCATCCATCCAGTATATAATGTACTTTGTTCTTCCATCCACCCACCCATCCATCTATCATCCATCTGGTATATAATGTACTATATTCTTCCATCCACCCACCCATCCATCCATCCAGTATATAATGTACTATGTTCTTCCACCCACCCATCCATACACCCAGCCAGCCACCCACCCATCCATCCATCTAGTATATAATGTACTTTGTTCTACCATCCACCCACCCACCCAACCAACAATCCATCCATCCATCCATCCATCCAGTATATAATGTACTTTGTTCTACCATCCACCCAACCAACAATCCATCCATCCATCCATCCATCCATCCATCCATCCATCCATCCATCCATCCAGTATATAATGTACTTTGTTCTTCCATCCACCCATCCATCCATCCATCTATCATCCATCTGGTATATAATTTTCTTTTTCTACCACCCATCCATCCATCTATTCATCTATCCAGTATATAATGTACTTCGTTCTACCAAACACCAACCCATCCATCCATCCATCCATCCATCCATCCATCCATCCATCCATCCATCCATCCATCCATCCATCCATCCATCCATCCATCCATCCATCCATCCATCCATCCATCCACTTAAAATATATTTGCTTAAAATATGAACTTAAAATATATTTGCTTAGTGCTTGTAAGTGTGTTCTGTACAAATTATACAAAACACTAGGGGTCTTCAGAGGTCTGTTCGAAACATAAGAAAGCACTTTATTCAATGAGGTCTTTAGGTGACAAGCTCACACTCAGAATAAATCAGAACAACAAATAAAAATATTGGTGATTATATGAGCTCATTGTGATTTGTAGATCAGTCGAACAAGCTGTAACTGTTGCAACACTGGCAGGAAGTGGGACCTCACCAGGATGCAGGGGCCATGCTGAACAAGCCCTTTCTATGTTAATTTGTGCTCTCTCTCTCTCCTTCTCCCTGCAGAAACTCATGCTGAACCTTAATTCAAGCCCTTATCATTCAATAGCTCCGGCACACTGCTCAGCTCCTTGGCTTCAAAGACTTGTGGGACTTGAGGAGAACACTGTCAGCCCTTCCTGAGTCCCCAGAAGGCCCTGTCAATCACAGGCACCCGGGAACCGCAGCAAGACACCCAGGAAGAGTGGGGTTTGTAATTCGTCTTTCTGAACGATTGTTTGACCTGATATAAGAGACACTTCTGCTTAATTATGATGATGATGCCATAACCTAAGACTTTCCCAGTTCACGGGGAACATTCTCAGAACTTTTGGATAACGTTCTGGCAAGGTTCTTTCAAAGTTATGAACAAACATTCTTTCAGTAACAGAAGAGAATTTTTTTTCAAAATTTAATGGAATTTAATAATGTAGAAATATTATATATACATCATTAATGGAATTGAATTGAATGTTTTTTTTTTCCTGAATTGCTTTAGTTGGATGTATTTTTCAACGTTTTCTTAATGTTCTGAGAACATTCAAAAATAATGTTTATTTATTTTATTTTTTTTAACTTGATGGGAACATTGGCAAATTATTCTTAGAACATATTTTTGTTAGCTGTGTTTATTTCCCAATAGCAGAGGGAATGTCACCATTTGTGAGAGAGTGGATTATGAAAGCATTTAAAGCATTATATTTCCCTTTCAAGGGAACTCGCGCTGCGTCACCGCTTTGGGAACGCCTCTGCGTGATTGCGTCGTGAAGCACATGTGTAATCAGTCCAATAGAGACGGAACGTATAGGCGGGTGACGTCATAGACCCGGAAGGTATAAAGCATACCGGCAAACACACGCCCCTAGCTTCTGTTGCCTTCAGCAAGCGCTCTGTGTAACATTGTCATTGTCAGCTCTGTGTTTGTGTCTGAGTTCAGACTTTTTTTGTTTGTTTTCTTATAACAAGTTTGCAACACTTACTGACACACTAAAGAGAGACACTGTGGCGAGAAACAGCGTTACTGAAAGTGTGTTTTCCCTGCTCTCGTTTGCTTTTCGAGTGGGGACACACATTTGATGTGCGGTGTTTGATAGGAGAACAGCACGCGCAGTCGGCTCTCGAGGGGGTCGGCCGCGAGCATTGTGAGGTTTTGCCTCTGAGAGTGCTGCGATCCCGCTCTTCGAGGAGGCGGCGCGGCTCGCGTTCTCTGTGTCGCGTTCTCCGCGGCTTAGACTCTGCTGTTGCTGAGGCGGCGGTAGTTTTGTCGCGGGGTTCGCAAACGGACTTGTCAGAGGGGTTAGAGACGGGCCAGCCCTTTCTCTGCCTTCACCTGGCAAGTCCAGTGCTGCTTCTCTGGGTTCGGGAGCCCGCGCTGCGGTTTCTCCCGTCCGGGGGGCGCGGCCTCGGTGTTGCAGCTGTTCAGCTCTGAGGAGGTGAATGTCTGTAGCATTGTTGCAGGGGTTGAAGACTCGCCACTTCTAACACCTGCTAGTGAGGAGCTCATGGAGGTCTGAGCAGAGATGTGGCCAAAAAAAAAAAATATATATATATATATACCTTAAAGAAAAAGAAGAATATTTAAGGCCAGATCAGAAGCGCGCCTCAGTTAAAAGCAGGCTTATGAGTGCTTTCTGTCAGTGCCCTGATCAGCCTCCACGGGGCTTGCTGTTTTTCACAGATCCCCACACTAAGGTGTTGAGATCGTGGAAACAGTCATATTTTCACTGTGTTTAATTCCAAAAGCACACTTGAGATGTAAAGCCCCACCTTTGCTCTTAGTCATTTAGAGCTGCATTAATATTGTATATATATTATATAAGGATATACATACTATATAAATAATGCTACAAAGTGTACTCAGTGGCTCAGTGTACACTATGGCTTTCGTGCGGCATTTTAAGCTGCCCGATGTAAGCTCCTCGGAGGTAAATCGCGCTGTTGAGTCAGTTGTTCCCTGCCGGTTCGCTGCTTCAGGGTACTGCACTCGCAGTACAGAGCATATCGGGGGCCAGTCCTGAGGGGCTGGTACCCTTAGAGGTCAATCCACCAACCCCGCCCGAGTGCCGGGCGTGGAGGGCCCTCGCGGGTCATCCTAGGATGCTTGCGCCCTCCTCGGAGGTAAATCGCTGTTGAGTCAGTTGTTCCCTGCCGGTTTGCCGCTTCAGGGCGCTGCACTCGCAGTGCAGAGCACATCAGAGGCCAGCCCTGAGGGGCTGGTACCCATAGAGGTCAATCCACCAACCCCGCCCGAGTGCCGGGCGTGGAGGGCCTTCGCGGGTCATCCATAGGATGGCTTGCGCCCTCCTCAGAGGAAACCGCTGTTGAGTCAGTTGTTCCCTGCCGGTTCGCGCTTCAGGGCGCTGCACTCGCAGTGCAGAGCACATCAGGGGCCAGTCCTGAGGGGCTGGTACCCTTAGAGGGTCAATCCACCAACCCCGCCCGAGTGCCGGGCGTGGAGGGCCCTCGCGGGTCATCCTAGGATGCTTGCGCCCTCCTCGGAGGTAAATCGCGCTGTTGAGTCAGTTGTTCCCTGCCGGTTTGCCGCTTCATATTTTCACTGTGTTTAATTCCAAAAGCACACTTCGAGATGTAAAGCCCCACCTTTGCTCTTAGTCATTTAGAGCTGCATTAATATTGTATATATATTATATAAGGATATACATACTATATAAATAATGCTACAAAGTGTACTCAGTGGCTCAGTGTACACTATGGCTTTCGTGCGGCATTTTAAGCTGCCCGATGTAAGCTCTGGAACAGTAAAAGCACACCGAGTACGAGCTCCTCACACCGGGCGCAGCGAATCAGAGCGCCGCCACTCGCACTCCTCCTCGGTAAGAGTGGGGTGGTGGGCGGCGCCCTCTAGCGTTGAGGAGGGCTGCGTCTAAGAGCCCTGACGCCTTAGTGCCCAGGGCTGTGAGGGTTCCCGGGGTCAGGCGGTGTTCACCTCTTCATATGGTGCCCGTCTGTCCTCGGCACCCTCACAGAGTCAATCCACCAACCCCTGCCCGAGGGCCGGGGTGTGGAGGGCCTCGCCCCTTGGAGAAAGCGCTGCTGAGTCAGTTGTTCCCTGCCGGTTCGCCGCTACAGGGCGCTGCACTCGCAGTGCAGAGCATGTCAGGGGCCAGTCCTGAGGGGCTGGTACCCTTAGAGAGCAATCCACCAACCCCGCCCAAGTGCCGGGCGTGGAGGCCCTCGCGGTCATCCTAGGATGGCTTGCTCCCTCCTCGGAGGGAAACCACGCTGTTGAGTCAGTTGTTCCCTGCCGGTTCGCCGCTTCAGGGCACTGCACTCGCAGTACAGAGCATATCGGGGGCCAGTCCTGAGGGGCTGGTACCCTTAGAGGGTCAATCCACCAACCCCGCCCGAGTGCCGGGCGTGGAGGGCCCTCGTCATCCTAGGATGGCTTGCGCCCTCCTCGGAGGTAAATCGCGCTGTTGAGTCAGTTGTTCCCTGCCGGTTCGCTGCTTCAGGGCACTGCACTCGCAGTACAGAGCATATCGGGGGCCAGTCCTGAGGGGCTGGTACCCTTAAAGGGTCAATCCACCAACCCCGCCCGAGTGCCGGGCGTGGAGGGCCTCGCGGGTCATCCTAGGATGCTTGCGCCCTCCTCGAAGGTAAATCGCGCTGTTGAGTCAGTTGTTCCCTGCCGGTTTGCCGCTTCAGGGCGCTGCACTGCAGTGCAGAGCACATCAGAGGCCAGCCCTGAGGGCTGGTACCCTTAGAGGGTCAATCCACCAACCCCGCCTGAGTGCCGGGGCGTGGAGGGCCTTCGCGGGTCATCCATAGGATGGCTTGCGCCCTCCTCAGAGGGAAACCGCGCTGTTGAGTCAGTTGTTCCCTGCCGGTTCGCCGCTTCAGGGCGCTGCACTCGCAGTGCAGAGCACATCAGGGGCCAGTCCTGAGGGGCTGGTACCCTTAGAGGGTCGATCCACCAACCCTGTCCGAGTGCCGGGGCGTGGAGGGCCCTCTCGGGTCATCCATAGGATGGCTTGCGCCCTACTCGGAGGAAAACCGCGCTGTTGAGTCAGTTGTTCCCTGCCGGTTCGCCGCTTCAGGGCGCTGCACTCACATTGCAGAGTACATCAGAGGCCAGTCCTGAGGGGCTGGTACACTTAGCAGATTTTGTGTCAGAGTGAGAATCTGCCGCATTATCTCGGTGGGTCCTGAAATGTATTAAATTTGGGTACGTCATCCAGTTCGAATGTCGTCCTCTCGGTTGTACGGGGTCTTCTCCACTGTGGGGGACCCCGAGCAGGCTCTGGTGGTGACTCAGGAAGTGCAGACTCTGCTGCGAAAGAGGCTTTGAGTGGGTCCCTCTACCAGACAGGGAGTCAGGCTTTCATAGCCAGTACTTCAGTATGCCGAAGAAGGATGGGGAGCTGCGCCTATTTTTAGATCTGCACATCCTCAGGATGCTTACGCTCAAACACATCTTGTCTCAGATCAGGCACGAGGACTGGTTTGTCTCAATAGATCTAAAGATGCATAGTTTCATGTCTCCATCCTTCCTCAGCACTGGAAGTACCTGAGGTTCGCTTTCGGGGGAGAAGCGTGCCAATATCGGGTGCTTCCTTTGGTCTAGCCCAAGGCCTGTCCCTGGGGCACCGTGTCAGCGTCGTCTCTGATCACGGATGCCTCCTGACAGGCTGAGGCGACCATGAGTGGTCGCTCAACCCAGGGCTTATGGCAGGGCTGTCGGCATTTGTGGCACATAATCGCCTGGGAATGTTGGCGGTGCTTCAGGTTGAAGCACTTCCTGCCAGACTGGTCACTCTCCGTCTTTTATAACGGAGACAGTGGTGGCCTAAGACCAAGGGATTTCCCGAGGGAACCCTTTCTCACGTAGTCAGGGCAATGCGGCCATGATCCCGCACCTTGGTTATGCGGAAAGGTCCTTGGTTTCAGCCCAAGGCCCGTCCCTGGGGCACCATGTCAGCGTCGTCTCTGATCATGGATGTCTCCTGACGGGCTGGGGCGACCATGAGTGGTCGCCGACCCAGGGCCCTTTGTGGAAGCAGACGTTTGGGGAGTGGAGACTCCACACCGAGGTGTGGAGCTCCTTTTTGGGAGAACTTGGCAGGGCCCAAGTGGACCCGTTTGCCACACTGCGAGAACACTTATTGTCAGCTGTGGTCCTCCCTAGCGCCTCCAGCTCCTCCTGGACTGGACATTACGGTACAGGAGTGGCCAAGGCTGCCCTGTACACATTTCCCCGATTGCTCTGCTTCCGGGAGTTCTAGAGAGAGTGCGTCGGGGGCCCTCCTTCTGTTAGTAGCTCCGTTCTGGCCAGCCCGAGTCTGGTTTCAGACATTGTGTCGGTCCTTGGCTCTCCCTGGAGATTCCGTTTGGGAGGGACTTTCTCTCTCAGGTGGGCGGTGCCATCCTGCACCCTCACCCAGAGCTGTGGAAACTGTGGGCTTGGCCTCTGAGGGGGCCCAGCTCATAAGTTATGGTCTCTCAACCGAGGTTGTGAGGCCACCCTACACTCTAGAGCTCCTCCACGAGGAAAGCGATGCGTTGAAGTGGAGACTCTTCACCTGAGGTGTAGAGATCTCCTGTGGGATCCAGTTAACTGCCCTGCGAGCGCGGTGCTGGAATTCCTGCAGGAGAGATTCTCCGCTGGGTTAGCTCCCTCGACACTAAAGGTGTATGTGGCGGCCTTAGTAGCGTACACAATCCTTTGAGTGGGGTGTCTCTGGGCGACACCCTCAAGTTACTGGTTTCCTCCGTGGCGCAGGAGGTTAAGACCTGCTGTACGCACCAGGGTGCAGGCCTTTGCCTTCTGAGGCTCCTTTGAGCCGTTTGAAGGAGTTCTGAGAAGTGTCTCGTTCTTTTTACAATCATTTGGCAATCCCCCCGAAGAGAATGGGGAGGTTACAAGCTCTCTCTGGGGCACCCTGCTTGGAATTGCGCCCGGTGTGGCTAAGGCCTTCCTACATCTTAGGCCGGGCCACATTCCTAGGTTCTCACTAATCCTGTGAGACCTGTAGTACTTCAGGCCTTCTATCCTCCTCCGCTCCAGACGTCAGACCAGGAAGAACTTATCTTCTTTGCCTGTTCGCGCACTAGGCAGCGTATGTCCACAGCTGAAGCCCTGTGGAGAAAATCAGAACTACTGTTCGTCTTTTGGACCACCCTTGAGAGGGGTCCGGCTTCAAAGCAGAGGAGAAGCAAGTGGGTAGTCGAGGCTATTCACTTGCTTAGGTGGCGGCGGGCAGCCTTCCCTTTGGCTGCCCGGGCCCACTCTCCAGGAGTATGGCTGCCTCTCAGGCAATTTTGGCAGGAGCCTCCCTGCAAGATATTTGTGATGCGGCAGGATGATCTTCACATCATACCTTTGTCACTTTTACGAGCTTGACATCAACTCTACTCCCGGGGCTCGGTGCTCGCCCACTAGACAATGTCACAGGCGAGCATTCGGCTCATATGGGGACGTGGGTATTCGTTCCCAAAGCGGTGACGCAGCGAGTTCCCTTGAAAGGGGCGTCTGGTTACGACTGTAACCTTAGTTCCCTGAATAGGAACGAGGCGCTGCGTCACCCTGCCATACTCCCGCATGCCCCAAGCGTCTTGCTTCAGTCTTTCTCAGAAGCTAGGGGCGTGTGTTTGCCGGTATGCTTTATACCTTCGGGTCTATGACGTCACCCGCCTATACGTTCCGTCTCTCTATTGGACTGATTACACATGTGCTTCACGACGCAATCACGCAGAGGCGTTCCCAAAGCGGTGACGCAGGCGTCTGTTCCCTATTCAGGGAACTAAGGTTACAGTCGTAACCGAGGGCGTTTTGCACAAACATCTGATTAATATCTAAATAAAAAGGAGCAGGTTCATTTGGATTCAAGATTTCATCTCTTTCTTTTAGACAGCAATGAGATTAACTGGAGAATAAACTCAGATTTTGTGCCAAGAAAAGACTGTATTTTAGGGTTTTAGCAAAGATCTCATCGATGTCTCAAATAATTTGAGGCATTGTTGAGATCTTTGCTAAAACCCTAGTCAAATTGAGTTAAATTGTGCTCAGGTCAGAGATTTCAATATGAACTCATGAACATTTCTCATTCAATTCTTCCCAGATCAAATTATCTAGACCATTCCATCCACATTAATATCTCAGCCATTCCTCCAGTCTTCAGTGTCACATGACAATAGGCAACTGTGGGAAGCAGGTGTGACTTTATCCCATGAAAGCAGCAGAGCTTTATATGGTCCAGTCTTTTCTAGCCTCTAGGGCTGAGTCGGCACTCTGGCCTTAAACAGCTCGGCTGAACCAAAAAGTGTTAATGTCTGTTCAAAGAATATGCTGTTTAAAAGCCTTAACAATATTTGTTTTGTTTTGTTTTGTTTTGTTTTGTTTTGTTTTGTTTTGTTTCGTTTCGTTTCGTTTCGTTTCGTTTCGTTTCGTTTCGTTTCGTTTCGATTCGTTTGGCTTTGTTTGTTTATTTGTTTATTTATTAAATGTTTTTAATTTTGTTCTTTTTTTATTTTAATTTAATTTAAAAATATATTTATTTATTTTGCTTTGCTCAGGTCAGATTTCAATTTGAACTCATGAACATTTCTCATCAAATTCTTCCCAGATCAAATTATCTAGACCATGCAATCCACATTAATAGCTCCGGCCCCTATTAACACAACAGTGACCCAATAATACCTTTATTTAAAAATTATTATTTTTTTATTCCAGGTTAGTACAGATTTTGTATATGAATAGGTTCAAATCCAGATCTAACAGATTTTTACAAATAAATCAAAAACACTGCCAAACCAAATCAAAATCCCATTTAAAATTTCTAAACCTCAATCAGCATTCAATTTCACTTTATTGAAGATAGCAACTTTTACATTTTGCTATCAAGATATTTTATGTACTACAAGAAAAAAATATATATTTTTTTCACATAGGTTGTGTTTCAAGTAAACAGTCTTTAGTTAGTTACTTAGTTTGTCATTCTGGAGTTTACATTCAAATTTCCACTTGGATAAAAAAAAACAAGGGGGCATGTTTGTATGGGCATGACACTCGTGGGCTTTGAATTCAAAAGAAGTGAGAAGGATATTATGAAAGCTTTTAAGAGTATAGGCACACTGGAGTTACTGCTGTGGCTCTTCTTAACAGGTTAAAAAAAGAGGAAACAAAGAACTGTGACTTCTGAATTCAGCTCCACACTCCGAGAGCAGCCACTGGATATGAAACGTGATGGAACACTTTTGAAATGTTGAGATGAGGCTCTTTGGTTGCTGGGCGCCTGTCTAAGACAGACTCTTTGTTAAAGATGATATTCCCAGGGCTTCCAGGCTGCTCACTGCCTCCGGATTCCCCTCCCCGTTGCAGAGTGGAACAAAGCACTTAAAGAGTGCATTTTCATACGCTAAAGAGCCACTTTTTCCCCGGGTCTTGCTTCTAAGACGGCACAAGGCAGTATGGAGAACTCAATGTTAACCATATTAAAATGTGTGTTCATATTTCATGCTGCCTGTATTAATACACACGTAAAGAGCCCTAGCAACCTGACATCAAATATTTCTCCCCTCTCTGGAGAGAAGTACCCCCAGAGAGCATGGCCAACCCATTTGTCTATCAGGAACTGCAAAATGCTCATTTTGCATTGACGAGCTCATGCGTTATGAGAAAAGCTTGGCTACAGGGGACGACTTTGCCATAACTTTAATGTTCAATATTGTCAAAAAAATCAAAAGTCTACTACAGAGTCATTTCCACACGAATGAAAAATGTGTGTGCTATTGGAGGGCAGAATATGAATACATTTTCGAACGACTCAACAATTTATCCATATTTTCCCTCCTTGCTCACATTTTATAAATCATAACCTTTCCGTCTCTTTTTGTGCCTTTATGCAGAATTCCGAAGGACATTTTGTGCCATGCGGAAATCACCGGAAAGTTCGTTGCCCTACAGTTGTTTGCAGAGTTGACCCTGAACTAATATATGCTTTATTGGCTGAGTGAGGCAGCAATGCAATGTACACCACTGGCTTACAGTGTAAAGTGTGGAAAACATCCAGTGTGTTCCAGATGCCCAAGGAAGAGCTGAGGCGAGAAGTTTTCTTCAGTTTTTATTAACAAAAAAAGGCCCAAAAAAAGGCAGAAGAAGCCAAACGCAACAGCTTTACAAGGAAGATAAAGACTACAACAGACTACAGGAACAACAGGATAACAAGGGACTCACAAGGAACACGCAATCAATCGCTAACAAACAAGGTAACTATGGAGACAAACATGTTAGCAATGGAAACAAAAAATACACATCAAAATAAAAGTAGTTATACACAAAACAGGGGAAACGAGAAAATAATTGTAACAGCGGTAGGTATGGGAGTCATTTTCATGTGTGTTTGCATTTTACACTGACTTTTAAATGACTTAGAGGTGACATAAATCCAGTATTTATATTAATAACACAAACAAAAATTTGGTAAAATATTTCACCAATTATTTATAAAATACTTTTGACAAAAATCATAATTTGCACGCATATATGCGTGGAGCTAAATGGCTTCGATCGCCCTGAGATGGTTTGATCCAGGTCATAAACCCCGCCCTCTCCATTCAATCTCCATGACAAACTAAACAATCAACTTACACTTCAAATACATTTTATATATAAATAGTTTTTATCACGCTGATGTAAGTTAAAGTGTTCATTTTTTAAATAATGTGGTTTTAATCATTTGATGCTATAAAAAGTGTCACGTGACTTTTTCCGGGATATTCGGGAGGAGATTGGAGCGTTAACATGAATTATTACATTGTCTGTGCCATATTGGGACATTTGTGGTTTCTACAATGGAACAGAGTGTGTGAGCGTCATATCTTTTTTTACAGTCAAGGTGTGTCCTACATTATAGGGACAAAATGTCCCCACAAAGATGGCAATATCCAAAGTTATTATCCTGAGGAAACCAGCTTATAAATCATACAAGTGATGTTTTTTGAAAATTAAAAAATGTGTGTGCATGCGTGCGTGTGTGTGTGTGTGTGTGTGTGTCCTGGTTATCCCTACGGTATGGGGACAAAATGTCCCCACAAAGATGGCAATATCCGAAATTCATGTCTACAATGGTTTCTACAATGGAACAGAGCGTCATTTATCATCTATGAGGAAAACAGGTCATAAATCACACTAAATGATGTTCTTTGAAATAGTAAAAATGCAGCATGTCTCCTCTGATGGGTAGGTTTAGGGGCAGGGGCAGTGTAGGGGGATAGAAAATACGGTTTGTACAGTATAAAATGCATTACGCCTATGGAATGTCCCCATAAAACATGAAAACCCAACGTGTGTGTGTGTGTGTGTGCATGTTTATATTAAGCAAGCTTAATTGTTATACTAGTTTGACATGACACAGAAGAAAATGGAAAAGTTTTGTGTAATCTTCTAAGTGGACATTTCTCAGGTCAGGAAAAATTAAAAGATTTTGTTTTGCTGCAAATACACACTATTCAAAAAATATATTAATTGTAAGATGTAACATTAACATGACGGTAATTTAAATGTAGCCTTTGTAAAAAAAAAAAAAAAAAAAAGAAATTTTATATATAAAGCAAAACATTAAATGTGCAAAAAAATAAAAAAATAAATACAGTATGTTCACAGGATATGGATCACCTTGTGTAGACTTGATTCAAGATTCAAGAGTTTTATTTGTCACATACACAATTATATACAGAATATATAACTGGCAGTGAAATGTAAACAGGTCCGCTCCATAGACAGTGCAAATAACAGTTATAGAAACACAAGGAGGAAATTAAAAATAGAATAGAATAAAAAGTACTCAACATAGAATTATAAGTAATCAAGTAAAAGATAAAATAAATAACTGGTTAACATAAAAAATATATATATAAGTAAGTAAAATGTGCAAACAATGGGTATAATGTAATGTGCAAACAGAAGTATAAGAAGGGGATCAGAAGGGGTCACCTTAAAGTCCTTGTTTCAGCTGGAGTTAGAAACACATGGAGCAGTAAAAAATATATATTTTCCAAGTCGTCTAGCAGCAGCCAAAGTCGGTTAGTCTCGCACATCCCTAATGTACTGGCAGCAGCAAGTTCGTACTTGCTCTGCAGCAGCAGCAATAATCTACAGCAGCAGCATAGCAGATCTATTCCACCAAGACCAAACCTAACATTGTCATATCCATTACCATGCCAAACCCTCCGAGAGTTGTCGTGACAGAAATGTTTCCACAAGTGTTTTCAGGCACTGCCTTTTGGCTGAGGGGATTTTCTGTTGCTTAAAAAAAATTAAATTTGTTCAGTAAAGTTGCACTTGCACAAATGTCAGGGCATGTCAAATAATCTCCAGGGCTCAAAAAACAACTCAGATCCCAGAGATTAAACAAAAAATTGTCATCATCTACCAATCCTCACCTATTCCCGTAGAACACAACAGGAGTTTTCTATACAACAAAAATGCATAATGGTTTTCAGGGTTTATTAAAAACCATGTATTAGTTTGGAATTTGAACCCTGGCTCTTTTGCTTACTAAACAAAAACACCCTGCGTAACTTACATGCATCGCATAGTACATTTAGCTAGACAAGGCACAAAATAAAATATACATGTATATAAAATATTTAAAATACAATAGAAATGTAAAGTACTTTCCAGCTTGCAAGGTAGCGAGGGCTGTCATGCCCTCCAAAAATATCTTATTGTATATATCGGTTGATTGTATGCTTTCATTTGAACAAACACACACACACACACACACACACACACACACACACACACACACACACACACACACACACACACACACACACACACACATGTTGGGTTTTCATGTTTTATGGGGACATTCCATAGGCGTAATGCATTTTATATTGTACAAACCGTATTTTCTATCCCCCTACACTGCCCCTGCCCCTAAACCTACCCATCACAGGAGACATGCTGCATTTTACATTTTCAAAAACATCACTTAGTGTGATTTATGACCTGTTTTCCTCATGGGGACCAAAAAATGTCATTTTGTGGGGACATTTTGTTCCCATACCGTGGGGATTACCAGGACACACACACACACACACACACACACACACGTCTGGTTCACTATCTTTGTGGGGACTCTCCATAGACGTAATGGTTTTTATACCGTATAAGCTGTACATTCTATCCCACTACACTCGCCCTGCCCCTAAACCTACCCTTTACACACACACACACACACACACACACTGGCCCTGCCCTGCCACTAAACCTACCCATCACACACACACACACACACACACACACTGCCTCTGCCCCTGCCCCTGCCCCTAAAGCTACCCATCACAGGAAACATTCAGCATTTTTACTTTCTCAAAAAAACTCATCCTGTGTGATTTATGAGCCTTTTGAAAAGTGGGGACCGCTGGCTGGTCCCCAATAAAGGTGATCTCAGGTTTTACTATCCTTATGGGGACATTTGGTCCCCACAATGTAATATAAACAAAACACACACACACACACACACACACACACGCACGCACGCATCCAAAAAAAAAAAAAAAAAACTAATTACTTCTTGTGGCCTGATTCACAATACAAATAGTGATGCAGATTAAGACTAGGCAGAGATATCACACAACACATGCACAACATACGCCGGTATGTTGACGGAAGTTTGGGGATTTCATGTGTTGCATGATATCTCTGCACCCAAGTAACAGTGTTTTATCTGTGCTTCACCCTAATATAGTCCCATGTGAATATCTGTCTAGGAAATCGCCTAGTCTTAATCTGCACCGCTATTGGTATTCGTTGTGAATACGCAGGCCACAAGAAGTAATTAGGTGTTTGGTTTTTTTTTTGGATCACTTTTACTCGGGACATGCTAGCTGGCAACATAGGATTCCATTCATTATGCTAAGCTAAGCTAGGGGCGACCCTGTTAAACTAAAAACAAATGCATGCACTGAGACAAAAATGCATTTGCCCACATATCTAAATGTAGGAAAGATGTTGAATAAGCCCTATTTCAAAAAACGGTGGAGTGTTCCTTTAAGATAAATATAGAATCAGTACAGTCTTATTTAATGCCTAATGATAATAAAATACAGTTAAATAATGTATAGTTGTCAGTACACGTCAAGCTTTTCTTGCGTTTTTTCCACCCGTCATGTGTACAGATACTTTCATACATGAGAAACGCATTCAGACCCTAACACTCAAGTGGTTGCCGTGGTAACAAACAACAATACCTTATCATGCTGAATTAAGTGGACTACCTTTTATTTCAGTAAATCTGTTAATAATAGGCTATTGAACTTGGTCCTGCGCTGCCTATTGGCTTTGAATAAATGTCTATAATGGCTAATGTTGCGAGTGAACGCTCAAGTTTAATACAGTGATCATAAGGTGGAGCTGGGGATGTGGAGGGTTTCTGAAAGCGCACTGCAACTGCTACAGCAAATGATGACCAAGCATTTGAATGTTGAGCAGCGAGGTCATTGGCTACTGATGCAGCAGGAACCAATCAGCTGTTCCCCATGGAGAATTATGTGATCACAGATTGAGTTAAAGGATTAATTCACTTCAAAATTAAAATTTTCTGAAAATTTTCCCATCTCATCCAAGATGTTCATGCCTTTATTTCTTCCGTTTCGCTAGATAAGACCCTATTCCTCGGCTGGGATCGTGCAGAGCCTCTGAAGCCGTTTGAAACTGCATTGATTTGGACCTTCAACCCATTGGTTGCAATTGAAAACCATTATGTGGAGAAAACCCCTGGAATGTTTTCCTCAAAAAACATCATTTCTTTTCGATTGAAGAAAGAAAGGTATGAACATCTTGGATGAGATGGGGAAATTTTCATTTTGAAGAGAACTAATCCTTTACGGACCTATCTGTGCCATCTAGAGTTTCATGACAGAACTTTGTATTAATATAGCTGACAATCACTAAACTCAACCAGTGAGTCAGTAAAACAACCAAAAAAATCTTTTGCCGGGCTCTTTGCCGAAGCATCGAAGTGTAAATTGAGATTGATGGGGTGAATGGTAGTTGAGACTGTGGGTTGAAGTGTCAAACCTGGCAGTCACTACCTCGGTCACACGAACATCTCTGCACAACTCATTACACATTTTATCCGAACCACCAGGACATAAAGCAGAACTGCTGTCCACTCAGAACGCTCTACTGGCTGAGCAGAAGGGACAGGAAATCATTACAGTCAAAACATCTCTGCCAAAGGTCACTTAAATCAGGGAAATGAAATTAGTCACCTTGAAGAGCAGTGGGACCTTGTGCAGCGGAGGGAAGCCAGGTTTAGATTCACTGAAAAGGCTTTTTTACAAACCCTTTCCGTTACTAACTGGATTCTGCACCCTTTATATATAGTGCCGGATGTAACTGAAGTGTGATGTCTCATTCGTGGTCAATGGCAGAGCTGGACATGACTGTAACTGCTGCCAGTTGTGATGCCACAGATAAAGAAACCTGGTAATGCATGGACGGACTGGGTCAAGATTGTATACTTCAGCCAGCCTGACGCCTAAACAAATCAATACAATAATTCAAGCGTGTTTCTGACGGCGAATGAAACAACACTGAAAAAAAGTGACTCAGAGAGCCCATTACCTGAAAGCTGAAAGTCTGGCGCTCTTGTGTTTGCTAGTGTATGCAACAATGACTTAATAGGTTTCATTGAAAAGGGTCAGCTATTATTTTGTACTTTTGTGTTTTTGTGTCATTCTTTCTTTCTTTCTAAACCTGCTCATTGTCATTTAAAGGTATTTAGATCATCAACTGATTACGTGATAAGAAAGATGAGAGTGGTTTTCATCATGTCATGCACTTCTATTGTAGGAAACTTTAGTTCCGCCATTTTCAGAGAAATTATTACATTTTCTTCATTTGGTCATTAGTGTGGCCATACAAATGTCAGCGGCACTGTAGCTTCCCACTGTATTTATAGGATCTGAGAGGAGATTCTGAATGGTTAAATATAGATCATTATGTGGTTTAAATTATGCAAAGAATGGTGACCGATGTGCGCAATCTATCATGTTACGTTATTACGTCTCATTTGGTTTGCATGAAATCTGGAGGGAAGAGTTATGTAAGTTTCCTCTTTTTCCTCTCGCCTTCCTCTTTTTAATCAATTCATGTCATTTTGTTGGATCCAGAACATGCATGCTGAAGATACAAGTGCATAGTCATCTAAAATATAACAAGGAAATTCTTAGGAAGAATGTTTTTTAATTTTTATATATGTCAGCCTCTTTTATCTGCATTCTCAGTGATTCTGCTCACTTGAGATTCTCAACCCGCCAGCTCATGAATGAGTCCAAATGAATGAATGTTTAGTAAAAATGAATGAACACTGAAAAGAAAAGAATGATCTCTACAGTTAAAAGGATGTTAACCAAAACATTTCTTAATTTACTCACCCTAATGTGTTTCATGTTTGTTTTTGTGCAGAATATGAGACATTCTTTGGAGTCCAGTGCTGTTTTAGTCTGCATAAGTTTTCATTGAATTGACAATGCTTCACAATATCTTGTATGTTCATACAGCTTTATAACGACATGTAGGTGAGTAAACTGTGAACTGCGAACTATCCCTTTAAGGACTTTGACTACATAACATAAAGAGAACATGATTTTTTTTCATCAATACATTTCACTTGTGCATTGTGTATTCCCTTACAACAGCAAATATCCAGAGCAATAATTAGAGGGGTGGGGGTCTGAAATAGGAACCATCTGCATTCATTTGAGAGCGACTGTATGATGTCAGTGAAAATGCTTGTGTGTGCATAATTCCCAATGGTTTATGAACAGCCAGCTAACAACCGGCACAGTCCATTGTGTCCAGAGACTCATTGTGTGTGCACTGTGAAGGCTGTTTAAAATGGTTGATCCAGCTTAATTTGACTTTATTACACAGGGCAAATCCCAGTGATAAAGAGCCAAGCTGGTCACAGGATATTATTTAGGGCTTATTAGCTGAATGCAGCAGGGTGTTACGGAGCGACATGCTGTGCTCTCCACCATCCTGTCCGTGTCCCCATACCTCACTGGATAATTCTATCATCACAAATGTTTTCCGTCACTGTGTTTGTACTTTTACCAATGAAAAAAAAAATGGAGGAATGGATTTTACATAAAATGGGGAGGAAAAAAATGCAATGGTGCCACTGGGTTGTTTTTCAAATTTCAGTGGTGACACAAGGCACCAATTAGGACTGAAATTATTTGACTACTGGAGGCTATACTTTCAAAATACTGTGTGCTTGTTTAATTTAATGGAATAATATGGTAAATGAAAGGCACAATTATAGAGAGCAAAGCTAAAGCACATTCATGGGTGCGTTTCTATGTGGATGAAAATAGAGATACTATCTCTTTTTGTTTTATAAAAAAAAGGCCAGTGTGTGTTCGGTCCAGCAGTCTATTTGTCCTCACTGTGGCCACTTACTCTGGTGCCCTGCGGGCACATGCCCACAGCCATCAGTTGAGGGTTGTGTAGGGCCATCACTCTCTCCCCCAGGCTAAATTTCACCAGCAGTGGCATACGCCAGAGCAAAACATTAACAGCCAGCAACTTTACTGCCAAGTTTAATATGCTTTTTATCGATATAATGTTCTAGGATTCAGAACTCCAAATATGGATGGATGACAGAAAAACAGATAGATAGCTCTATTCATCCATCCGTCTGTCTGTTAGTCAGTGTTGCATCTGAGAGTGTGCTGTGATGGATGGATAGATGGATGGATGGATGGATGGATGGATGGATGGATGGATGGATGGATGGATGGATGGATGGATGGATGGATGGATGGATGGATGGATGGATGGATGGATAGATAGATAGATAGATAGATAGATAGATAGATAGATAGATAGATAGATAGATAGATAGATAGATAGATAGATAGATAGATAGATAGATAGATAGATAGATAGATAGATAGATAGGTAGGGAAAGGATGTGCTGAGAGATAGCTGTAAGTTACCTAGCATAAAATGTTAGAACTTTGCGACCGTCTTGTATAATTCACAGCGAGGAGAAAAAGTGCAGGTGGGCAGTGTTAATATTTCAGTGGTTTGTAGGAACCTTGAACATGCCTTGCATACCTGAGGTAAATAGTGATTTCTGTCAGGAATAGTCCTGTCGAACGTCCACTGTGTCCAACGCCCAATCACTCACACTTGTGATTTATTTAAGAGCCTGTGGTATTGGGAAGATTAAACGCCTTGGGAGTCGTCCACAGCACCTCACAAAGACACAGCTTACACAAACAACTCAGCGGCCAAGAACGAAGATACCCAGGAGTTTTAGCTGATATCCCAACACCTGGAGCAGAATCTCTGAGTCAGAGATGCATGTGGGAAAAGTCCACAGACCACAGAGAATAAAAAGCAAATGTGTTCTTGTCCAGATCTGCAATGGTGATTGGAGTGTGTAAATAAACCAAAGCTCTGAGAGGTACGAACTGCAACATACCAACTCAAAGATCCTAGATGATAAAAATAACCTATCTATCTATCTATCTATCTATCTATCTATCTATCTATCTATCTATCTATCTATCTATCTATCTATCTATCTATCTATCTATCTATCTATCTATCTATCTATCTATCTATCTATCTATCTATCTATCTATCTATCTATCTATCTATCTATCTATCTATCTATCATCTATCTATCTATCTATCTATCTATCTATCTATCTATCTATCTATCTATCTATCTATCTATCTATCTATCTATCTATCTATCTATCTAGATTTTCTAGAACTAGTTTCATTGCTCACTACACTGGAGATGGGTTTCACAAATATACATTTCCAACGCTTCATCAATGCTTAAATTTAATTTCACTTTGATCATCACAGCCAAAATCAATATGTGCAAATGCATAAACAGATCTTACCAATTATACCTCCTGCTAATGTGCTAAATGGATTCCTTTTTATTTCTTCATGTTTTCTTCACAGGCTCAATCTGGCTGCTTATGAAAGACGGCGTTCTGTCTCGAGAGTGGGCCCAGTTCTGTATTTAGACTGCTATAACGAACCATCTCATAAGAACCCTCACAGCTCCCGTTCGCTCGAGAGAGTCGTTTTCTTTGCAGAGCCATCTGAGGGTCACTGATTTTATTTATCAGAACTTCAAGGTCAGGCTTGAGGAGAGCAAATTCAAGGAGTTTAATTTCAGTCTTTTATTGAGAGAGGTTTGGCTTTCTCTCTGGTACACTGCATGGTGCCAGACATAACCAGAGACTCATATAAGGCTTTTAAATGGACCCAGTAGTTCCCAAATGTCTTTAAGCTCTTCTATTATTGTAAGGTTAAAATAATTCAATCAGAACAATGTTATATATTTTGTTGACTTGTGTACTTACATTATTCCAAATGTTTCCAAGAATGTTTAAGTGAAATAAGCTATTTTAACCACGGTGTCCATGGTTCGCCTATCAATGACATCATACCCGCATTACCCTTGATTTATTTTGTAGTAGCCACAGAGCGAACACAGCATTATAACTTTCAACACACTCAAATAAAGTATCTAATATGATAAAACAGCGCTGCGTTACCCCACATACGCATGAGCGGAAGTAGTGAAAGCGGTTACATATTGTGGCTTATATTATGAATTTAGTACCTGAAACCTTGTAAACATTAAATACACCTAATCATTCTTCATGAAATCTAACTCAAATAGGCACCACTTGAATGCCTTGATGTTTGTCCAGTGTATGTGAGTAGACTATGAATAATCCACATCCAAATTCAGACAAGGAGAAAAAAAAGAAAGGTTAAAATAAATATATAAATAATTTCCTCTCTGTAGGAGATACCTTGTGCTGTGCTGTGCAACAATTTCCTCTTACACTTGTGCATGTAGGATTAGTTTTTGATTTCTGATCATGAAAAGAACAAGCGATGTCTTGTAGACTGTCTTTTTTCATCTTCTGCTCCATCTGGCTTGTGTCTACCTTATTAGCACCTGCCTGTTAATTGGTGATGTTCTGATAGTGTCCAGTAGGAACACAGTAGGACACAAGCCTTTGGAGGTAAAAATAGATGCACAGATTTCACCTCATGCTGGCAAGCCGTAGACCAAACACCACAAAATTATATGAAGCTTAATTGGCACCCCACAACACTGCTCTTACTGCGTTTTTTTCCCCCTCTGGGTAATCAGGTTTTTACACTGAAAAATAAAATCTTAATCAGTATTTTACAACAAAATATTAACACCCTTAAAGCATTTACTTGAGAAGCCAAAGATAACAAGACTGGTTTTCAGAGAAAATCTTACATTAAGTTTTCTTACCACACTGGCAAATAATTTCTTGTTTTGCATTAGGCTTATATTAAGTCCCCCTGCAGTCAATAATTGTATCCCTTAAAATTCATGTTTGATCACCAAATTACATATTTGTTCTCTTTTTTTCCTGTGAAAAAAATGCCTTAAAATAGCTTAAATGTAGCTCTACACCCTTGCCTCATTTAGTATAGCTGATCCATCAATATGCAATTTAGCCCCGCCTCCACTCACTCACACCGGCTCAGCGATCGTTCATATCGCTCTTTACAACGTCGGACACATAAGGCTAATTAAAGGGTTAGTTCACCCAAAAATTAAAATTAGCCCCTGATTTACTCACCCTCAACATACTAACTCAATATAAGTTGAGTTATATTTAAAAAGTCCTGGCTAATCCAAGCTTTATAATGGCAGTAACTGTTGCTCTGTTTTTGAAGTCCATAATCTGTCCATCAAATAACATGCTCCCCATGGCTCTGGGAGGTTAATAAATGCCTTTGGAAGTGAACTGATGCGTTTGTGTAAAAAATAAATATATATATATATATATATATATATATATATATATATATATATATATATATATATATATATATATATATATATATATATATATATATATATGTGTGTGTGTGTGGCGAGTGGGCGAGCAGCGACATGGGAGGAGCGAGTGGAGACCGGTGTGACTGATAATGAGCGTCACCTGCAGCGAGGCACATCGGTCTCGAAGTCCTCTCATGTCGCTCGTTCGTCCACTTCGCCACAATATATATTTAAAACTTTATTACGTTTGCCGATCGTCTTCCGTATTCAGTTTATAGAAAAAGTGTTGAAAGTGCCTCTGCAGTTCAAAGGCTTATGCTACCAGGTCCACTCATCAGACTTCGCATACGCATCTTGAACTCATAGAAGGCACTTTCAACACTTTTCCACGGAAGGCGATCGGCCGGAACTTTAATTGAGAATATAATATAACTTTAATAAAACTCAACATTTATTTGTGTGAAAGAAGAATGTCGTACTTATAAAGGATGACTTGAGGGTGAGTAAAACATGGGCTAATTTACATTTTTGGGTGAACTATCCCTTTAATACGATTAACCCTTTGGCTTGACTATGTTATCAAACAGCTAATAATGTGTTAATAATGTTACACAAACCATGTTCCTATTTCAGAGTCAGACTGCCTTCTCAGTATTCTTAGAATTGCTTTGAACGTTATAGAATGTCAGTGGAGAAAGGCATATAGTTAACATCTTAGTTAAAATCTTAATATACATCATACATCCATATTGCTAAATCGACACAATTTTTCATATCAACAGAAAAATATACCAGTATGGCTTTTCCTGAGACTCCCCTGTTTCAGAGAATAGTTAATGATATGCTAAAGCCCGCCCCCCTTGTCACATTAATAGTTACAATGTAGTTTGTGACATCAGAAATTGAGACTGTCTTTGGTTTACTGCAGTTTTAAAGAGAAAATACTCAGCAATTGTGTTGACTTATGAATTAGACATGGTTTGTCTTAAAGCATATTAAAACACCATAGACATATAAACAACATTAATAACATGACTTTCACCACAGGGGGACGTTAAAACATGATAGTTGTGTAGAATAGAATAGAATAGAATAGAATAGAATAGAATAGAATAGAATAGAATAGAATAGAATAGAATAGAATAGAAATCAGTTGTTCTGAGAGTCACGTATACAATGCTTTGGAACTGACTTCTTGTGCTCGCCAGTGTCAGTGTGTCGTCCTTCCATGCTGATTAGAGCCCAGTGGGGAATATTTCTTCTGTAAATACCTTCTAACCATGAAGCAAAACTGAAAAAAAGTGGTTTCTTGAATTGGTCGCACAGCTACTGATCTTTCTTTTGTCTGATGATTCATTAGCCAAACGTGTTATTTAGGTAAATAAATAAAAACATTTTCTAAATTAGTTTTCATAGCACAAATGTAACATTAGTCAAAGAGTCCATCTGACCCCAGTAGTCCTGTCTGGGGCAAGAAACCCCTGCACTGCAAATCTATAGCACGAGTTCATGCTTTTATTTTATTTTTTATGTGCATCTGGTACGCAAAATGTACCTGTTGGGTAGAATTAGTTGGGTGTATATATTTCTTATCACCACGCAAATACTGATTATCATATGCATGTTAAAACTACGTATCATATGCATGCAAATTAACTTACAAATTAAAAATTACAATTATTGATTGGGCTCATTTTCTTCTCATTAATGTAAAATACTACATCAAATTATTTTAAAATTCTATTTTCCCTAAATCTCATTATCATCTCATCCCAATCTTATGTTACATTATTTCTCTTCACTTCTAAATAAAAACAGTTGCCATTGCTAATAGGATAATAAAGAATGCAACGTGCCTTAAATATGTAACAGGCTCTTTGTTTAGCTTGCCAACTAATGTCTTTTCTCTTTCTTATTTATTAACTTATTTGTCAGTTGGAAAGAGACTGCAGTCATAATCAATGTTCAGTAAAACGCAGATTTCAACAAACTGCTGTTGTCTAATGTGCACCTCGCTACCAGAGGAAAATATCAAGGCACTTCCATATTGATCCAGCTGGAATCGATCTTCAGCCAGAGCATCACATATTAATTTCTCAGAAGGGTTTTATTTTTGAATAGGCCAGCGCGACAGTGGGCAGATTGGCAGGCGGTGCTGCCCGCAGGCCTGACGCTGATGGAGAGCCACACACGATGGTCAGGCAGGTGACAGGTTCAGTCCTGCTGTCAGCACTTAGGATTTCCCTATAGGCACACGAATTCCGACAGCAACTGCCAAGAGAAGTGAGGCACACACACACACACACACAAACGCACACATTTTGAAATACACTTGTGTGAGAGTGTGATTTCATAAAACTTTAAAAGTCTTCTTTCGTTTTAACTGATTCCCAGGTTCACCTCCGGAGGCGACTTTTAGGTAGTGTTCAAACTTGTAGTTCAGTTCACTTGATTTGTTTGGTCCGGAAAAATTTGTCCTGATCCACTTAGAATTCACATTGTCATTTTAACACTGAACCTAGAGACATAGGGATACGTTTACAACCTGGGTTTTATGACATTTCGAGATGGAACTTCTAAAACAATGCTGTGTGCTGCGCTAAATGTGCAGTCGCGGTTCTGATGCCTGTACCGAACTGTGATGGGCAACATCGTGACTGACGAGAAAAAAAAACAGGTGTGCTTGAGCATTCTGTCCTTTTAGGGTCGCGTCTTGTAAAAATCATGTCGCGTTTTTGGTTGATTTACATGTGTTTGGTCCATGTTACATTCATATTTCATTCAAACCGCACCAGAGTTTATTTGAAAGCGACTACTGGAAGTGAACCGAGTCCCATCTTTTCAGCGGCCTCGGCCCGCTTGTTTGGTGCGCACCAGGGTACGAACGGCAGCGTTCACCTATTCAAATGAACTGCACAGTAATTGCAACAGGGTACGAACGGCAGCGTTCACTTATTCAAATGGTTAGCGCTCATCTGGTATATCATTTTAATTGAAAAAAAAAAGAGAGTTGCTTGCTTCTTGCACATTTCGAGTTACTTTCAAAGTAAAATGTCCAGTGAGTGGTGAGTGGTCAACGTGAATCTGGCAATGTTTTATTATGTTGGTTCTCGTAGTATCGCGACAGTTCGGTAATGTCTAGTGATTTTCGGTAAAAGGTTGAAGGGTTAGTTCACCCAAATATAAAAATTCTGTCATTAATTACTCACCTAGCCTGACAAGCCAGACCCACAAAGATGTTGGGTCTGGGAACTCACCATTGGCAGGAATCCGAGGGGCGGGATAAACGGTTGTCTTTCAAATTCCCACAGCACGCAATTGGATAGCGCTACAACCGACCAGAGCAACGTGAAGCGGAACTAGTTGATAGATTAAACGTTCGCCGTATCCGGTCGACAAAACTCCGAACACATCTTCCTTTCTTAAGAATGACTTCAGTACCATTTTTTGTCCTTTTCTCAAAGAAAAGCTTAACTCCAAGTCTTCCAGAATCGCGGCCAAAGCCGATTCGAAAGACCGCTGTTTCCCAGCTTCTTTGTTTTCAAGTAGCATGCGGATCCTCTGCAACTCTGCCGTCATTATGTTAAGCCCGCCCACCAACTCTATACATGATGTGATTGGCCTGACCAGAGTTTGGTTTTTCCAGCTCGCAGGTCTACTGAGAGCTGCTAGACTACACTCGTGGCAAATTCGATTTGCTGCCGCTGTAGGGTGCATCTAGATTTCCAGGCTATTACTCACCCTCATGTTGTTCCAAACCTGTAAGACCGTTGTTCATCTTTAGAAAACAAATTCAGATATTTGTGATGAAATCTGAGAGCTGTCTAGACTGTAACGTTATTACTACTTTCGAGGCCTAGAATGGTAGTAAAGTCTTTGTTAAAATAGTCCATGTGACTACATTGGTTCAACATTAATGTTATGAAGCGACGGAAATACTTTTTTGTGTGCAAAAAATCCCCAAAAATAACAACTTTATTTAACAATTTATTCTCTTCCATTTAAGTCTCCTACGCTGTTCATGTAGTAAACACAGTGTTGCGCTTCCGGGTTCTACGTCCGAACGTAGGCTCACTATTAGCCGACGTTGCTCACATGAGCACCGCGACCCATGCGGTGATGCTGATGCAAGAGCTGGCCAATCAGTGGCCAGTACTAAGCCGATGTTCTGATGTATAACCCGGAATTTCTGCACTGTGTTTTCTATGTAAACAGCATAGGAGAATTAAATGGAAAAAACAAAAATATTGAATAAAGCCGTTATTTTTGTTTTAGTTTTTTTTTTTTTGCACACAAAAAGTATTCTTGTCTCTTCATAACATTACGGTTTTGACTGACTGTTCGACAGGTTGTTTCCAAAGATTTTAATGTGCTTGCTGCTTCAGATAGGAATCAAATTCGTGCCGGCAGGGTGGCACTGCTACAACTGAATCAAACCACCAATACGCTGTGGTGATTGCGACTTCCCCTTCTGGTTTCATCCTTTCAGCAGACTTATCACATGTCCTCACCCTTAACTGATCCAACCAAACAAGATTCAGCAGGCGGATTGGAAACAACATGAGCTACCCAGGAAAAATCAGCTTGAGCTGTGTTATCAAATGTTTTCAGGACATCCTTCATTGTCCAAAGTGATTTGGTTTCCCTCTGTTACACTCATGCTTGAACAACCAGTCTCTTCCCTTTGCAGAAGCCACCATCTTTCTGCTCTGAAATTATCTCAGGCTTTCCAGACATGTTTCAGGACCACTGAGCAAAGTCTCTTCCTTCGTTGCCAGTCCATCCCCTTCCAATCAGCTCAGAGTCTGTGCTTTAGATGGGCAAACAGCGATGTGCAATTTTAATTAAAGCAAGATCAGGTGCCAATGTCTGTGCAAACACACAGATTTTTTTTTATTTTCAATCATTTCAGAATGTTTAAAAGCATTCACAGGATGTGGAAATTCTGTGTTATCATTGCAAGGACTCTAAACTTCTCAAGGGAGATATGGAAAGAGAGGAATTTTGCAAAACAGCACATTTTAATACTTTTCCTCAACTGTTGGGTTGCCACCAAAAGTGGGTCGCAGCAGGTTAGATAGGCTCACAGACAGCAGGTGGGGAAAACAATGCGAAATAGCAAAATGAAACACCTTTATCAACTTTTTAAAAGGATGAGAAAATGTTTCCAATGCCTTTTGTAGATATACATAATGTTTTACTTCTGTTTACTTCGATGTGACATATTTACAAGTAAAATATATACATGTATTCAAAGAGGGCAGGAAACTGAAAATTGAGGATTACAGAGAATGGAGCCAGAATAAATGCTAGTTTGCTGAAACAATTCCTAAATAGCTATTTGATTAGTGGTTAACATTGCATAATAGCCTGTATGAACTTTTACAGAGATGCATTAATCACAATAAAACCATTAACGTAAAAATGTAGAGCTATATATGGTTCTATATATTGCTTATTGATTGGATTTTTTAGATATATAAATTTAAAAAAAAGGAGGTGAGAAGGTGGAAATTAACCAGACTAAATGATTGGAGAAGTCAGTTGTTTTTTAACATTACAAGGTCACTTTTTTATCAAACATAAAGGCCTACACACATGCATGAATCATTAACAATAAGATCTATAAAATGAATTTAAAATTTGGTGAATATTCATTTCATGCCGACTTTAACTTTAAGCTGCAATGATGTGCATTTCATTTAAAAGTGTTTTCTTCTTCTGTGCTATAGTTCACAGGGCTGTTTTCACCTTCATGCCACACATCCATTTACAGGAAAGCCATAGCATGTAAGTTAGCTAGAAAAATGAACTATAGAGAGAATCATTTTGTCAAATACACTCACTATTATTAGGAACACCTGTTCAATTTCTCATTAATGCAATTATCTAATCAACCAATCACATGGCAGTTGCTTCAATGCATTTAGGGGTGTGGTCCTGGTCAAGACAATCTCCTGAACTCCAAACTGAATGTCAGAATTGGAAAGAAAGGTGATTTAAGCAATTTTGAGCGTGGCATGGTTGTTGGTGCCAGACGGGCAGTGTATTTCACAATCTGCTCAGTTACTGGGATTTTCACGCACAATTTCTAGGGTTTACAAAGAATGGTGTGTAAAAGGAAAAACATCCAGTATGCGGCAGTCCTGTGGGTGAAAATGCCTTGTTGATGCTAGAGGTCAGAGGAGAATGGGCCGACTGATTCAAGCTGATAGAAGAGCAACTTTGACTGAAATAACCACTCGTTACAATCGAGGTATGCAGCAAAGCATTTGTGAAGCCACAACACGCACAACCTTGAGGCGGATGGGCTACAACAGCAGAAGACCCCACCAGGGTACCACTCATCTCCACTACAAATAGGAAAAAGAGGCTACAATTTGCACGAGCTCACCAAAATTCGACAGTTGAAGATTAATGAGTCGATTTCTGTTGAGACATTCAGATGGTAGAGTCAGAATTTGGCGTAAACAGAATGAGAACATGGATCCATCATGCCTTGTTACCACTGTGCAGGCTGCTGGTGGTGGTGTAATGGTGTGGGGGATGTTTTCTTGGCACACTTTAGGGGCCCTTAGTGCCCATTGGGCATTGTTTAAATGCCACGGCCTACCTGAGCATTGTTGCTGACCATGATCACCATGCACCCATCCTCTGATGGCTACTTCCAGCAGGATAATGCACCACGTCACAAAGCTCGAATCATTTCAAATTGGTTTCTTGAACATGAGGATGAGTTCAATGTACTAAAATGGCCCCCATAGTCACCAGATCTAAACCCAATAGAGCATCTTTGGGATGTGGTGGTATGGGAGCTTCGTGCCCTGGATGTGCAACCCACAAATCTCCATCAACTGCAAGAAGCTATCCTATCAATATGGGCCAACATTTCTAAAGAATACTTTCAGCACCTTGTTGAATCAATGCCACGTAGAATTAAGGCAGTTCTGAAGGCGAAAGGGGCTCAAACACAGTATTAGTATGGTGTTCCTAATAATCCTTTAGATGAGTATATATGCACTGTCTTACATATTCATATTTTACATTATATATATATATATATATATATATATATATATATATATATATATATATATATATATATATATATATATATATATATATTATATTATAAAAATCATATAACATTATTATTATAATAAAACCGCATTATATTAAGTTGAGTTGTTAATTTTAACATTTGATTATAATAGCTGATAGACTGTTTACAGCATTAGATGAGAGATCGGAATCAAATCGCAAGCTTATGAATCGTGAAATTTGTGTCAAGCACTAATAAAAACAGTAGCCTATGGTCATTGCACCAAACAATTTTCACTCCAAACTAACCTGAAAACTTGGCAGCCCTACAAATGCCATTGTCCCTGTATGATATTTTTATTTTTTCTGTTAAAAGATATGTGTGTATGCGTCATTTATAACCAGTGTGCATCCTTGTCCTATGACTTCCTACTCCATAAGTTCAACCTGAGGACAATGATGAAAAAAGGCCAGATCTTATAATCCAACCGTGAACATTTATCACCATAGATAAAGCAGAAGAAATCATAAAACACACTGTATTCAAGAGGAATAGCCTGCTGTCAGTGTGTAGCCTTTTGCGTGCACGGAGAGAGTGACAGCCCAGGGTGAGGCAGTGCTATTTTATTAAGGTTAAAAGCAGATCATGCTATCCGTCATGGTGGAAAATGCGGTTTGGCCCAGACGGAGCCCTGGTGTTATGTTAGCATGGCTACAGCTGGGCACAGTCAGTTTAAACAGCTGTCCTGGAACTTCTGCCAAACAGGCAGACAGCAATGCTAACACTCACTGTAAAAAAATATGAGAATTTATCACGCTTAATCCACTTATTTGTGTGGGCCAGCATGCAGTATTAACTTAAATAACCTCATGGATTTATTGTAACAAACAAGTGTTAATAGTAGGCTACATTCATCATGCATATGAGGAATTTCTGCTAGCTTGTAGCCTACTTTGTCACTTAAGTATGCAATGTTTCCTCCCTCTCTCTCTTAATTGTTTACAATAATTATAGTATATTCAACACATTCTAACCCAACACCTAAACAAAATCATTATGCAGTTCATTTATGAATTATGGGAATGTTTGTCACATTTAGCCTATAGCTAACTTCTTGGAGGCAAAGACTATTTTAAATTATAGCAAACAAAGCTCCCAAAATGTACATAGAAAAATGGTATATTCACTGCCCTTCAATTTATTTTTAATGGGGGGAAAAAATCGTTCTATTAAGAATATCTGGTCACTTATGGGAAGTGTAGTTCATTTCAAACACAATTGACGTTCTTTCAGATGAACACGTGGTGTTTAAAACTACATTTCCCATGATGCCTTTCGAGTTGCGGTTCAGATACGGAAGCTACTTGGGAGAAAATTGAATACGCATGGCAAACTTGGGAAAAATGTCACAGCACAGTACCAAGAAAAGAAAACTAGACCGAAGGACAGAAGATTACATGTACTTTGACAGCTACTCCGATGTCACCATTCACGAAGAGATGATTGCAGACACTGTGCGCACTAACACGTACAGAATGGGCATTTTTAAAAACAGTAAGTCAATAGAGGGGAAAGTGGTGCTTGATGTGGGAGCCGGTACCGGCGTCTTGAGCTTGTTTTGTGCGCAAGCGGGTGCCAGGAAGGTTTATGCAGTCGAAGCGAGCTCGATTGCCGAGCAGGCTGTGAGAATCGTAAAACTGAATCAGATGGAGGACAGAATCGAAGTCATTAAAGCTACACTAGAGACGATCGAACTGGCCGAACAGGTGGATGTGATTGTCAGCGAGTGGATGGGCTACGCGCTCCTCCACGAATCCATGCTGAACTCTGTGATTTTCGCCCGGGATAAGTGGCTCAAACCCGGCGGCCTCATATTACCTAGCCGGGCGGATCTTTACATCGCTCCAATAAACGATCTGGTGGTGGAGGGCAGATTGAATTTTTGGAGCACCGTTAAAGGACAGTACGGGGTGGACATGTCCTGCATGACCGACTTTGCCAGGAAGTGCATCATGAACAAAGACATCACTGTGAATCCGGTGACGGTGGAGGATGTGCTCTCCCACCCGTGCAAGTTTGCCGAGTTGGATTTGAACACGGTCACACTCGAGCAGCTCCGAGATGTGAGGGGCGTGTTTAGCTGCCAGTGTTTCGGCTCGTCCTCCATCCACGCCCTGTGCGTGTGGTTCACCGTGACTTTCCCCGCTGAGGAGAAGGCCCTGGTGCTCTCCACGTCCCCATTCAAACCAGAGACGCACTGGAAGCAGGCTGTTCTGTATCTGGATGATGCTGTGGATGTGATGCAGGACACTAAAGTTGAGGGGGAGATCAGTTTGTATCCCTCCGAGGAGAATTCTAGACACATATGCATCCGTGTGGACTATGTGATAGGTGAACAGAAGAAACACTCCAAAACATTTTCTATTCCTGATCAGTATTTAGAAGTTAAATAGAAGTTTAGCCATTATATAGGCTATTTGTAGTTATTTAGCTAGTCTAAAAAATAAGGAACGCTAATGGATTTTATGGTCATTTTGAATTAATATATTTGTAACCAAATAAAATAAAGAGTCATAAAGGATCCTTCTGGATATAATGAAATCCCTTTCTTTCTGGGTGTATCTTATGTTGGTCTCTATGTATAAAATAAATTCCATTAGCATTCCTTTTGGATGTTTTTCTTTTTCGCACAGTTGTCACACAGAATGACGTACTTTTCACTGAGTTATCCCTTGAAATTGTATGTTAAGTGTCTGGGGAAAAATCTTAAAGGTTTAAGCTCCTGTCTACGGACAGCACATGTGCAAACAAAGTTATACAAAATAAACAATGCTTGCCTGAGCTATGTTTTTGCTTATTGTGTAAGAAATCTGAAAAAATGGAACAATAATTCCACTTTTTTGGCCAGTAGTGGATGACATCAGGAACAACAACTAATCATTTAGTTTCAAGATGAAGTTTAGGAAATATTGAGGTTAGGTTAGATCTTTTGTTTCTGGATATGCTGGTAACCCAACATTTTTGTGCAAAAGTGTCTTTATTGGTATTACAGTACCACAACATAAGCTGAATAGGAGCATTTACACTTGGGAGTGTATAAACAACAAGGGAAATGTGATTTATCAGCCACTAAGCAAGATATTGTATTAGTTTAAAGTCTAACTTTGTTGATTTTCAACCCGCTTCATATTGTTCAAACATCGGTGATGTATGTAAATGAACAATGCTTACTTGTTTTCTGTGTTACCTGGATTGAGAAATTCATGTTTATTTGTCAGCAAAACTTTTGACAGCTCGAGGCCTTTCGTAAAAACTTTTTTTTATCCCGTTTGTATCCCGCCCATGGACAGTCAGATTGATTTAACAGTTATTGTATTGGGTTATCAGTAAAAATTGTATTGTGCTTTGTCTACTCTTTAAACATCATTATGGTAAAAATGGAACACTTACAATAGTTTTCTTACTTGTACACAGCGTTGTTTTGCTTCGGTGTTGGGTGGAACTGACAGAAAAGCAGTTTCTTGATTTTTTTTTACCCTCCGTTTGGCCTGAAACACTGTTTGTGGTCATCTACTTGGCACACAGAGGTTTTACAGATATTCTATCTCGACATTCTCTCCATAATTGCAGCCTTTAGCCAGTGCCTACAACGTGCTGGATCCTTAACTGGAAACCAGAAATAACTCCCGCTTAAATTAGAATTTTTAACTCCGAGTACAATACAAATCGACAGTAAAATTATGGCTAAACATTTGCTTAGATGTATTTTCTGCGGAAGCAAGGCGTTGTTTGGTTAGCGTATCCATAGCAGACTGGTGGGAGTGGCCTCAGACAACATGCTCGGTGCATTATGGGCGTTGAAGTTATACCTATTTGGCAAAAGGGAAGACAACAGCATTTTTTTCTCTGCTTTCTGTAGCAAGGTAGCAATGATTTCAAAGGTTTACTGAATTGGCAGCCAAGTTTTACTGAAAGCCCCTGCTGCCAGCGGTGAAGTACCCATATTTTATGTTAACAAATTATATTCTATTAACAAAGTCCGGGATGAACACGTTCAAATTACCTATCCACTCAGTACAAAAGAAGGCCTATATATATATATATATATATATATATATACAGCCAACTAACCTATGTTCCTCGACTGTTTTCTGCATCCCTCCACCAACCCATCTCCTCAACCTCGCTTGGTTACTATCCTAACCAGAGATGCGAGGGAGTTCTCTGGGTTCGGGCCAAATTCCGAGCTCAGAGCCCTCGCCACAGACAGCACGCCAAATACACGTATGCGTTATCTCATTATTTGTTAGTGTGAACTTGTGAAATTATATTTTAAAACCTTTTAAAAGTTTAAAAAAACCTATGCACAGTGTTTTGCATTTTTAACAATGACATTCATACATAGCATATCAGGAATTTCTGATTGATTATTTGATGTCACTTTAAGTATACAATGTATTCTCCTCGCTCTCAATATTGTTTATAGATAACACTAATTGTAGTCGTTTTAACACAGACTAACCCAACAACTAAAAAAAACACTTAGTTTATGAATTATTGGATTGATAGCAAAATAAAACATTTTTGAGTTGCAACCTAGTAATTGTACTTGCTCAGATTAAAGCATTATTTTTTGTTGTAGTCATAAGAATGGAGAGAGTATGGTAAATCTGTATGAGGACATTGTTGGAAGGCCATTTGCAGGTTGGCAAGCAACATATCCTCAGTGAGGGAAAGGCCCAATGTGTATTCTGGCTATTCTGGCCACGCTCATTTAGTTATTCAGTGATAAATACTATTTAACAATAGCCAATTGCTAAGTTACCCAATAAACATATTTCATGACCAGTGTGTACTACATTTTGCGTAACTTTATCTCAACCTTATCTTTACAGTGGCACAAAGAATACTATTGGCAGAAACATTGGCTGTGTCCGAATTTGCATATTGCATACTTATTTTGAATGTGATTTCAGATGCAGCCAAGGTATTTAGTGAAATGTGTCCGTATGCCATGATGACTGATTGGAATTGGATGTGGGCTGATCTGATGGATATTTGTACATGTAATCCATTCAGAACTAATTTCTCATTTGATGTATGTATTAGCTTGAGCTCAGTTATCATCTGTTTTTAGCAGTGATTCGGATTGAATGCATTTTGGATGCAGGAAGTTACTAATCCTCAAAATCACAGGGAGTGAATATAAAAAAAAAAGAAAAAGTTAATTCATTTTCTTTGTATTTATGTGAGCTCATGTTGTTATGTCACGATTAATTGGAACAATCTGTCATTAACATGCTTTCAGAGCCACACTTGAATTGATGTATTCCCTTTTATACCGCTATCAAAATACCTTCCCATATTTAAGAATTAAATGCATTTAATTGAATCCTTCTATTAATAGCTTTTTAGACAGTAAATTAAATCAAAGCCTTGTCTCTGTCTCCTAGACAGCCTCAATGAGTTTTATCCACAAAGGCATATCATTTTATCCAATACATCCCCCTGGTATGCTAATGATGTTACTGTAAATAAACCAGGGGAAATCATTTGCCGCCTGCCAGTTACAGTAACCAATATTTTTGATTCGCGAGAAGACAAATTGGAAGCATGTTATTGACAAATCCTAATTTAGAAGACCAAATCCCAAGGCACTGGATCTCCATGGCCATGTGACAATTTGTCATCATTATCATTAGCAGGCCAGTTTGCTTTCATTAACATGGTGACAAGGTCTCTCATGGTGTGATATCTGCCCTTAAGGCAGGAGATTTAATGAACAGCAGCTTAAAACTAATTTTAATTTTGCAGGGTTATTTACTGTAGATTTTTAGGTTTTGTGTGTTTTATGTTTGATGAGATCAGTTTTGGAGGAACATCATCTGCTGCTGTATATTACTTTTTCTTGTCAGTAAACTTAAGAAGAGGCTAGAGCTTAAATATACAAATGATGATTATGGTGCTCAGTATAAATGTGTTGATATGTACCAGGATTAAATCATGTGAATTTGTCACATATACGGTTTTAAAAAAATCACTGATATGTGACACATTTTCTTTGCAGTGGAAATCATCTTTAGCAGAGGTTTATGATTACATGCCATATATATTTGTACCTAAAAGTTGTTATGAAGTTAAAGAGATAATTCACCCCAAAATTCAAAAAATTATCATTTTGCTCAACCTTCTGTTGTCATTTATTGATTTTTTTTCTGTTGATCAAAAGGGAAGACATTTCGAACATTTACAAAATGGTATTTTTATGAAACGAAAATGAAACAATGTTGGTTAAACTTTATTTTAAGGTGATGTGTTACATGTTATGTACTTTTTAACAGTAAATGATGCATAATTGCAATAACTACACACAAACACACTTTATTTTACAGTGTCATTGTTACAGTGTAATTATATATTTAAGTACTGAGCAATTTTAATTAACTACATGTACTTACTATAGAGTTATGGTGGGATTGAAGTTTGGCTGAGGGTTAGTTGCATGAAATTATGCATAATTTACTAATGGTAAGTACATGTAACAAGGACACTGTTAAATAAAGTGTTACCCCAAACATAACTCCATAGTAAGTACATATGAATTAATTTTACTTTATATAGTAATAGCCTATATCTGAACTATGTCACCTTAAAATGAAGTGTAACCCAATGTTGTTTGCTGCTGATGTTCTTGTTTGTGTTCCATGGTTTGGATTAATAGTATTTCAATTAGCTAAGATCTACTTATATTTAAACTGTAACATAAAAGAATGACTTTTGAACTTTTGAAGGTTGACTTTTATCCAACTTTCACTGTAAAGTCTTTTATAGGTCACAATAAATCAAAGTGTAAGCATCTTATTGGAGAATCAGAAGTATCATTGTCTATTTAAAGGTTGCACCACCTGTGGAAACATCTCACTTCATAGTGATCTCTCTTCATACTTCCTAGCATGTGACAGATATGTGCTGGACGGCGCAGATGAAACTCAATACCCTCCTCAGATGTGAGAGACAGTGATGAGCCACAAGAGAGGCAGTCATCAATTCTCGGATAACTGAAAGGTATGACAGCACTGAAGGAAACACAGGCGGCATCTCCACTGGCTGATGCAGTCATGTGATTGCTGTCCAAGTCAATTGCAGCGCCAGTGAGCTATTGAACTTTATGATAGATTTTAAGATGCATGGCTGTGCGGAATATCAAATGGTAAAATACAGTGGATGTGCGCTGTCAGTGAAGGAAGGATATCAATTGATGAAAGTGTGTGTTTAGGAGGCGCACAAATTGGTGATATACATTATCTGCTTGTATATGGCCAGTATATATTGTATGTTTGTTGTTGACTTGCATGTTGACGGCTGAAGTGGTTTTTTGTCACCCTGAAGGCTGTTTAGTATATTTTTTACATGAATTACTCTATTCAGTAGTCCATGCAGTCACCTTCAATTTTCCTCTATGTAGACAATGCAGCATTTAGGTTTTTATATCAGAGACTTGACCTTCCTGTTTGAACTAATGACTGGACACTTTAAGCTTAAATGGTCCGTGACAGAAAGTTTATCTTCTTTCTCCATCACTAATTTAGATGTGCAGGTGTGAATCAGAGACGGGAATTATATCCACATGCTAATTTCACACATGCAATAAAACATGTTAATCAAGAATTCATTGTTTTGTCACCCATTTAGTTTGAGGACAACTATTTTAAAGGACATACAACCTTATTCCATTTCTTAATATGCTGTTATGATATGCAAAAAAAATCTAGACAAATGACTTTTAACAATAGTCAATTAGCAATGGTATATATATATATATATATATATATATATATATATATATATATATATATATATATATATATATATATATATATATATATATATAACACACGCATATACATATACACGCATGCATAATATCACTATTGCAATGATTTACGTTGAATGGGCTATGTGTAATCCATTTTTTTCAAGTCGCACCTACGGCCATACGCCACATGTTGAATATAATCCCACCTTCCCAAGGCATCTCAGCTGTCACATCCACCTCAAAGAAATAAGGCTTCACCAAAACCTAACACTAAGCCGGAAAAGTGTTTCCCCGCCGTCGCATTTGTTTGCTGAGTTGTTTGACTCGCTGAAGTGCCATTTGTGCCTTCGATTAGACCTCCATTCTCCCGGAGCCGAGGACAGGAGTGGTCGCTTCTGAGTTCAGCTCCGCACCTGCGCGTCTCCAAGATGTCCCGATTGAAAGCCTTCAAAAATCGGTGTGCAACATGAGATCTCATCGCGCTGTTTGGATTGAAGCTTTTGAGTGAAGGTGAGATCAATGAGGACTTTTTATCTCAATGCATGCATGGGTAATGGATGCGTCTCGCCCAAACTTTTGATGAGCGTTAGGTGTTTTATGGGAATACCATGGCTTGTCGGTGTTCTTAAAACACCATTTAAATGTAACTTACTTAACGCGCTAATATAATACGAGTCTAATTGTCTACGGAACTGCTATTTTTTTTCTAAATGGATGGTTTTATTCCCCTTTGCCTGCAGTGCGTAAAATCTACCACGCGCTTTTGCGCACTTGTGTCTCATGACAACCTATGGCTATAGTGGACCTTGCTTGTGTGGAACTCTTTTTTTGTAAGTTGCTAAATTGCTGTTACCATTCTTTAGATATAACTTTTAGATTGAAAAGAAAAGCACAACCAATTAGTGTGTAGGATGACACGCACTGGCAATCATCTAGTTTATTGGTTTTCTATAAAGGGCTTTCTGACAGCAACTACATAAATGAGCAGAGCTTGAACGCATTGCCTTTTCATGAGATGAATGATTATCAGCTGTTTCTATTTATCTATAGTCCTCAATGCTCAGTGACCAGTTGACTTGCAACAGTAGTGTATGGGTTCTTTCCCACACTTTATAAGATGCAAGTTTTTAAATGTCATTAGTTAATTGCATATTGATAGGGTGCTTGAACTTAGCTACTGGCGGAAATTAAGAATTGCTTTGAGAAAAAAAAAAAAAAAAGGCACTTATGCTTTTTTTACAGCAGTTTGGAGACTGGGATATCATCCTGAAAAGACCTAGTGCTTTCCAATGCATCATAGTTACTTTAGCTTCTCCAAATAATAGTCTTAATAACTAATTAATTTGATTCCTTTTTGGACTTTATTTCTATTTTGTAGACGTTACCCCTGCCTCTTTAGCTAAAATCCAAAACATTTCCAAGTCGTTCTCCACCCAGTATAGCCATTATTTCTGGCCTGTGTTAGTTAAAGCAAATTATTTCAATGTATTTATTTAATGATTTCTATTTGTTTTACTTTTAATTTAAATTTTTAAACTTGTCTCTGTAAAGTGAATATGATAATAATTTACGAGTAAATGTATTCTATATTATATTAGGCCTATAGTATTAGTTATATTTTAATAATTTTAGTTGGTTAATTGAATTTAACTATTAATATGACATAAAAAAATAGCCTATATTTGAAATTCTACAACGGTTTTTTCTTAAATAGAAAAGGTATTAGTATCATATTCTTGATAGATCTAATGATTGACTGTACTTTATCACCTTACATAGAAGCTCTGGCATAATGTCTTAAATGCTACCTTTAGGACCCTGTGGATGGCATATCCTACTTAGTATTTACAGAGAAAAGATCCTCACATCAGACAAAAATATATAACCATATGTAACCCATCTCCCTCACCATTTGTTCGAATAAAACGGGGACACTGTTTTCTGTCCCGTTTGTGTCTTTGCTGAAGTCCTATCTGAGTTTTAAACTGCTGTGAGAGAGAGGGAGAGGATGAGCAGAAAACACTGAGGGCTGAGTGGATGTGTAAAAGCAGAGTGTGTGTGGAGTGTCCAAGTGCGTAATCTTCCCCAGCCATCATTTCCCGCCGAACACTCGCGGTATATGCTCGTAAGGGAATGCGCGTAAGGATATTATCGGCGCGCGCGGGTCTAATTGGTGTGTTTCGTGTCTCGCTCACGACTAAAACGTCGAGGAGATAGTGAAAATATCACAAAAGAACAGTTTTTCGTTATCCCCTTGAACAAGAAGGGGATATTTCTCTCTCTCTCTCTCTCTCTCTCTTTGTTTTGTTTTTTTGAATATAGGGCGTTTAAAAAAGCCGCAGGAGGAACGGACACCTGGCTATTCAAAGTTTAGTGAGGACGGTCATTGTCATGAGGCTCACAAAAGAAAACACGATGAAGAAGGAGATATTGTGGGGTTTGTGAGTTTATATTGTTTGGGAAACACGCAGAGGTTTCCTTTGAAGTTTACCTCAGAAATTGATGCTCCACTAACGTCTCGCACTAGAAAGATGTGGCACGCGACTTAAGGAAAGATTGACGTGCCGCGAGACACCTTTCATTCGCTGTGTGTTAAGTCAGCCCGTTTAGATAGGGTGGAGGTGGGGGGAAGATTCCGTTTTCCCCTGAACTCATCACATTAAGATTAACAAGCCGTCTTTAAGAGGATCCTCTATGCTCTTTCATGAACTTGTTGAACACCCAGCCCTCCGCGGGACCCTTCATACCTAGAGTGAACCTCGATGACGTGAGTATTCCCCTTCTTTTTTAAGTTTAGTTTGGTTTGTGTGAGTATTTGTGCCATACGTTATTTAATAGTTTACTTATGGGATCTAGTAATGTGGTTTCGCTGCAGCTTTAACTTTCCACAGCCTTTATTCAAATTCATTCAGAATAGTTTTTGGTTTATTGCCTAGTACTTTAACCGGATACCGGCTTACAAGCTTACAAGCTGTACTGTAACCGTGAAAGCGTTATATTTGTGATATACAAGTAAATGTATGCGAACAGAATATGATTTCAGCACCTTGAACAGTGGACTTTTCCTTTGAGAGAATGCGAATGGAAGCGCCCCCTTGCGGCCTAAATGCGTTTTATTGACTATGTTTAGGTTGCTTTCACGCACGGTTAACTCTTACCTGCTATGTCCTAATTTGTGTTAATTCGTCAAACTAGGCCACTTTGTTGAATAGAAAACTTGATCAAAGTCGCTAAAGAAACACGGTTTCGATATTGGTTTGCAAATTCTGCTGGAGTGCGATTAGTATAATGTCCATTTCTGGTTTATTTGACATGTACTGTAAATCTAAACATCAAACGGAATGAATCATTATAAACTTCATTTTTATTGGTGTTTCCCTCTTTACCCATAACCGATTCATGTTTGTTCGGTATTTTATGCTAGTTTCAGTGAACTAGATTTGTTCAGAAGTAGTTGAAATGGAATACTTAACATAATTTGACTGATGTGACATTTAAACAGCATTTTTGTAAACTTGTTATGCATGCATGTATGCCACATTTATACATTTACAACCTTTATACATTTAAAACTAAAAATGTTGTTGCTATATATAGATAGATAGATGACTAGATAGATTGTGACATTGTGAGATTTTTAAAATAATAGTGCATGTTGTCATTACAATCTACTTTCATTCAGCCTTCATTTTCACAAAAAGGCAGAGGTTGCGTTTAAGTCATGCTTCGTTGCAAAATATGTGTATGGTGAGTGGGGGAATTGGATCAATCACCATCATAATCATCATCATCAGACGTTTATGAAATATCTCAGATTTAGCAGTATCACTCATGTAAGTATACAGAATGAAGAAATAATAGCATGCATTTGAGCTGTGAGCTTTAGTTCAGTGCAGAATTATTCTCAACATCCCAATATAATGATTTCAAGCTTCGTTCTCCAGTGGGATATTTTGAGCAGTCTGACATATCGCGCCGAAAACTGAATGCCACAGCAGCCTTTTAGGAAAAGTATATTTAATAATGCATAACATGTTCCGATGTCGCAGGAAAGTGTGTGCTTGGCAGTGGAGGGTGATGTTTTGAGCGGTGGGGGGATTGTAGGGGAGAAGGGCTGTGACAACACAAGCCTTATAGGGGCTTTTGTGTGCGGAGATTGAGAAACAAACCCCTGAAGCTAAGCTGCACAACACAAATGGCATTGCTGGAGTCGAGAGTCGCCCTGTCAAGCGTCCTGCGCCTTCACACATGAACAGAAAGTGACAGAACATGCCGAGGAGAGCGGAAGAAAAAGAGAAAATGAAGAGCAAGAGTGGGAGAAGTCGAGCCAGGCTTAGCAGCTGTGCTAAGGGAGATCCCTTTCTTCCGAGGCCAGGGACCTGTCTACTGCAGACAATCAGATTGCATTATGGGATGGGACGTCTGCCAGGTTCAGTAGCTCTCGTGAAGTGTAGACAAACCTGTGCTTTGATTTTGCCTTCCACTGACAGGCTGAGTCACATGCAGCGATCATCATGCCTTCTGCTTGCGATTGCCACACATTATGATGAAAGAAATATCCCGTACCTGAATATTAGATGAGGTGACATGGCGGAGTGGATGGTTGTGCTGTGGTTAAGTCTGGATTAGAGTAGAGATCATCAGACTCTGTGGGTGTATGTGTTGGGCTGTCATGTTTAGGGAAAACATACTCACTCCCTGCTGCACTGAATGTTTATTTATGAGACCTGTCATATTGGCAGGCTGTTTATGGCAGAATCACTGATCCCGTGCAGGCGGGCGCAGAAATCCCGAGAGCGCAGATCTCATCGAGCTGTGCACCTCCCTCTCTATCACAGGCTGAGACATGAATGGCAGAGGGAGAAATGTGGCGACAAAGAGAAAAGGATTTTGGGATGGAAGATGGAGGCTGCTTTATAGAACTGACGTATAATGAAATTAAAAGCAGACATGTATCTGTTCTGGCAAGACTAGTTTAGCAGGCCATCGTTTATGAGCACCTCTGAGGTTTAGACATGCAGGCATGCTTCAATAGCCCAGGGGACAAGATCGAAGTGAACACCAAGAAAAGGAGGGGTGTGCTTCACGGCATTACATGGATGAGGAAATCTGAGCCTCTAGTTTTAGTCCTGTCAAGGTCATATGAAATCTGTGAATGATTTATTGGTTTAAATATAATATTAACATGTGGCTTACTGGTGAAATTCTCCTTCTTAAATACATATTCACTTGCGTGAAGGGATGCATGTTTGTCCTGTGGCTTTTGGTTTTTTGACTGCATGGAGGTTTTTTTTTTTAAAGGTCTTTTGAGTCTTGTTGAAAGTTTGGCTAAAAAGTTTTTTTAAAGTAAATAAAGCAAAAATGCAGACACATTTTTTTCCATTGACAATTCAGTGACAAAATGATAAAAGTCTCTGCATATTTTTAAATTAGTAAACGGTAAAAAAAATATGTGTCTGAAAAAATATCTGAAAATGACAGTGGAATGCTACATGCACTTAGACCATTTCAAGGTTTGCCAAATAATATGCAATTATTTTATCTACATAAGTATCGTATTCATGTTGGAACAGCTAAAATCACCAGTAATGTTTAATATTTCTTGCAAAACACCTTTTTTTCAAAAGTTTAGCTTCTTTCATTCATCCCCAGTCCCCATAAAAATTCACATGTAACTATGGTCACAAGGATTGCCCCACCCCCACCCCCCATGCTAAACCAGGCCCCAAGCAGATGACGAATATGACTGCCCTATAATGGTGGGATTAAACGATGAGATTGTTTGTGAATCTCCTCATCAGGGTCCCATGTTAAATACGATAGATGCTAGATGAGGTGACCTGCCTCAAATCACCCCGCTCTTTGTCATAATGCATCCTGCACTCTGCGCCAGCCACATCACCGGAGGCAGTGCAGAATAATTAAGAGGACTCGTATATGGATCATGGAAAGTGATAACAAGCGGGCTTGTGTGATCTTTAATGTGCCCTAGACACTTATCCTCCCTGTATCTCTAATGGCTCATTACACTGTCCTCTTTTCCTCCCTCGCCTTTCTCCCTTAGTGCCTCGTTCCTGCACGTTTGGTTTTTGTGGCTATTGAGAGCCGCATTCCAAAAGTTTGCCAATTTTTTTTCTTTCATTTTTTGATCCCAGTCCTTAACATTACAGCTGTTAAAAAGTCTGTCCCACCTACTCTTTCTCACTCTTTGCTGTCTGCTTCTCTCCCCCACTGTCTCCGCACTCTGTCCTTATTAAATTTTGAGAAATTTAATCACACCCTCCATCCATAGTTCTGAATAATGGTCATTGTGATGGATGTGATGAGTTTTAATAAGACATGCCCATACGTTAAAATACATACGTTAAAATACAATTCTGTTTATATTCTTTTTGAATAATCTATAGGCTAAATGATGTTCTTTCATTCAATGATGTTTATCTTTTTTCCTCCCTAATGCATATTTGAAGGCATGGTTTTGGTCTGGCTTTCAGAACAGTTAATATGACTAATCTGTGCTTTTCAAAGTTTAAGTACATCTCTGATCCTAAAATATTTGTGCAAGTTCAGTTATGATGAACTCTTTGATCCATTGGCACCAAACATCCTTTTGTTTAGGCAGCTTTGGTCAACAGTCAGATTGTGATGTGATTTCATGTTTTTCTAATTGGAGATTAGGCTCTATTACAGACACCCCACTCAACTCCCTGTTATGTGATTTTACAGTGACAGCGATTGTGCAAATGATCCGTTCTGCACTAAAATGTGCATGAGCTCTGCTCTGGTGAGAAAAGAGCCCCTGTCTGAGGGTGGTCCGCTGTGAGACTGCGCTGTGATCTGACTCTCCGCCCCAACTCGTTTGGGGCGCACAAGGTTAATTGATCACTGTGGGACTGGTGACGGGATGAGTGTGGGGTCAGCATCTGTATTGACTGGACAGACTGATTAACAAGCACTAAAACGCTCCTGGCCCCTGCTTTTAGAACGTTTGGTAAGTCGTCGTCAATTATCCCCTTGCCAACCGCCATCAGGGGGAACTGGCAACCTTTGCTCTCTCTTCATTTTGTAGCTGTGCTGTGCAGAAACCACGCTTTTGCGAAATGCACACGGGCGACTCTAACTGCTCCGTATTGATTGCTCTTAGCAAGGGTTACGAACTGATTGAATCTAACAAACATTTCTTATTGGAGAAATGGTTACATACTGCGTGACGGGTATATTGATTGTCTGAAAAACGGACAATAAGCACATTTACATGTGCATACAACAAAACTCTGATAACTAAGGGATTAGATGCAAATCAATAAAAAAATGTTTTTTTCATCAACACACATATTTTTATTAAATAACTATGTTTATATTTGCTGAGCAAAATTGGCATAACAGGAAAATGTCTAGGCATCATTCTTGCTGTTTAAGGTGTTTAAATGACCTTACACATAGCTTATTAATCATAATAAAGATTGTGGATGCATGTAAACATATGCAATGTAATGTAGTACAGTGCTGGAGAGTAGCAGTGGGTTTCAGGACTAAGTACACTGCAAGCAGATCATGATTCGTGTCTCAAAGCAGCTCCATTCACAGTAAATGCCGTGAGCTCCATCACTGCATGTGCTGTGAGTTTAACATGCATTTTTGACTGCTCCTTTTAGCCTACCTAAAAAACTCTTCATTAACAATTATTCAGTTATTTGTAATGTTGTAAACAACAATAACAGCAAAAACAAAACAAATCAAAGTAGTTTCAAAGTAGCTAGCTGGATCTCATGCTAGATCTCATGCAACTGTAGGCATGGCTCATTTTCTTGCTTTGTTTTTCATCCTTCTAGTATTTTGGTTTTATTTTACTGTTTTGAAGCACTACAGATAAAAGCAGAATTTTTCTGGAAGTTCCATTACTTGTTGCAGCTTTGTATTTTCAGACTTAACTTTCAAAGGCCCCACACATGCCTGGGAGAATAAGACACTGGATGATTCTGGATGAATAGAGAACTTTGATGAAATATATCCGATTAAATCTTTACAGTAGGATCATGAGTGAAGATGACAAGAAGATGAGGCAATGTGGGACCATAACAATCCATTAATAATATCACCGTCAGCTAAAAAGCATCTCCACTTAAAGCTAAATATTGTACTTTTGTAAAGTTAGAAAGGTACAACTCCTTTGCTGTTGTAAAAATATTTGGTTTTAAACTAATAGGGCTATTTTCATGTTCAGATCAACCCTGCTTCTTCAGTTATGTGAGCAAACAGTGGGGGGAAAGAAATCTTAAGGTTCTGGTTTTCTATTTGCAATGCATGCTGTGAAATATTGAGATGTTGAACTTCTTTTCATAATAACAGGGAAAAGCATTTAATGTTGTGCGATAGAGGTGTTTTACATTATTATCTCCCTACACAAGCAGTTTACAGGCCCCATTTAGGGGCTCCAAAGTCACTTCAGCTAGCTGGTGAGCAGAAGATAACATGTGTTTCTATAGTAACTTTTGTGAGACTAACCTCGTGAGTTTGCCTCCTATTCACAATTTCATCAATTCCCATATAAAAGACATCCAAGCAATCATCAGCTTTGCGGTTATTCTCTGAATTCTGACCTGAGCCCTCTACAGCCTGTAGATTCATGTAGTGTTACATGTAGCTATTGGTCTATACTCAGTATCAAAAGAGCATTTTAAGTGTAGGCATAGAGGAAGAGACGGGCCTGCATGGGATTATGGCTAATGACGGGAGTGAATGCATGAAAGCTCTCAAGATCATGTTTTCTTTGATGGCCTTTTAGATATCTGATATTTCTCTGTGACGCACACCAGACACCTGACTGGCACCACCTCAGAGGAGTCAGAGCGCTAATTTCTTCTTGCTGTCAAACTCTATCCCCTAACTGATATTCACCATCACCTCTCTCATTTTTCTGTGCAGAGTGCAGATGCCAAGCTGCAATAGAGGATGATTGACAGAAGGCAAAGCTGAGACGGCTGTCAGTCAACATCTAGCCAGAGAGTCGATTCATCAGATTGTCAGAAGCCTTGCTCTCCCTTCAACCCTAACCAATCATTTCGTCTTCTCTGCCTCCACTTCTCTTATCTCTGCTGGCACCTCGACCCTGCCTGCCATCCTGCCCCTTCCCAGTGGACACAATAAAGACCAGAGGTGGAGATTGAAGCGTCAGACTTGACGACCTTACAGTGACCAACAGGAAGCTGGCATGCTGCTGCAGTTTTTCTGGCCTTCGCTCAGCAAAAGTTGGATTATTTTCTAAACCAGATCTAGACCTTCCTCTCCTTCCCCTCTCTCTCTATCTCTCCTTCTCTCATGCGTCTTTGAGAGGAGGGAGCAGACGGATACTTTACATCACATTGAAGAGTCTATTAGAGGGGCGGCCCGAATAAAGGAAGCAGCCATGCGTTTCCCGCTGCTCTTGACACTGCAGGCATTATGGCTGACTGTGTGTCAGGCCACGCAACACTATCCCACAACCTGGGGACACTATGACTTGTGCAAGTCACATGGCTACACGGACGAAGGCCCGACCTGGTATTACATGGCCTGTCAGCCCGAAGCCGCGGACATGACCAAGTACCTAAAAGTCACTCTTGACCCACCCAACATCACCTGTGGAGACCCACCAGAGACCTACTGCACCCTGGTGAGTGAATGAATCATGATTTCACATACAGTTTATTTACTACTTGTTGTGGCTTCATCTCATTTTATTTCACTTATTTATGTGCTTCACATTTGATATGCATGGTGTCACATGCAGACTGTAATGGAAGTTAAATCGTTTTGAGGATGTGGGATGGATCTGCGTATTCTACAACCATTAGGAACTGAGATGCTCAAAAGTCTTTAGAACTGCTAATAAGAAGTACTGCAGCTGAAATCTCAGTTAACGTCAAATTTGTGTCAATGCTGGTGTCCACTTCCTGTGCTGGGTCATTGACTATTTCAGCTTTGGTGGAAGCCTTCATTAGGTGTTTGTGAACAAAATGCTCTCTGTCATTAGCATTGAAAATGAGAATAAGAAAAGAATTAGAGATAGGAGAGGAGAGAGACAGATGAAAGAGGCACTTAAAAATCTGTCTTTCTTTGAGGAGGTGAGCTGTATGCCTTTTAATGGACAGGACTAAGTGTTTAATTAGAGCATTTGTAATTTTTATATTTACACATGGTTCTTTGTAACTCACAGCTGGCCAGCACTATTAGAAATTAGTTAATTATTATCTCTTGTGCTAGTGTCTGCATGTATGTGTGTTTTCGAAGACTCTTTTAAGTTTTACGTCAGATTCAGAGAGAGCGAGCAAGAGTCTGTTTACAGTATTTAAGAGGTGAAAATAACTGATAGCGGAGTGGAGTGGGACAGTCCAATGAGAGTCTGCTGAGTGACAGAGGACCTAATATCTGGCGTGCAGGGAATGAAAAGTGAATTATTCAGTATGTTTTGTCGCTAATGTGTTTTATTCATAGGATACATTATTCAGAGCCATATCTGGGAGGCACTTTTGAAAATGCTGACTCCCTCTGATAGATTCCCAAGGTTAGAGCAAGGGCTGTTATCCATTTTGGAGGGTCACTGTCACAATATAGCTCCGCTCTTTGGTTTCCCAAGGGCCCAGAGTAAAAAAAAATTGACACATAATTTCACCCTAGTACACCAGTCAGTTATTATTGCAATAACAGATAACTGACAAACAGCATGCACTGTGGTCATACCTGCCTTCATTCCTGGCCTCAGTATTACTCCCTACTTATAACATGTCTGTGGTGTTTATAATAGAAATATAGTTCCTAGTTGCGACAAACCAAATTTTACAATTGAGTGCACTCATAGGCCATGTTTACATAAAATATTTATTGTAAAACTTCTCTTATTGCTAGGTTATCTGGCCTCAATGTTGTCAAGCAACATAAATTGCTATTGTCCAGCTTGAAACCCTCTCGGTTTTCTGCCAGTGCATCGAGACAGATCAATTTCTGAGCTGTTAGCCATAAATTGGCAGCAGACATTACATAGATATACTGATTATGCCAATAACAGTTTTTATGATGTCTGTAATCATTCTTTTATTTCCGGCTATTGCCATTAGTGTTCTTTATACAAGAGCTCAATCCTTCGTAATTGATTTCTACTCAGGCTGGCCATGGGCTTCTCTCTCTTCCTCTCTGAGGCTGCTGGGCTGATTAGACCCGTAACAGCCATCTCAGGCAGACAGCGAACCCGCTGTGGGCTGGAGAGAACCAAGCACTGGAGAGACCGATGCTTTACCCTGAAATCTGAAGTGCAGGAAGCCGGACAGATCCATTTGTGAAAAGCTTTTATACTGCCATGGGTGATGACCTTCTCTATGGCAAAAACTTGACCCTCTGTGGCCTACACCACATAATAACGCCTCTTCAGCCGATCTTTAAGCTGAAGACTCTGCTGTAGAAAGTGCTGTTTGTCTCTGAATGGTTTGTGCCTTTGTTGTCCAAAGTCCGGTAATTAATGCTAGACACTTCTAGACTTGGAGAACACATCATGCCAAGTCAGTTGAAGACATCTACTTTTTCACGTTTTGTGCACTCACTAGTGTGGTGGTAGTTGGCCCCTCTTCTCTTTTTACACCAGAACATACCATACTGCTGTCTCATTCTCTGTCTCAACATCTGAAATTCAAAGGAAATCTCTACCTCTTGGTGCCTTGAACATATCAAAAAGTTGCCCTTGTATTTAACCTCTGGAAATTCTCTCATATTACACTTTTGCTCGGGCATCTACGTTGGCTTCCAGTAATTTCTAGAATTTAGAGCTGCACAATTCTGGATAAATTGAGAATCATAATTTTTTGTTGTGTGTGTAAAATGGAGATCGCTATTCTGCCACAATTCTGAAGGGGGACGTTTTATTCAACTAAAAAAAATAACATGCAACTAGAGGTTCTGACAAAATGTTCATTGCTTTAGACTATTTAAAAATAATAATAATAATTTGAAAAAATTATTAAACAATTTGAGTCAATAGCCCCTTTCACACATACAGTCTTTACTGGTAAATTACTTGTAGTAGATCACGTGTGAACAGACCTTTTCAAATTACCGGTAAATCAGTTTCGGCAATTTACCAGTAAGGGAAGTGTTACAACATCACCAGTAAATTACCAGTGATGTGTGCTGTGTGAACACAGAATGAAGATTACCAGTATATTCATGTATGAAATCAGAACGTGCTGACGTAAGAAGTCTGCTTTGGGTCAATCGTAAGTTCTTATGGAGATCACGTGATTATTCTGCACTGTTTACAGAAAGCTTTTGAATAGCTTTTCTATTTAAATATGCGCTAAATTATCATCTTTGACCGTAGCTTTTTCAATGCGTTGCGCTCGAGACCCAGCCTTCTTTTCCAATCATCAGCGATATGGCTCTGCAGTTGGACAGTATTACATGCGTCTCGTGTTTTTAAGTGCAAACAAGCCATCTGATCAACCGTTATGCCTGTCACTCAGATGTTGAAATTTGTTGTAAATTGTAGTGAATTGATAATGAAACTAAAGTGCTTCTTCCCATGTGGGTGAATGAAGATAACAGCACAGCACTTAAAGATCACTTCCGATGACTGACATCACATAATTTACCAGTATTTTGTGCTGCTGTGTGAAAGGTCTCTTGCCGGTAAAAAGCCGGCAAAAAGCCGTTGCTTGTGTGAACAGCATATTTGTGTATCTACCGGTAAAGCCATTCTGGTAATTTTCCGGCAATTTACCGGTATTGCTGCATGAAAGGGGCTAATGTTTCATTCGTAAAGACTGTTTCATTATTGGATGAATCAGCGTTTGTGAATAAATCTTTCAAATGAATGATTCAATGGCATTTTAAACACGCCACCTCCTGATGTAATATTAATCAATACAATAGATGTCAAAATACTCTAAATTCTTCAAAAGATGATTTACTCTTATTTTGATCACTACAATAAACTTTTATCCCAGAACACTGTAATCCCCTGTTATTTAAATGTTTGTAGCATATATGATAATGTGTGATTGAAAAGACCGCTTAATACTGTACATTTACATGGCAGCTGCTCTCTCCGGATCAGCGGCAGCTCGACACAGATTTGAATGCTGCAGTGTGATGATCGTACTTTAAAAGCACAATGTTAAACAGGTGTAATAGACATATAGCGGAATCGTTGTCATTAAGAAAAAGATTGTGTGGGTGCAATTTTTTAGCGATTAACCGTGCAGCTCTACTAGAATTAATTTAAGACAGGCCTAAAACGCTGCTTTGGTCTGTGCCACCTCTACCTTTAGACTTTAATCAAACGGCTGGTCACTGCTATCAGCCATTTCTGTCACCTTGCTTCTCAATTTCTCCATGTTCACACTCATTATGGTCTGAATTTTTTCCCACACTTGCCCCTCGGTATTGGATTGGAACTCTAGCTTTCAGTTCAGCCAGTTGTTGTAAAAGGCTTACATTTGTAAGATTGACTTCATGCATCTCTAAAAAAGATTATTGAAATGAAATTGTTTTTTATATTTACAGTTAGAAAAGATATCATTAAAATGGCTTGTTCGTCAGTGATGTGGCATGACACTAATTCATGTCGTCACTAATGCAACAGCCGTAGAAGACCTTTCCTTTCATCATGTGATATACATCTTAAAAAGAAAAACTGAATGACAGAGAGCTCTTTCAAATAAGGAAAATTTAACAATAACACAGTTGCAGAAAGAAAACTAGATTGTGGTTTAAAAATCACAATGGTTTTTATCTGAAGATTGTCCCATTGCAGCATTACTCAAGCTTTCATTATTCTATAAAGTGACACCGCTTTATTTATGTTTTGATATATAATTCTGACCTTTTCCTGCATATTTCTGCGTGATATTACAGAACTCAGGAAGTGATGGAAGACATTTTGGTTCATCAGCCTTCTCTCAGAGCGGTGCCATTCCTCAAGTGGCTTAGCATTGACATTTCAGTGAGATTTGAGTGTGCTGTCAGCTACAATATGCCTCCTCTCATATTTAAATGTGCATCTCGATGAAAGCCGAGGGGAAAAGGCTCCTGCCAATACAGTGTTGTCTCAGACAAATGGTGACATTCGACTTTAATCAAATAGTTTATTCATGCCGAATTCATGCTGAGAGATTGCACAAAACCAGCCACAAAGCAGCTTTTCAAAAGTGCTGACTTTCATGAATGGACTGAGGCAAATATTTGCATTTTAACACTATTGAAAAACTAATTACTTTTCAATAGAGCTGTTAAACATCTGAGGAGTTATATTTATATATTTATTTGTTTACTTTTTAGCCGAGTCGTACAGCTGATAGAAATCAAAGTTGCTGCTCTGTATCAGAGCCTAAAGGTGATGACACACAGGCAACTTTTTTAAGCAATGTTGCCGAGCATTGTTTCCCATTGAGAATGGGCAACACATTTCTATCTGGATACTTTAGATCGTGGGCCCTGTGTCTCACCTGGTTGCTCATTGACAGAAACATTGCCCAGCAGCATTGCTCAAAAAGTTGCCCATGCATTATCACCTAAACATTCAGCGTAATAACCAGCGTTAGTACAACCTTATAAAACAAAAGTATAAGGCTAAGCATGTCTGACATTTCAAATTCTCAGAGAGAACTTCTTTGACAGCTCATCTCTTTGAAGTCTAGCGGAAACATATTCAATATTCTTGATTTTAGACTTTTGTTTTGGTTTAGGAGTTTGCTCGCTTCTATCACTACCTATGTGTAGCATCACCATCACCTACACAGCAACCTATCCACATCTTTACAATTTCAGCTGTTTGGTGGCTTGGCATCAAGAATGAAAACACCTTGGTTCAAATAGTGCTAAAGGGTCTGCCCAAGTGCGGGGCATCGATCAGGGCATATAACCTCAGCTTGCTCCAGGGGCTTTGCAGAATGACTGTGTGCCTGTGTGTTCTGACCCATTCCTTTGCCTATTGCAGAAAAGAGATGTCCATAAAAATTCTGGGGTTTTATATTAGAAAATGGATCACAGGGAAACCTGCGATCAAGGGGGCTGAAGTGTGGAAATTGCACTTTTGGTCTTGAAGCAACCGTTGCAACAAGAAAGATATACTTTCAGAAGAGCATGGCAAATGGCATTATGTTTTATCAGTTGCTCTGCTTTTTGTATGTCACTGGCTGTGCTGTTGAATAAGGTTTGACAACTGTCTTTTGTGTGCAAATTGACTTGCCCCTTTCACACATAGAGTCTTTACTGGTAAATTACTGGTAGCAGATCATGTGTGAACAGGACCTTTTCAAAAGTATCAGTAAATTGGTGCTGTCAATTAACCAGTAAAAGAAGTTGTAACATTACCAGTAAATTACCGGTAATGTGTGCTGTGTGAATAATACAGAATGAAGATAACCGGTATATTCACGTATGAAATCAGAACGTGCTGATGTAAGAAGTCTGCTTTGGGACAATCATAAAGACTTATGAAGATGACGTGATTATACGCTTTGTTTACAATAACGTTTTTAATAATTTTTCTATTTAAATATGCGCTAAACTAGGGCCCTATGATGCAGAAAAAGTGGACAGAATCACTGAATCCAGTCATAAAAAAATGGAATTTACTGTATAATGTGGAATTTAATTAAATTTTGTTTGGAAATTTATAATAAAAAGCAGGTCAGAACACTTCAATATAGTCATGTCTGTGAATATTAAACCGCAAAAAGACTATTTAAATATGAATCCTGCACTCGCTGTGTATTCAGTTGCCTTACTAAATTAGGAAATTAACTTTATCTCTTGAGTCTTTTGACCAAAAAACGTATCGTCATATCATAAACACACAGAAACTCAAAGGTGATGTTGTTCACGGCAACCCGTCAAAATATCTTATGTTAGTGTTTAACTTGACAGAAATATATTACTGTTGTACAGTACAACTTATATACAAACATTGGAATAGAACATTAGAAACATTAGATGTGTTTTAATTTTAACAGTAAAGTTCATTGTGCAACACGTTTGGCAAAAAAGTTTAATTTCATATGATTAAAAGTTAAATTAAAATGTTTTGTCTTCAGTCCTCATTTGATTACCAGAAAATACACAACACAGAATGAAAAAAAAAAAAAAAAAAAAAAAAAAATATATATATATATATATATATATATATATATATATATATATATATATATATATATATATATATATATATATTTTTTTTTTTTAAGAGTAAACACGTGTTATGTCTGATCAATCGTTATGTCTATCACTCAGACGTCAAGATATTGTCAAATTGAACAGATAGTGAAATTAAAGCACTTCTTCTCATGCGGGCGGATAATTTATAAAGATCATTTACCGGTATATTACTGCTGCTGTGTGAATGGTCTCCTACTGGTAAAAAGCCAGAACGCCGTTGCAGCATATTTGTGTAAAGTCTTTCTGGTAATTTTAAGGTAATTTACATTTTTTTAAATTACCTTAAATTACCTAGGTATTGCTGTGTGAAAGGGGCTACTGATCTGTCTGTCTAGCTATCATTAATCTACAGTAACACCTGCTAACAGTTTGTCATGTTATATGTGTATTATGTGTAGTATGTGGTTTTGCACATACTTAATACTCAAATTAATATTTGCTATATCAGTGCAGTCTTTCACATGAAAATGCCATGTCTAAAAACACACACAAACACACACAAATATGTTATCTTTTTACCTTTTTTTAATTCATTCACCTCTGTGATATCGTTCCTGCAGTAACAGGAAGTAGTATTTCTTGCAGTGGCTTCTTATTCTATCTTAACTCTATCAGGACATGGATTAAGGCATACTGGCTGCTACAACAAGATAAGAATGTATTTCCCCATTGCTGCTTTCCCATAATGCACGCTGACAACTTTTCATCAGTTTTTGTACCTGCCGAAAAATGAGTAGAATGGAGAGTACAACAGAGAACCAGCCAGTGGAAATGTCCCATTCCAACACGATCTCATGTCAATGCGTATCAATAGTGCGAGTGTGCAATCTCGTAGAATGTATACGCCAAAATGAGTTTTGGCGTGCATATGGTACGTCGTTTTTGGCGTGCATATGATACGCACTTTATGGCGTGTATATGACACGCTTTTGGGTAGGGTGAGGGTGGGGTGTGGGGTTCGTACTTATAATACGCCATAAAGTGCGTATCATATGCACGCCAAAAACGACGTACCATATGCACGCCAAAATGAGTTTTGGCGATACATTCTACGAGATTGCACACTGCATTACTATTGATACGCAGTTTCGTGAGATCGGGCTCCCATTCTGTTATACAATAAAGTGTTATACATTGCACATACTAGTGTTGGGTGAGATCCATAGTCATATTGTCAGCTTAGTCCGCGATGCACAATATTCAATATCTGTTAACAATGGAAGTTATGACGTTTGCTCGGCGGCTGCTTTGACACTTGTTCACACTGCAGTAAGAGTAAAGCGTTTCTACTAAATAAAACCGGAAACTGAGGGAAACGCAGATATGTTGCAATTGACAGACGACTCCCTCACACGCATAGCTCACACGTCCTGGTTCCTTGTTTAAAATAGCAATTTCTCACGATTTATGAATAGTTCAAACATTTTGGATATTCTAAGTACTCAATTGAACAAAATAACACTGGCCTAGTGATTTTTGGATATTTTAGCTGCAAAAATGTTGCATAGTTCACCTTTAATATTATTATATGGGCAAAAATCTAACTGTTTCGATCACTTTATGCTTAAAGCTTCGATTAGCAGCACAGACTACTTGTATTTATACTACTGAAAGTGTATACTGGGGTCTGCTCGGCGGACGTTTTCCACACATGCGCAGTAGATCGCGTGTACACTTCCACACTTCCAATTTCCCTCCGTGTATTATTGCTTTATGTTTTAATGACGGATTGTAGAGGTGCGGGAGACGACACACTTCTTCACACAGCCTCTCTTCAAATTCGACGTCCATGCTGTTTTTCCAGCGCATGCACACTTTTGTAGTCTAGTGACCGCACATGCTTAATATTTGTCTTGTGGACCGACAGCGAAAGAATCAATATTTCTTATTAAACAAGTTTTTTTTTTTAGCTTTGATTTTCACAGCTGACTGATTTGTGCTGTGTTTTGACCTAAAGACTGATATTAGGTCTGTATAATTGTATTGATATTATTATTATTCATTTGTAATTGTATTGTTTTTGTATTGTTATTAGTGTCATTAAATGTTTTGTTAATGTGCTATGGAAACAAAACAATGATGCCGTTTTCACCTTAAACAAAAACTGTAAGAATGATGCAGCTCTTTTACAACAAGCATTCTTGACAATTTGTTAATAGTTCTCCTTGAAATTCAATTTTGATGTGGGATGTACTTTTGTAGTCGGTTTTAAAAACATTTTCATTGTGGAGTCCTCAATCCTCATATGCACGTCTGTGTTGGAAATATGGTTATGTGGTGATGTCGTAATGAAATTAGGGAAGGCACATGAATTGTAGATCCTAATATTAATTTAATAGTAACACTATCCTTATGATAATAATAATAATAATAATAATAATAATTAAAAATTGAATACAATAATAGGAAAACAAGCCAATTATCGTATTGATATTGTTAAAAGCATCAGCCATTGGCGATATCTCGGACTATCGTCGACAAAACTATCATCTATCGGCACAACCCTAGCACCTACACTCACACGCAGTGTACCATCTTATCTTTCTCTTGTAAAGGTTGGAGGAAGTACAGGTGGCTTGAGCTAAAATGATTTTCATAAACATTTATCCTGACATTTACCCAATGGCACAAAAAAGATAACCACCAAATGCTGCTCAACCTGAAAATTATAACCTTAAATTAATGCAAACATTTCTGTGTCACTGTAAATCTGTGCATTAGAATATTGGAAAATCATTTTGTCTGGTCTGTAATTTGCTCTGTGAATATGTCCCACTGGAGCTCTTGGTTTGCAGATAATGAGAGCGCCGTCAATTGGCTTCTAGTTTTTATTTCTATGACACAGGGAATTTTCTTTAATGTATTCCATTTGACTAAGGGCTTCTTTTCTCTGTCCCTCTCTTAATACAAGACGAGGCTAAATCCCTCTCCTGGTAATGGGGCTTTTGTTGGTTTCCACAGTTCATCACGCATGGAAAATTCTCAGCTCAAACCTTCTCTGAGGACGGCTTCTAAGAATAGGCAGAATTCTGTAGTAGGCTATCTGAAACAGGGCCCTGGGATCCATTTACTTTTAATTGCTGTCTCTGCCTTTAGGCTACAGATCGTTCCTTCCCTTCCTTCCTTCTCTTTCTTTCTTTCTTTCTTTCTTTCTTTCTTTCTTTCTTTCTTTCTTTCTTTCTCAAATTGTATTTTTGTTTATCTGTCTCATTCTCTGTTACTAGCATGCTTGTGTTGGCTGAGCAGACATGGTGACTTTCACAATCTGTTTGGCATTCAAAAAGGGAAAAGACTGGGAAATGGAAATGATTCAATAACCGGCAGAAAATAAACTACTATCTAAACACATTAAGCATAGACACATGCATCACACACTAACTGCTAAGACACCTACAATATTTTAATGAATCATCCTGTGTACAGTACGAGGACACGGATTGCTTTTGGCACTGCTAAATTAGACCCATGAAGGCCGGTATCGTTCACAGTGTTGCACTGGGTCACAGGGGTTTCAGGACCAGATACACTATTCCAACCTCTGTGTGTGTGTGTGTGTGTGTGTGTGTGTGTGTGTGTGTGTGTGTGTGTGTGTGTGTGTGTGTGTGTGTGTGTGTGTGTGTGTGTGCGTGTGTGTGTGTGTGTGTGTGTGTGTGTGTGTGTGTGTGTGTGTGTGTGTGAGTGGACTGGTAATCCCTACGGTATGGGGACAAAATGTCCCCACAAAGATGGCAATATCCAAATTTTTGTCCTTGTGGGGACATTTTTTGGTCCCCATGAGGAAAACATCTTATAAATCACACTAAGTGATGTTTTTGAAAAAGTAAAATGCAGCATGTCTCCTGTGATGGGTAGGTTTAGGGGCAGGGGCAGTGTAGGGGATAGAAAATACGGTTTGTACAGTATAAAATGCATTACGCCTATGGAATGTCCCCATAAAACATGGAAACACAATGTGTGTGTGTGTGTGTGTGTGTGTGTGTGTGTGTGTGTGTGTGTGTGTGTGTGTGTGTGTGTGTGTGTGTGTGAAGGGGCAGATAGATTAACAAAAAATGTACGGTTTCTAGATGTCAAAGCCAAGCCATTTACTAATTGGAGACTGACAGAAACAGCTGAGTAAAGGAAGGACCTTATCGATAAAAACATTGATCTCCTTAAATGGGCAATGGACCACGAACAGCAACGTTTCTTGACCGAGGTGAAGGGGATTGATTAAAAAAGAAGACGGAAAAAAAAAAGAAACTTCACAAACACACTATTCAAGCCGTCTCTCTCATTTTCTATCTTTTTCAGAATGGTCAGTGGAGGATGGATTAATAGGGCTATTCATTTTCAAGGAGAGGAAAGAAAAGGAAAAAGCTGTCTTTTCAAGGGAAAGCGGGCAATGTGAAAAGGGCTGAGGAGGCTCTTTGCAGGCCTCAAGGGTTGGATCTCTCTTTCTGAGAGCCGTGTGAAGACAGAAAGAAAGAGAGAGAGAGACTGGCTGTCTTCACTGGCCCCCAGACAGAGCACCTCAACTGACTGACAGTTCAAAAATGCAATGATCTGTTATGTCTGTCCCAGGCAGTGCAGAGAAAATTCAAAATCAATGACAATGCAATCAGAAACGAGAATCAAATGCTAAATATTTCCCTAGACATTTACTGCAGAATGACATTTGCTTTTTTGATGAATTACTAATGTGCTCCTGAGCTTATTGCTAGTAGCCCACAGTCAGGTGTGACACTACTGCTGCAGAAGAGCACAAAATTGCATACGAATATTTATGACACTTGCTTAATTTCATTCACACTTAATGGATGGGTTCTGTCTGTAAGTAAAAACTTCCTGGAGAACGGTGCAGACACTTTTGATTTCTAATTGAATTAACTGTAGTACTTGATAAAATAATTATTTGTTTGTTTGTCTGATTATCATTATTAATAAATAAATAAATATAATTTTCTGAACATCACCGTATCGTATTTAGTCCTGTTGATTTCCAAGTGCAGTCAGTCCTAGGAAAATTCCCCCTTTCTTTAATTAAAGAGACAAAACCTTCATCTCTCATACACACCTTTTTGATAAAATCAGTATTTACTGCACAAATGAGACTGTCCCAGGACCAAATTAGGAGAGGCCCAAGAGCTTTTATTTAATTAGTGAGATCCTGATTAAAAAACAGGAGCAAATTACAGTTTCTTGGGAGTGCGAGGAGAAGAAGAGAAATGGACGTGCCACTGAGCGGTTACAGAAGTGCTGTCTGTAGTGAGATTGTTAGCTCTTTATTGCTGCTCTTCAATCTGTAAATTGAGTCTGTTGGTGGATGGACTGCAGTGTCTGCAAGTCTGTGTCCCGCAGGCAGCAGCCAGCATATGTCTGGCATTTAAACCTCTCCCTTTCCAATCCCTTCTATTTAGACATCTTTTATATCTTAAACTCCTCCCATCTGCCCTATTTACTCTTCTCTTTAAAAAAAAAACACACACACATTCTACATTTGAATGGTTTCAGTTTAGTTTAGTTTGGTTCAGTCAATTTCGTTTTTATATTCATGGGCATTTTTCAAACATCTCTCTGCAATTAAACAGGCTACTGTACCAATATGTAAATTGCCTTTGTTATGATTGGCTAACCTGTGTGTACTGGTGTTTATCAGGGCGGACCAAGATGCTGAATAGATGCTGATATGTAAATGTGGTCATATTTTTAATGTGCTTGTTGTTGTCATGATGCCAGTTTCCGCTTTACCCATTTCTGCGGTTTAGTTATCATAAATAGCCTGGAAGTACTGGGGAGGGACCCCTCCTCTCCCTCACCTCCATTTCTCCTTTCTTGTCTTAACTGCAAACCCCACAGCTTGTCTAGCACAGCATTGCTTTTTATTATATGCTTTTCTTTCATTTTAATTATCTCACAGAACAAAATGAGGGCTTTATTCATCGTTTTCAGGGGCTATCCACGTATATATTCTTCAGGGAGATGTATCTTTGTCCCTAGTTAGAGAAGACAACGTAATGAGAAACTCTAGTAACTTCAGCGGGTCGTCGTTTTCAAAAGCCTTGGCTTAAAGTATTGTATCCTCTCGCTGCACATTAGAGAATAGAAATGAAGTGATTTAGTGACACCCATTGAGCCTCAGATGTTGCTCTGGGAGTAACGGCTCATCTCGGGGTGTGTTAAGGGGCTCTTTAATGGTGTTTAATGTGTTCGTTCTCTCCCACCCCACCAAACTTCATAGCTCAAAACGACAGCCGCCATACTACGGGCTATTTTCTCTGATGTATGCTGGAATTTGTAGAAATCTCATTAGAGCCTTTTCTTATAGCTCCTATCGTTTCGAGCTGCTCTTTCACAGTGAAGCTGCCTAAAAAGAGAAGAATAAAACCTTGCATGCATGAGAATGTAAATCTGTATTACATATATACTTGCTTAGGAAAAAACTCCCTTCATTGATTTTCCTTTATCCAGAAAAGATGATTACAAATGACAATGCATGCAAGTAATGATGACTTATGATTCATATGGGTCAATGAATAATACCTCATAAGGGTCAATGAATAAAATAGAGAATATGAACAGAACAGTAATGATGGCTGCATGAAAACCACAGGTCAGCATTTACAGTATCTGACACAATATCCCTGGACCCTGCGGCGTTCTCCGCTCATTAGGCGGTTTGGTGGTGACACCAGGGCCCTTCGTGTCAACAGTTGTAAAATCCTCTATTCATCATGCCATTAATTTTGTATTCATTTTCGATTTAGCTTAGAAACGCCTCAGCAATTTGTTTTATTCCCTCTTGAGCAAATTACACCCTGCTAATAATCCTAATTACTCCTCCTAATGTATTTCCCCTCAAACATTTTCTCTAGAGTGAGCCATGAGTGCATGGCCCATTATGGTTTCTTAAAGCTGCTGGTGTGGTTTACACTTAACTAAGATCAGCTCTATTAAAAAACTTTACGGCACATATTCTTGCGAAATGCAGCACATATTCTTGGCAAATAAGGTTATGGAACAAAAATAGGCTTAAATGGTTCTCTGTGCGAATTTTGTAATAGCCTTCTGCCAATTAACAGCACTTTAGCTTGGACGTCAATGTTATCAGAGTATGTTTTTTTCTGCTGCTGAGAGCAAACCTATTTAGAATGTCATAGTATGTGAGAACTAAAGATCTCTAGCGGTGCTTTACACTGCCACTGAATTATTCTAATGCTTTTGAACTCTGTTCTGCTTTCAGAGAATGGATGAAAGTAGAGGTGTGTGCCAGCGTGCCATGTGTCACGGCGTCGGGGTTTATTCTGCTCGTAGATAAGAACACAACATAAGCCGCTCTTCTCCCCAGTCGACAGGCCTTTCCATGGAATTATCTCCGTCCAAAGTTGTTTCTGCTGTCTATTTTTAAACAGGCAATTTGGAAGGCTACTAGGCATGTCTTCTGTCATAATCGTTTCATGTAAACTGTTTTCGATAAAGATATTGCTTCTAGGTTATGTGCAGCATCGCTGTCAGTTTGATGACTTTTGCCAATTTTTCACTACATTAATGAAATCTTAATTTTGGTTCATTTAATTTAATGCACTGTTATTATATGAAATGATAAGCTTTTAGTGGATGATTTATTTGCTATAAAATAATCCATTCTGTTCTTACTCGTTTTGGGGTTAATGGCTGCTGTGTTTTTAGGATTGGGTTTGAGGGTTTAAAGCCAAAATGTTGAGAATATTATCTCTGTATGAGTATTTGCTAAAGTTGCTTATCTTGACTTAAAGTGGAACAGGAATAGCTTTGCTGTTGACACTGGGCATCGGGTGATTTTACTGAGGGATTCACCTCTCCATTCACCATTCTTCAAGTGTGACTGATTCAGATGTGGGCAGAGGAAACATAAAGGCTGAGATTTCAGGATCTGGATTAAGGTGCGTGACAGCATTTAGGTTGAAGTGGTCTTCTTTGCATGCAGTGGTGAGATGTAGTCTGGCTGCTGTCTGGGTGAATGGCTTAGCTCTGCATTTTGTAAGTCCATGTTAGGTTAGCTGGTGCACACTAAAGAAGCACAAGCAAAGCCTTTACCATCCCATTCCAATCTTGTTTGAAACACTGTCTGCCCTATTTCTTGAAGTCTGTGGCAATTTTACCACTGTTTCGCAACTTCCAATAAGCCTGATTTTCAGTGAAATGGAAAAGAGCTGTTATCTGCTTAAAGTATGACAAAGAAATCAACAGATGCAACCTTGTGTAACATGCTCTAATCAATCATTTTATATTTTGAATTTGTACACAAAACCACGCACATTTCAGTCAATCTCTTATTAATTTTGAGTACCTACAGAGTAGTATTGCATCCTTCATATCTCCAAAAAGTCTTTAGTTTTATTAGATTTATAAAAGACAGATAAGCTGTACCGACTCTTTCTGAAAAAAATCATATCATAGACTCTCTATTTGTTCCGGTTAAATCACAAAATACACAATGTACACAAATGTGTCCCTGCTCTCGATACAGAATCACTGATGAACACCTTTAGTTTTAATGAGAAAAAAAACTATACAAAGGTAGATTTGAACTTCAGACACACTCTCCCACTGGACATAGCTCTATCACTGGACCATGAATCTATGTGAAGAATCTCAGGACTGACAATATTGTATTATGCTATAGTTAGGAGATGTAACGTTTAGGATGAAACTTTCATGTTAAACATGACTTCTCATGACTTCCCCCACTCACCCACTTTTTAAAACAAAGTTACGCCATTGCACCACATTATCCATGGATAACTTTTGATTCACTAATACGTTCGTGCTGTTTACGTTGTATGCACTTATGCCGATTGCCAACAAAATGCATTTTACCCACCGCCTGCAACAGACCTTTCTTGTAAAGTATTTGTAACAGAAAATGGCAGGAACTCACCTGAAAAACAAACTGCATCCACTGTTGCCTTAAGTCTGTGTTCTTTGAAACTGAACAAGGAAAACATCTTGTTTGAAAACATCTTTCCCTCATAACCAAAAACACACCTCTGTGGTGACATTGTTTAAAAATGCGTGCTCTCTCCTGCTCTGATTGGTGTGTGCACACACGCTTTTCCGGGAGATGTGTACTTACAAGAATTTTCCGCCCTTTATGACTTCATACAGGGCCATACTTGAAAAAAATGTTTTGGCACAGGAGTATTTTTGGCACAGAACATGTTGGACATGATAATCCAACTCTTTAACAGTTTAAAAAACTCAGAACAGATGAAATAGCATTAATTAAGATATTTAATTGAATTTAATGTGTTTATCTGCAGAATTCCGAACGTTTCTGTGTGTTAGCTCAGAATATCAGAATTTGCCATCTGTACTTTCTGCTGGTATTCATATAACTGTCTGTAATGAGAATGCATAGACATGCTACCACTATCAAATGAGGTCAGAAAAAGAACACCAACTCTCATTAACTTACACACATCGAATGTTTCTGCAGCTTTTATTATGAAGCAACCCCAGACATACCTCTTTTTTCATTGAGCTAAACCTAATGAATATTCAGTGGATCATTTTGGAAGGCTGATATGTCTCTGACTGGCAGCACCACAACATCTTCAATCGTTCCCTTTCGGCCGTGAACCATCCGCTGCATGACAATTACAAACTCACTCAATAATACTGCTGACAGCTGTCACAAACACTGGCAAATTTAGTTTATTTATTTAGAGTTTTCTTTTTTTTCACAATTAGTGCATTTGAATGTTATGCTTTTTTTCCCCTCTCTGTGTGACCTTTGGGAGTCATCAAAATGTCTTGATCAAGATGGGTTTGGGTCCACTGGATTCAAAACTATATATAATTTCCCCCCTGTGGATGCATCGGTCTGGGCAAAAACTCTGGCATACCCATAATCTGTTGATGTGAAATATTAGTCAATGCTGTTTTGAATTGTAAACAATTACACATTATCTCAGCAGGGCCATTACCATCATGACATTGCACACAGTTTATAGACAAATATGTCCATGTACTTGACAGCAATATACTATAATCAGGTGCAATCTGAAAATAAGACTCAATATCCTCAGCCAGGCCAGTGTATCCCAGGGGGTGTGCGGAAGCAGACAGGAGGCTGACTCATGGTGTCAGCGCGTGCCATCCCGGGGTGGGCGAAAAGGACAGCCAGTTAACCACGGTCACAACCTCAGAACATTGGTCCCTCAGAGCTGACAGAGAGCTGAGAGGAGTCTGGCCCACACCTCGACAGCTAAGGGGATAAATGACATCCAACCTGGGAAGTAATCAGCCCTGGGAGACGAGAGAAAGAGAGAGATGGTAAAGTTGTGGGGGTTCATTTAGATATGGTAGTGGCAGGAACAGGAAGTTGAAATCCAGTTTGAATGATAAGAAGAAAAAAATATCTCTCTCTCATTTTCTTGCAATTAGTCATTCTGTTTCTTTGTAGAGTTTGTAGGCGCTCCCTCTTTTTCATCAATTTATCTCTCTTCTAAGCCTTGTTTGTGTTTTACGTAAAAAGGATTTAAAAAGCAGCCAATACAGTGAGCTCTAATACACATCATCTCATTCTATTCTGTTTGATGCTCTTCACTTTTGCGCATTAGGACTATTGATTTCTGTAGATAAATTTAGATGATCACAAAGCCGCAACTAGTGCTATTCCATGCAGAATAGTTTTATGTGCTCAGTCACTCAGAGCTGTTACAAAACAACAGTAAAACAAGCAGTAACATGGAAACCAATAAGTGACACAGTTTGAGCTCCTTTTCTGTCTGTGTACTTTGTTTTCTTATTAGGATTGCTAGTTACTTCTGTACCAGTGATAAATTTGGAAACAAATATGATCTCCATTAACAAATGTATTGTCTATGTGAAAAAAAAGACATTTTTTTCACATATACAATACATTTGTGAATGCATTCTCTTGAAACCCTCGAGAGCTAAGGAGCCTTGCGTTTACGTTTGCTGGGATGATTTATCTTACATTTACTAACAAACACTCAGGAGATGAACTGAAGTAGCACAGTGCTGTATTATCTTGCGAAACCATTCAGTTAAGTGCAACAATTAAAAATTAATAAGCAAACAAATGCTCTTTCCTTTGATTATCACAGTGGCCACATTGCCTTTTAATTTAGTGTGGTTTTGTTTGATAGCTTGATAAAAGACGGCAGTTTCCCAGGGGGTGTTTCACTTACCCAGATTATGTAGTTGAATAGGTTGCATTTTCTTGCTGTAATTTAAGGAGATGATCATGACTATTCAGTGTAGTTGGAGAGGTTATATTTTGACAGGCTATATTTACTGCATTTAACGTTTGCAATGAATTAATGTTGAATAGCATTTTTTTATGTCATTTGGTTTTGCTGTGAGTTTGTGTGCATTCCTTGTTTACACAATAAATCTTTCTGTGCAAATTATCATCTTTCTCTGTTTAGTGTTAGTTTGACAAGACAAACTTAGAATTAGATTGCTCCCGTTATTATCACCACAGCTGTCTAGACTGGAAGAACACAATGTTGCACTTAATATTCAGTTCTGTCATTCAGTTGACAGACAGTCTATCCTATTTTGGTCATACTGCAAATCTGCTCTTTCTTAATTCACAAATACAATAGATTTACTTGCATCAAAGGTCAAAAAACATTAACATTTTCTCATGATATACATTGCACATCACCTAATTTCTAATGAGTCAGAAACGATTTTTTAGAAGATTCAGTCTCTCGAAAGCCCTCCTTTCCGCGAGCTTACTCTGCTTTGATTGTTCAGACAGCCCAGCCTGTTGTGATTGGTCTACTGAATGAACTGTCCATTACCATATCTGAATCTCAGCTCCAGAGCCTTCCTCAGCACTTCTACACACAGTGATACGGACAGTAACAATGGCTTTGATTTTTCTTTATCAATTCCAGGAGTCTGTATCCTTTTGAAGTGCATGAAAAGTGGATTTGCAGCGCAGAAAACAGTCGACAACATGAACCAAACTCATCCAGGCGTCAGCTACAACTGCAGTGTTTGGGGGCGGGTCAAAGTAGACGCTGTTCACAGGCAGCCAATAAAGACCATAGGGTGGCGTTATGCAAATTTGTTACATAGGTATGTAACAGGAAGTGAGACTAAAATTGCTGACAACTCGCAAGACAATAACTTTATTTGTTGTGTACTTTGATCTTTAAAACTTTGCAGACCTTTTACATTCACAAACAGCTGAAAGGTAATAATCAAACAAGTAAAATTGCTCTTTAAAATTGACAAAAGATAATCAAATATCAGACTGTGATTTTTTTTTTTAGGATGAGTATGTACTGTAGTAATATAGTTAGTTGCAGTATTGTTTGTCTCCCAAGTCATTGGAAACACAGGCTGGTTCTCACAGACGACCACAGATCCCACCGCTAAACACCGACTCTAGCCCCAGCACTGTATAAGTGATATGTGTGTACATGCTATCTGCGTACATTCGTCCCCTGGATCTGTTTTTGATTCTTGATAAATGTGATATGTAGTGTTGTCTGACAGGGACAGTTAACACCACTCTCCAGTCTACATTCAGCCCAAGTGTTCTCACTTCCTCTCTGTCTGCCAGCATCAAATTAAGGATCGCTTTCACAGCATGCCTCAGCTAAACACAGTTTGAGTAAAGAGAACCCTTATGCATGTCCAGACTGCATGATAGAGCCTGTGAGTTGATGAGTCCTGAAGGGTCCACCAGATCTCTTGTGTTGAATTGTTGTGCCATTCTATGGCACCAGATATCTTTAAATAATCATTTATGTTGCAAAATTACTAATGGTCTGTAGAAAATGCCGGAAGGTATTCGTTGCAAATACGTCAGTAGCACGCCAAATTAAATCCAAACTAATTACAGATCCACAATGTGATTCTTTTGATGTTTCCTTTTCACTGTCATTCTTGTAATTTAGGCAGTTATGCAGCTGAATGGCGCCTGATTTAATTACTTGTAGCGAGCTCCATATTCCCATCAGAGGGCGGAGGGATAGAGGGGGATTGGCAGGGATATCACACCTCTCTGCCAACAGCCAACCTCCCTCTGCCGCTGGCTAGAGCCCCACACACGCTCCGCTGGAGGGGACTGTTAATTTCTCAGTGAAGAAGCCTTGATAGACACGCACATATGCTCTGATCTATCTATCTATCTATCTATCTATCTATCTATCTATCTATCTATCTATCTATCTATCTATCTATCTATCTATCTATCTATCTATCTATCTATCTATCTATCTATCTATCTATCTATCTATCTATCTATCTATCTATCTATCTATCTATCTATCTATCTATCTATCTATCTATCTATATATCCATCCATTCATCCATCCAGAAAACACTTCCATATCTTGTGAATTCCCAATGTCACTCACTTAAATAATACACGCCCACGGACTACGCAAAAAAGGGGTGGGCGAGACCTGGTTAAGCTACACTGGAGAAGACGAAGAAGAAGACATGCTTTAGAACCGTAACCGAACTTCTTCGTAAACATTCTCAGGGTCTGTATCGGGCTTGAATTTGTATGGCAAAATTGACAGCATCATTAATATTTACACCTGAGATGATAAAACTCTTGGTTAGGTTAAGGGGTGTGACATTTCCGGAACACGCTCTAAATGGTTCGCCAATCACAACATGGTGGACCAGCTAACCAATCATAGCACATTTCATATTTCGGAAGGGAGGGGCTTCATCAAAATAGGAACTAAACAGTGCGTTTGAGACAGACTGGGCAGAGAGGTGCTGCAATAATGTAAAATATGTGAAAAATAATGCGGTTTTGAACAGTCAAGCATGATAACCTATTCTACTACAAACCAAAAATCAACACTTTGTAATTCATTTAAAGCTTGTGATCTTTACAGAGAGTCATGAGATTGTTTTAAGGATCTTTGCTAAATGTTCTGTGCTTGTACCTGTCTGAATCTGTCTTTTTAGAGTAAGCTTGTTTAGAAAACCCCTCAAATTGATGGCCGATGACGTTTCCACTCAAGGGCTTCGTGTGGGGTGTATAAAACTCATTCGGACCGCTCCCTGAGTCATGCAAGATGCTGCTGGGTCTGACCTTTTAACTCAGAGAGATGTAATGTCAAGGCTTGCCAGGAGTGATTTTGTAGATTCTTCTATTCCTTGACTTGACTTCCTGGCTTGCTGACAGCACAGGTGTTGAACATAGCATCTACGTTTTTGTCTTTAGGTATTGTTGTGGGGTCATCAGATATTTATCTCAGATCTCAAAGTTAATATGTTGTAAATGGTCACTTCTGTTTTTGGGTATTAGCTTTATTGCCCTATAGAAAAGACCAGTTTAGATCAGCGTCAAGTTGGTGGACCATCATAAGCTAGCATATTACTCTGAAGAAATGTTGGCTGCTGACCAGCAGAGCTCGAATCTGTTTCCTTGGTAGTTCGGACTTGACATGTTTGACTCAGTAGTACAAACTCCCGGGGATGCAGTCCGGTCATTCTACAAATAGAACAGCAGCGTACTTGATGACTTCACTTAGCTCTTGGTTATAGGTGCCTACTTTAGTTATCTTGTAATTTACATTGGCAATAAATCAAAATCTTAAAATTTAAAAGCCTCTTTTAGTTTTCATTTTATATATTAAACATTAATATGTGGTTAAAGGCAAAACATGCATTATCTACATTGTATGTATATTTATTACAAAATAAACACAACCCTGCCTCTTTTCTTTTTATTTTTTAAAATGTTAGCTGTGTTAAAATGCAAATTTTAATGAAAAATAATAGCCATTATAAAAGTATATGTCTAAAGTGTATGAAGCTTATACAATAAGAAATAAAGAGAAGCGAACAATTTGGTAAAAAGTACAAAATGCTCTAAATATCAAGTTATGGAACTTAACTCTGCCCCCAGCGATTTGCCCGAAATCATGATACCAAAGATTGCCCATTAGATGTGAATTATATCTCATGTTTAACCAGAGACGTCAAAGTCATTCTACATTCTAACCTGATAAACTCTTAAAACTATATTACGTGACGCAACGATAGTATTTGAAAATGATGTGGGTTTTCCCGCTCGCCAGTTGGTGCAAGATGCATTCTGGGATACTTGGCTGTCTCAAGTCTGCATAATCAGCTCTCAATGCATCCTTGATAAAAGGGCTGAAAAAGAACACATCTGGGGTTTTGAACTGTACCTGCTTAATGTGAACTTTGAATTGGAACAGCTACTTGGGCAACGACTGATGACGTTTCACAAGAACACAAGTACAGACAAGAATGCGTATTGAGAAACGGCTATTATCTGCATGCTCAATCCAAATCTTTGCGGCAACAAATAAAAATGGAATGAAGGTTTTTTTTTTTCAGTTGCCAAAAGTCTCCAGTAGAATCTGGGGCAGCTTTGAGATATGAAATATACAGTGGCAGATACTACAGACAGGTGCTACTGTGGTGTACTGAGTGTGGGAAGAAAAGATCGTTCCTGTGTGTGTGTGTAAGCATGGGCTTGTGAATAGCTGCATCAGAGCTGTTCTAGCTCACTCAATGCCAGGCCAGCATTATAAAAGACACATGTGCATCACTTCTACCTCTGGCCTTACACTCTGACTCATATCTAATGAAATAATTCAGAAATATATATTTTTTTCTCTCTCTCTTAGAGAAAGTGACATAAAGAGAGAACGAGAGAGAGAAATACAAGAAAGATGTTTTAGCAGAGGATAGGGAGAGTTTTTTGTGCCGCTTCGCATCTAAAAATCACAAGCCCCCACGCAGAACTTCAGTCGGAGCTGTCAGCTGCATCGATCTCTAGGAGAGATGTGTCAGACAGAGCCGAGAGAAGTGGCTGAGAGTCGGAGCTAAGGGGCCTGTTGGAGAAACAGATGGAATAGCAGAAAAGGAGATAGGAATAGTTTGACAATAAACATCAATAATGAAAAAAGTTTGACAATAAACATCAGAGAAAGGAAAGAAGGGTTGAGACAGAGGGAGGAGGATATGGTGGAACGTTCAGCCTGTAACAGAGTTTTAAAACATGGAAATAAATTATTTAATAAAAATGTGGGTTGGAAGTACTTGCAAGGTTACACAGGCTCATACAGTTTTATTTTTTTATATATTATAGTTTGTTCACAGATAAAAACAGGGCTTCAGTTCTTTCAGGGCTTTAGATTAGCATATGGTACAACTAACTCGACTCTGCATATAAAAAAACATTCACTTTAATGGCATAGTTCACCCAAAAGTTAAAATTTACTCACAGAACGCGCAGAAACTGTCATTTCTTCTTGTGATTGCAAAGCTGAATTTTCAGCAGCTATAACTCCATTTTTTTTGTGTCACATGGTTTGTCAGAAATCATTCTAATATGCTGCTTTCAAGAATCATTTAACAGTTCAAGCATTTATTTAAAATCGATTTTTTTTGTAACCATGTTAAAAATGCATTCTCACAATTGATCAATTTAATACAAACATAATCTTACTGAAACCAAATTTACAACAGGTGTGCATTATTTATTGATGTGTGTTCGTGTGTTGTGCTTAATCGTATCAGCAGTCACATGTTCATTTCAGAATCCGTTTGCTTATCTCTTGTGTGAGTTGTTGTGAGTCAGAGTGCACAAGTGGCTATTAACAAAATGTGTGCCTTATCAATGTCCCATGAGCCAGTTGTTCATGAGGTAGTTTTGTTAGTATGCTATATATCTGAAGTATGATAAATATGTTTGTTGTGAACTGTTCCAGATGAGAGAAGGAATTGTTTCGCTCTTTTATTTATTTATTGATAAAAAAAAGTTTTTTTTTCCATTAAAACTGAGGAATTCTAGGCTTGTTATCACACAGTAGGCTACTTTCATGAATTTGCAGAAATGCAAATTCATGGAACTCTTTCATTCACTGTAAAAAATGTCAGGCCTTTCCAAATCAAAATTTTTTAGTGAACGATCACATTTTTCAGTTGGCCAAATTTAATTTCTGTGAATTCACAGAAATTCCATTTGGCCAACAAAAAATGTTTTTTTATGTGATCAGTCACTAGAAAATGTTAAACTTAAATGTTTTACAGTGAAACTGTGAGGTTGGTCCAATTAAATATTTAAAATTTTAGTAACAATTGTTTATTTCTCACTGTCTCAAAAGAGAAAAATGACTAAAAACATAAATATAGTAAGCAAAATGAACACAGACAAAATGATTGACATTTTACCAATGTCTTGTGACGATGAATATCTCTCTTCTCTTGGGAATGTTTGTTTCGGTCTTCAGCAATGGCTGGTTTGGCTCTGCAGTCTGCTAGTGCTCCCTCGCGCATCCACATTTGAAATCACACGAACGGGTTTCCTCGGGCGCATTTCACGCATGTGTATACAGTTTTCTGGACGTAGGACTTGTTCACCCAACATGGATTTTTCACTTCGACTTCATAGATTGACTGAGCACAATGAAATATGTTCAATGAATGTACAATTTTAACTTTGAGTGAAGACCTTAAGCTGTGATTAATATGATGCATATTTTTGCATGGGGACAATTATTTGGAAGTAACTTATTGGGCCAATATGTAATGATCAATTTTCACAATTTTCCCACCCAAATTTTTTTTACAGTGTTGAGTGGTGCTATTCAAAACCTGCAAGGATCCACTTTATGTAGAGAAAAACAACATATTTAAAGATATCTGAATTCATCCTTATTGTTTTATAAATTGTGAAAAAGTACTATTTCTGTAAAGTTACATGATGCTGACTAGATGGCACTTCGAATTCTCCATACTTGATTCCACACACACACTTACGCGCAGGCACGCACAAGCATACACACACACACACACTCTCACTCACTCACTATCTTGTGGACCCCCACACTGAGCCCTGCCAAGTGTACATTGAGAATTTAGGGCTTTTCATGCTATTTTCTTGGTTATCTCATTAGATTATTCTCAAGGTTTAATTAGTCACTATAAGACAGCTTAATTCATCTTTTATTTCTGAGGAGTGGAGTTAATCAGCCAAGTTGGTCACATTTAAAGTTTTTAATAACAGTTTGTCAGGAAGCAAATGAGTCCGTCTGGACTGAAAAACATCCTGGTTTCATTATGGGAAAGTTTTAAAAAAGCATCTTCATGCTTATACTGCATATTCACCTTTAAAAACAAATTGTGCAATGTTCTCAGTGTCTGTCTTTCTTTCTCTGTAAATACAAAAGCTGCTTGTGTGTGTGTGTGCACACATGAATAAGTCTAGCAGAGTACAGAGGATTGTTCTCTGGTCCCTAGAATCATCTGTCAATCATATTTCACATTCAGCAGTGAGAAAGAGTAAAATAATCCCCGGCGGATGGTCCAAAGAGGCTTCACTGATCGGCAGGGGTGGTAGGAGCAGAATTTAAAGACCACTAAAGCAGTCTGCCACACACAGACGACATTCAAAGCCATATTAAGTTTAATCATCCCACAGTGCTCCAGTACCCAGAAATAAAATGAGCAAAATACAGCCTCAAAAAGATGTTATATCCAAGAATGAGGAAAGTATCAAATAGGGACTGAATTCTTTTGACACCTTCATCAGTCAAACACCTTTCGCTTTTCTGAGATTGTCAGAATTGCAATATAACCAGATTAAACACAAAGGGAGATCTCTGAGCCAACAGTAATTAATGTTAGCACAGCGACTCTTAATTAAGCAGACACTAAATATTAAAACTATATTATGGTTGTTCTAAGGGTCTGAGATTTCAAAGGAAGTTTCCCTGTCAAAAAGAAAATCCCAGAAGAGTTGTTATGAAATTATTCTGAATGAAACCCTCGGGCTGCTATTTACAGAGATTCACCAATGACATGGCTGAGAAATTACTTTTAAAATGCAAGTTGTAGCTGGCAGGAACAATATGGGTCCGTATCGCAGATCTTTATAAGACATTATGAATTGCAGCAATGTTATTTGCAGATCTCTGCAACCAATGCTTGTCTCTTCACATCCAGCACATTACTATTATCATAAAAATATTAGTCTTTTGGAAATGCTGCAAAATTGAACACCTTTCTTGGTGAAATGAGTTTTCTATCCTGGGCGCCCTCAGAGGAGGGTGCGGTCAACACTGAAACGCTTGTTCATTCAGCCATTCAGCCATAGCGGCGAAGCAGACACGCACAATATGTATGTCTGACTGAAGGTAGAGAACACTGAGGAAGAAGGATTGAAAGAGGAAATATGATCTGTCAGTCAGTCAGTTCAAGACTAAAGCGGGATTATCAGGTCTACAACAGCTTGGACAGCCTTATCCTCAATAAGTTCTGCTGCCATAGTAACCCACATCATGGCCTCGGTCATGCACCATGAATGATGATTTGTTAACTGCAGAGAGACTCATGATGTGGATGATCACAGTGGGGGGCATGGTGAAAGAGTGTGTAAATAATTATATAAAAGCCAATGAATTTGCTTTAATAAGTTTCTCAACTGTTCCAGTCCATGTGCTTTAAAAATATTATAGTGTTTATAATCTGTATTTGAGTAAGTTGTAATTAGTTACTGCACTTAAGTATCTTTTTGGCTACTTTGTACTTTAACTGAGTATCAAAGATATAGCTACAGCTTGCACCAATTCTGAATTCTGTATCAATATGCTTCTATGTTTAAATAACATCTGCTATGATTGGCTTATTGTTTTGAATGTGAATGAGTAACAGATTTTTTATGTTTCAAAATTGCTGTCAGGTCCAAGGAATTTGGCATCATTCAATAAGAGCCTCTTTGCAATGCCTACATTGTGAAAGCTTCTCAAAGCAATCCATGCTGAAATATGCAGCACACACTTTTAGGTCGGAGAGAAATGATCAGGGATGATGGTCAAAAATAAACTTGGGAGAATGTGCAGAGTGACATACACTATACAAAGCTAGGAATAGAAGAATGTTTGGCAAGCGTCCCCCACAACTAGCTACTAATTGGAAAAGTATCTTTTTCTGGTGTTTTGGGGTACTAAATCTACTTCCTACTTCATTCTTATAACCTGCAGTGTGTGCGCCCCTTTGTTCTGGTTTAAAAATGCCATTTTCTTGGAATAAAAGACCTTACTTTTCAAAGTGAAAGTAAGATATTTTTTGTTTATATGTAATACTTCCATTTCATTAGCTGCAGCGTGGCTGTTTGTGCTGTTTTTCATTACAATAATAACTTAATGCAATTCACATTTACTTTTATACCGCTTTTCACAATACACATCGATTAAAAACTGCTTTAAAGAAAATGCATCTGTCTACATTACAATTTAAAGTGATCTGTTATCAGAGGTGACTGTGACCAAGTTATGTATTTCAGAAATGTACATATACAAATCACGCAGTTAGCTAACAATGTATTAATTTACAACAAAAACAATGACGTCATTGAAGTAATTATTATAGGTTGTGAACACGATAGGTAATGATTACAATATGTATAAACCGTGTTGGTAAAAATAGTATGAGAACAAATACCAGTTGACAAGGTGGCACCGTCACAAAAAAACTAGGGTCTTAGAGTTTAGGTTCTGGGACTGTTGCCCTGAAATTGCAGCCTCCGGTATTGCAGATATTCAATTTATGTAAACATGTCTGCATCTAGTATTCAGCAGCTTGCCTTGTCCAGTATAGGCAATTGTATAATACTATTGCCATGACTGAACAGGGCAATATGCTGAATACTGAATAGGTGTAGTATAGTTTGTAGGGATGTAACGAATCTCTCAACTCACAATGCGATACGATTCATGATACTAATTTCACAAAACTAATTTCTCACAATTTTTTTTAACAAAGTGGGATTTGAGACATTATAAAATGAAAGTGTCCTTTTATTAATGTCCTATTTCTTTGTAAAATTGTAATATATATTTTGTCTATAATAACACAATTGAAATTTGAATTGTGAATTGAAAGGCGATCTTTCAATGGTGTTTTCTTGGGAGGTGGTTGTTTCAGCAGTTGCACCCTCATCCTGCACTGTGGAATAGCAGGAACAAAAAGTCTAGGTCAAATTTAAGTACAACAGTGTCAGGGGTTTCACGTTGTTACAAAGGAAAGATTTTAATTATAATTTGTATCATTACACTTGCAAGAGTTAGAAAAACAGAACACATTTAGATAAATATGCCATAATAATCAACAAATTATTGAAGAAATATCCATGTACACATTTAGAGAAAGAGATGGTAAAATAAATACAGCACCTGGTTCTGCAACAGCACCAGCGTTCTCCTTCAGTCTGTGGAATACATCCTCGCACGGGTCTTTTTCTTGATGAGGAAAAGCCTGAAATCCATTTACTACAGCAGAAAACAGCCTTTTATCTTTCACTGTGAAAACACTGATGCACCTTGTGATTTCCATGGCATCGCCCTCGACGCCGCGAGTGGGGCTGCAAATCCGCCGGTCAGGGTGTTTTGGCCTATAATCTTTTTACATGCAGACGGAGGTAACTGGAGCCTCTCGCTGTGGTGATTATTAGTCTTCGGAAAGTCAAAATGCTCCGATTTAAATGAGTCAACATAAACTACGTGCTTGCTGTCGTCATGCTTCTGTTTGACAGTGCGTGCACACAGGTGCGCTCGCACTCAACATCCATATGAATGAACTTCAGTGTACCTATATGACTTCAGTGTACCTGCTGTTGAAAACATAGCGATTCGTTTAACATCTCAAACGACTTGAATCATCACACATTTGTATCGATTTTCAACCGGCTCCGAGTGAATCGTTACATCACTAATAGTTTGCATTAATGGGTTGGTCAGGGGGTATATCTATAATATATTATTTCAGAAGAGCAAGAAAATGTTTTTCATGATACTGTATGGTCCCTTTAACATGAGCGTTTGTATGTTTGGTATGCCTTTTGTTTAGAGTTGAGTGTTTTTCATTTTATGTCTAAGTGCAATGTGTGTGTGGTGAGTCTGTGCTCTGTGGTAAAATGGCTGATTAGTTCTGGCAGATCAAAAGAAGGAATAACTGAGTGAGGCAGGTCATCAGACAACTTTATGTGGTATTTTTGATCTTTTGTGATTGTCTAATGAGATCAGCTATGGGTGCTTCCCTGCATATAATGGCTGCTTCTTTTATGAAGAAAAGAAATGGACGCTCTTTATGGCATTGGAAAGAAGAAATAATTACTACCGCTTGAAGTTCTCTGTACTACTTAGAACATTAGGGGTGGAGCATCTAACTTAGTCCTGACTTCAGTTCATTTGTACTCTCATTTTCGAACAATCAAAGGGGGTTTGAACCGCTGGTCCTGATAATGCTGACCCAGCACAATAAACAGATAACTGCAGGCTGGAGAGAGTTCTGCTGTCACAACACATCAGCTTGAGATCTGACATGTAATCTCTCTAAACGCTAAATGGCAGAAGAAAGCCATCAATAGTTAGTGGTGAGCTTTTGATAAACAATTGATGTAAGAATGAGGCTTCTCATATAAGTGCTCTGCTGTAATGCAGTTTTTGTACATGATTTAACATGTCCATTTTGTAAAGATGCAGGCAGCTGTTCACTTTTCATCCCTCAAGAAATCACCTTGACATATTGGAAGTCATGTGTGATCTGCATCTGTGAATACAGCCCCTTAAGTGGTGTCTTTTGAATCGTGATGGTTCCCCCCCTTCTCACCTTGTGTCCATAGGGAAGTCTCCCAGGCCATCTAAAATGATAAGCTGTAGCTTTTATATGACACACAGAGAGGACAAGACAGTCTGCAACAGATTGTGTTAAGCCTCAGAAACTCCTGTCACAGACATGATGCTTTGGTGTTGCTAAGGTTTTCTGAGCATTCTATCTATCCATCCATCCATCCATATATACATCCAGCCATCAAATTAAAATGATTACTATCACCAAAGACTGCGGGAACAGGTCTGATATAAAGTATCATGACACCACCCTGTTTTAGCATTGGTCATTCACACCTCAGATTTGAAAAGACTCAAGAAATGGGCATGTAAAGCTATGGGAAAAGTGGGAGTGTAGAGGGTGGGAAGATGGGAAGAAGGGAGACAAAATCCAATTAAACAGACCTACAACAGAGTTGGGGGCACCTTGATGTATTTTAAAAATATAAACTTATGACAACAAACTCACAAAAATCTTATCATTGAACTATCATGAAAAAATGTAAATACATTCTGATAAATTATTTAATGATGTTCGGTCCAGATGTCCACTAAGTGGCAAAAAGACTGAGAGACAGCATTGGTTTAAAGCGTGTATGCCACGAAAAACACACAAAACAAGGCCCGGTGCAAGAGGGGCGGTCGGGGATGGCTTGCCCACGGACCCTTTGGACATCCCTGTACCCCTCTCTGGACTGAGGGAGTCAGACCTATTAATAGCGTGTCATTTTCTTACTCAAACCACTGCTGATCTTCTGCTGATTGCTTTTAGAGAGAAAAGCTGGCCTGAACTGCTGGTCTAGGATCTGTTTTCTTCGCAATAATCGCATAGTGAAAAAGAGTAGGTAGATTCAGCGGGTATCTGTCTTTGCACTTGTCAAATTTCCAATTTCCAACGTGTTTTCCCTTTGGTGAGTAATCTACCCAATCACAGACTTTTGTTTTCCATTCTTGACAAGCGGCCACATACACGCCTCAATACATAGACCCATATCTGCATATACATGTGGGATTCACTCTCAAAACTGATGACTAACAGTGATAAATATTTATGTGTGTATCAAAATCAGGCTCATATAAATGTCAGGAAAACACGATTCCTGGCTGCATGTCAATATCCATAGATGATTGGATCCTTGGTAAGTTGTAAGGAACACTATATCGAGCCCAACCTTTAGTTTAAACTAATAATCGCTTGTTTTACTCGCGTTTTCCCCTATTATTAACTCCAGTCACACAGCAGCTCTTCTGCCACTCAGTCTCAGCAGAGGGGGTGTGTTCCGGCGGGAAAGTGGCATTGATGCATACACTCTAGAGTAAACAAAATGAGTGTTATTGTTGTTTTCATTAATGTTCAACTTGTACATATCTAAAAAAAAAAATGTGTATTAGGGTTTCATAACCCTTTAAATGCTTAAATGTGTGAATATTATCTGTTTTAAATCCAGGCAGCATGTTTATGTGTCAAGGCATTTGGCAGGTAGGGATTGAAATGGCTTCACTTTTTGTCTGCTATCTCGTCCCGCTGACCTCTAGTTCAAAAATGCCACTGTAATTCTTGGTGGGATTTATCCTGGGGTCTATTACACACAGTAATCTGTGTTTCCTGTATTCAAGCAGCGTGGCGGTGAAGCCCAAGTGCGTTTGTGGCTATTCTGCAGGACGAGCTCAAAGGTGCTTGCAAGAGCACAGAGGCAGATTGAAAAGGAGTCGGAGCTTCAATCAAACCGAAGGCCTTGGAGAAATCTATTCCTCCACCAAGGTCTCATTTATGCACAAGTGATGGATTTAACCGCAGTCTGGGGAGAGAGAGAGAGAGAGAGAGAGAGAGAGAGAGAGAGAGAGAGAGAGAGAGAGAGAGAGAGACAGAAAAAATAAAAAGAGAAGAAATTACATGCCCAGACCCTCATGTTTATTTGTAACACCAGCAAGCCGTACTCGTAAAAAAATCAAATTTGCTCCTTTGTAATTTAGTGGCTAATGTTGTGTCATATGAACAACTTTGATTTAAATCATTTCATGTTAGCACCAGAAAAAGAGAAATGCAAACGGACTGACCTGAACCTATAGTACGGTTTGGCAAAACGGCCTCTGACAGATTAGACATTAACATTTGAAACGATTGAGGAGAAATCGCTCTTCACACTGGTCTCCTTTAGCTGAGACAATTACACAGTAGATTTCACAACGTGAGCACTGATCTCAGTGTGGCCGCTGCATAGTAATTTCATTTCCAATGAAACGATATTGATCTATTTGTCATTTCTGAAGAGCTCAAAACAGCCACAATCAAATACGTGAAAAGCATGGCAAGAGAGTGATGGAACAAACAATGCGCTTGCTGATTTAGATGCATATTGGTGTGTGGGTGAGTCTGCTTGTGTGTGCGCGCATATTTGCTTATATGTGTGTTTGTTAAAGGACCATAGAGTGGGAAAAGAGAGCGAAATGGACACAGACTTTGGCCGGATTGCATGTCACAAACATCTGTCACACAAAAGGATTTGTTTGATTGGTTGGTCCTATATATCTCAGTCTGCTGTCAGCCACAGTAAATTTATACTCGGTCACATTGGTGATCTGGTAATCTGAAGCCTTGCCTGCCAGTGGGACAGTCGTATCTCATTCACTTCTGCTCTAGACAAGAAATTCCCACCCGAATAATAATTTTTCATGTGGCTTGGTCAGAATATGTCCTGAACTAATAATATTTATCTTTAAAGTTAATGCTTTCACATTACTCCTGTCAGGGCTTCAATGCATCTCCAAATAAAAAGTAATGCAGACATTGTTAAAAACGTTCGATTTAGAATCGCAATTCAGGAATTTAAAATGCATTCTCAATTCAATTCTGAGTGGTGCACAACTCTGTTACACCACCCATGTATTGATACGTCATGCAAATTCCCTTTTCATCTCTGTGTGTGGTTCAAACGGTCAGCGGCAAACAAGGTCATAGTTAATACTGTCTGATCTCTGAGAGTCATGCTACAATGCCCTGCATGCTTGGCAGTGGTAATGTTGTTGCTCGACACTCCATTGAGTTCAGTGCACATGACTCATGTGAAAGAGCCTTCAGTTTTGCAGAGCCCTGCAATTTGTGAGATTATCAGCAGGAAAATAATGGGAGTCATTACTGAGTGTAAGCATACACTGTTGATTGTGGCTATGAAAAGGCAGGCTTTTGACATGGCTTTCATTTGCACTCTTCTGAGACAAATTATTTCATTGATAATACATCTTCATTCCATGGAGATGTGTGATCAGCCGTTAGAAAAACACTCAGCCAGGCACTGAACAGACAAACGTTTGTAGGATGGGTGGGTTTTTTAAGACTGTGTTTAGTAAGCAAGTGAGAGGCGATTCATGACGACTGTGCGTGTTTGTTGGTGTGAAATTACCCAGAACACATTTAATGGGGACAACAGGCTCGGATTAGAACCAGGCAGCTGAGTGATGTGCACTACATCTCTTTCTATTTTTCTTTTCCTCGCCTTGCTTTCTCTATATCGCTGGCCCTCTTTCTTGTTCATCAAACTTCATCAAGCTCTTTGTGGATGGGATTAACCTTACATGGTTTGGAGCCGTACACTGTCTTTAACACCAACTCACAAAAAGCTGTCTGCTTTTCCAACTGAGCCCAGCTATCAAAGTCCTCAGCCCTGGTCCAAGTATCCTGTGTGTCCTGATCAGTTTAGGATTCATAGAAACATTTTTAGTAATTACTCATTTTTGTCAATGTGACAGCTATATCAGTTTTTTCTAATGTGAGTCAATGGCATGAAATAACTTTTTATGTTTGCTTTTCAGTGGTTCCTTTTAAAGGTGATTTCTCCTCTCGATAAATGTGAGGTTTGCAGTGACTAGCGAAAAAACAATTAATCTGTATAAGGTATTACTGTGTGGCCTATTTCCTCACATCAGCTTCTAGTTTTGCAGCTGCAACACTACAGATGTCCTACACTACTACACTACTGTCCTGTGGACTAAAAACATATTAATAACACAAGCTTGTAGGGAAGTTAGAACCCTGCTCTGGGGCCATTTTTAAGGATTTCCGCCTGGATTTGGCCTACCCAAATGGAAAAGCTTCCCATACCCACATACAGTGGTCTAAATTCTGTGTTGTGTATTTTAGGCATAACATTATGAATAACACTGATTATTTCTTCATCACAGCACCTGTTAGTGTGTAGGATATATTAGGCAGCAAGTGGACATATTTTCTTCAAAGTTGATGTGTTAGAAGCAGGAAAAATAGGCAAGCATAAGGATTTGAGCAAGTTTGACAAGGGCCAAATTGTGATGGCTAGACGACTGGGTCAGAGCATCTCCAAAACTGCAGATCTTGTGGGGTGTTTCCGGTGTTTGCAGTTTGTTGCGTATAGGGCTGGGTATTGTTCAAAATCTTTCGATCTGATGCCAATTTCGATACCTCAGTTTCAATACTGGTTCCTAACGATACTTTTTTCGATACCATATGTTTTAAAATCCATTTCAACATCAACAAAAATACATTAATCACAAAACTTTTATTTTGAACCTTAATTAAAACAAATTCTAATACCACTTATCACTCAGGGTAACATTATTAATAAAACTGGTTGTTCTTTTTGGATAGGGGTGGAGCCAGCAGATTATTGCATGTTCTTTTTAACATTTTATTAATTAAAAAAATCTTTAAAAAAATAAATAATTAAGTCTAATTAAGTAATGAAATGTAAAATAACACTGCATAGTTTTCACTGTATAAATTGATACACTCCACCATATAAATTGATACACTCCAAGCTGGGCATTTTGACGGCTATTTGTTGTGTATTTGATGGTTTAGTCGCGCATAGACTTACGAAGCATAACGTGCAAGTCGGTCCGTTTTGCAGCGTGCACACACACACACCCGCACTGAACTTGGAAACTGCGTCTATTGCGCAGCGGATTATATATGTCTTTTAATTTTGTCAAACACATCCTGCAATTTAGCCAAAGTGGAGACTGCATTTGACAACAATCACACATTGTACTGACTCTGACGTTAAGTTTATGTTTAGAGAGAAATGACAGCGCGCGCTGAGAAGGGAAGGAATTTGCGCTAGACGGAACGTGGATATAGTTTATTATAGTTTTACCCCATATCTTCTTTGTATAATCCTTGGAAGCGAAATTAAAATAATATTAATATCACAGCCCACCGAAACTCATTAAACTGACTGTTGCGCTGTAGCTCCGCATGAGCGATCTCTCTCGCTCTCTCAGGCTAATGGAGGATTTCATGCACTTAACTTAGTCAATACTTTCAGAAAACAATTTCAAGATGACGTTGGTTGTTGTGCTTTTACAGTGTGTAAGTGAATGTCGTGATATTACTGATCATGTGAAGATTTTGCTGCGCCGCTGTGAATACATTGTAGCGGAAACACTGCATGCAAGTATGCTATAGGCTCACACAGACTCCGCCGCTTGGCTTTTGGAACCGAAATTTGGCAACGAAAGATAAATAATTTTTCGATTCTCATAGTATCAAAGTTTTTCGTTCGATACCATAAAAGTATACGTTTGGTGCCCAGCCCTAGTTGCATATGGGGCTGCATAGCCGCAGACCAATCAGGGTCCCCATGCTGACCCCTGTCCACTGGCGAACGCACCAGCAGCGGGCACGAAGGTGGCCTGGTCTGATGAATCACGTTTTCTTTTAAATCACTTGAATGGCTGGGTGCATGTGCTTCGCTTATCTGGGGAACACATGGCACCAGGATGCACTATGGGAAGAAGGCAAGCCGGAGGAGGCAGTGTGATGCTTTGGGCAATGTTCTGCTGGGAAACCTTGTGTCCTGCCATCTATGTAGATGTTATTTTGACACGTACCACCTACCTAAGCATTGTTGCAGACCATGTACCCCCTTTCATGGAAACAGTATTCCCTGGTGGCTGTGGCCTCTTTCAGCAGGATAATGCTCCTCCACAAAGCTAAAATGGTTCAGGAATGGTTTGAGGAGCACAACAACGAGTTTGAGATGTTGACTAGTGGAGTCTATGCCTCGACGGGTCAGGACTGTTTTGGCAGTAAAAGTGGGACCGATATTGGGTCATAATGTTATACCTGATCTGTGTGTGTGTGTGTGTGTGTGTGTGTGTGTGTGTGTGTGTGTGTGTGTGTGTGTGTGTGTGTGTGTGTGTGTGTGTGTGTGTGTGTGTGTGTGTGTGTGTGTGTGTGTGTGTGTGTGTGTGTGTGTGCGGGAAAATCAACATAGATGAAACAATTTGTTTGCCAGGAGTAATTGCATACCTCCCCTCAACGAACTTTGCAATATGTGATATCATTCATGTTCAAAAACCAAACAAAATTTTCAGGACAAACTATGCACTAAAGCTTCATTCTTAGGGGTAGGGGTTTGTTTAAATCACTTAATTGCACATTCCAAGTATAAGCAATAGTAGTTTTGATGCTTGCTAGCTAAACATAGAGTGCTATAGACACCAATTAGGTATTCTCTTCATAGGAGGGCTTGTGCCTAAAGCACATGCTGGGATAGAACAGCAGGAACAGCTTTGCCTCTTGACTGGATGGTATAGTGAGAGGCATGTGGACTCCAAAGGTGGGTCTGATCATTCTCAAAGCTTACATGCACAGCTGTAGAGGACTGGCTGGAGAGCATATTAATGCCACTTTGTCAAAATTAAGAGGTTAAATGGTTGTCAGGGCTTTGTTGTCACATTGCCTTGGAGGACAAGGCAAGAGGAAAAGCCTATTAACAGAAACGCTCCTTTTTTCCCCTGTGTACCTTTCTGCCACTGTGTCGCTCATTCTCCGCAGTCCCTTTCTCCACCTATCCTTTATCACTGTGCTCTTCCCTAGTGTCCAGGCCTGCGGATTCCCGCAGAGAGACAGACATCTCCCACTTAATCAGCTGCTGTGTTTCTTGTTCAGATAAATTGGAGCTTGTTCCTCTTGAGAGGTATTTCCTGGAGGACGCCTCAGCCACCCGACAGTATCACAGCCCCACGAGCCCCTGCTTAGCACACAGCAGCATGTGGTGCAGAGGAACATACCAGTATGCTGATTAGTCTGACTGTTTGAGAGGGGGATGTTACAGGGTGAAGAAGGCCAGTTGACATGAGGGCACAAACAGTCTTCACACAAGCCAGCAGCACATTTATTTCAATGCCTTTTTCTGAATTTTAGATCCGTGGTATATTTTTCACCTGCCAGCTGTGGCTGTGACAAAAGTGCACCTCTGGGTGTCCTTACCTCAAGGTGCAGAACAAGGTAGTCTTTATGCAAAAGAAAGACTTGAGGAGAGTGTATTATTCACAATTTGTCAATCTGACCTCCATATTTTTCTCTTTTTAATGAGCATTTTAACATGAATCCATGTCCATTTTCAGCTCTTAGAGACTCTATTCTCTTGTTCTTTATTATCATGGATAGATGGAACTTAAAACAGGAAAGAATCATAATCATAAATTATGTGCCAAACAAGACTTTAGGTTTTACTGGTTGTCTGCACATGAGGGAACTTGACTTTAAATGGCTCTATAAAAGATCTATGAGTCTTTGGGTGTTTAATGGCCAGTCCTTATCTAGATTCAGCCAACAGCTGGAGAAAAGATTCAACCACTGTTTCATATCCATAATTACGCGGATGTTCCACCACCAAGGCCAGTGCCTTTGAAATATGAGTACTATTCATCTCATTATTCATATCTGCACATGTGATAAAGCTCATAAAAAAGCTCTTTTGTTTGGATTCTCATTTAACTGTCTTCTTTTTTTGCTTTATCTTGTAGGAAAACCCCTATATGTGCAACAACGAGTGCGATGCAGCCACAGACGAGCTGGCCCACCCTCCTGAGCTCATGTTCGACTTTGAGGGCCGCAACCCCACCACCTTCTGGCAGTCCACCTCCTGGAAGAAATACCCTAAACCTCTGGCAGTCAACATAACCCTGTCGTGGAACAAGACCATTGAGCTGACCGACGACATTGTCATCACTTTTGAGTCAGGTCGGCCTGAGCAGATGGTTTTGGAGAAGTCTCTGGACTATGGACGTAGCTGGCAGCCCTACCAGTTCTACGCTACTGACTGCCTTGACGCTTTCACTATGGAGCCCAAGACGGTGAGAGACATTACTCAGCACACATTGCTGGACATTATCTGCACCGAGGACTATTCCAGAGGTTACGTGTGGAAGAATGACAAGACTGTGCGTTTCGAAATCAAAGACCGCTTCGCACTGTTTGCCGGGCCCAAGCTGCACAATATGGCCTCGCTGTATGGACAACTGGACACCACCAAGAACCTGAGAGACTTTTTCACCATTACTGACCTACGCGTACGTCTGCTCAGGCCTGCCACAGGTGCCACCATGGTGGATGAGAACAACCTTTCCAGATACTTCTATGCCATCTCTGACATTAAAGTACATGGCAGGTAAGACATTTGGATTTGTTGTTGTTGCAGTCAAATTTTGGTTGGAGATTGTTGCCCTTGGCTCTTTTAAATTTCCTAACAACCCGTTTCTCATTATGTAGTTCTGTGTATTGGGAGGCAGGGTATGTTTACTTTGCTTTATGTTTTTAGGGGTTTGTTTTATGCTTGATTTTTATAAACAGGCTATACAGAACTACAGGCACTTTTTCTGTTTTACAATTATTTTAAACAATGCATTAAAAAAGATAACATTTCTGGTGGAAAACATTTAGTATAAGTACAAATATGTACCTCGGGAATCAAGCATTGTTAACTACTACTATCCTCATTAACTCTTTCATTTCAGTGTGCACGAGAACTCAGAAAGCTTCCTTGGATTGTTCTTTATGTTTAGCTAAACTCTTGCATCGTCAGGGTTGCAGAATTCTGAAATATACTTTCTAACTTGACACTCTGTGATCAATCTTAAGACTGTGAAATTCACTGTTCTGACACCTGGGCTATAAACAGAAGTTCATTCTCTAATTATACATGTAGAAGGGGCCATAATCACCTCAATCTAATCTCCCCTTTATATGTTTATTTCTTTCGGTCTTAACAAGGAGGCTAGTTTATTTTCAGCATATATCCCTGTTTGCCCATTTCATTAGTATCTAAGGTCAACAATAATAATAAAAAATATATATGCATAATATATTATATATATGCTTCATCTTTTATTTTAAATTCTTAAATTTGATCAATAAATTAAATTAGAATAATAAGACACTAGGGCTGTTAAAATAATTTACATAAAACTGCATAAAAAAATGTGTGAGATTGAATATTGTTTAAATACACAAATAAGAAATGTTTGAAAGAATGATACTTTTAAGCATGAAACTAAACCGCCAGTAGGTGGCGGCAGGTGACCGTCTTAATGAGTGAGTCATTCATTCAAATGATGAAATTAAATATCATATTTTTTCATATTTTCAGTGATGGTATTCAGCACTCTTGGTATTGTGATGCTGCTTAACTGTATCATATGTTAAAAATATAAAAACTTCACATTTTGGGTTAGGGTTAGTTAACTGAGTTTCTTTGTACGAGCTGCGGTCATTTGTCGCGATTTCTCCTCATGAGGCTGAGCGAGCCTCAACACCGCAACCTTGTTGCCGTCAGTACATTATATATTATATTATTATTAACTATCAATCGCCAAATACACTAAATGAATGCAGAAACATTCTGACGTTTTTGTGACTCCCTAGTTATTTTTTGTTATTGACATTTTAATCAGGATACTTGTCCGGCTGGGCAAGTAAAATTATCTTTTACTTGTCGCTTCAAAAAATCCACTTGTTCCGGCAAGTGGACAAGCGTTAATGTCCAGAATGCCCCAGGATGCACCAGAAGAAATATCTTCCACACCAAATTAACTTGAAAAATCTAAATAAATATCAACAATATAATTTTAATAACAATTATGCAATATTAATTTAATAATAATAATGATGCTGATGATGATCTGCTGAACAGTATTTACTAATGAGTCATCAATCAGTATTGTTTTATTATAAGGTAATTAGACCACATAGCAAAAGAAAGTCTAATCAGCAAACTTCACATCAGAGTGTACAATGCTGTGTGTTGAGTGTGTGGATGTTTCTAAACCTGTTACTGGGTGAAGATGACAGTGGATCACAGAAGGCTGTAAATTTTAATTCTCCCTCAAGGCTGTGTTCTCATTAATGGCGCACAGTGATGATCGTTGAGTGTCATCTCTGACAGATATTTATGAGAGCAGTGACTTGTCGTTTTGTTTCTAAAAAGGTAATCCAGAGTTCAGCAGCATGCTCGTTGTAGTGGGTTTTTCTCCGAGCCTCCCTGTCATGGAGAATCATGATTCATCTCCCTCCACAAGCTCACAGGAAGCATACGCTCCTTCATCCCCTGAAATGTGTTTCTGCCTCACAGTGCATGAGCCACTAGAGTCTGGCAGGAGGCGGATGACCCCAAGCACAGAAATTCCTGATCTCAGAAAAGATTCAGTCTATATCGGTATGAAACAAAGGAGCCAAGATGCAGCCCTGGAACGGAGAGCTAAGTAGGTCAGCAAAATGAAAGAGAAAAGAAGAGAATATACACTTTAGACCTTTGAAAAACAATTAATGTTTGTTGTATAGAGCTGCCATTATTAATAATCATGATGTAATATAATATTTAGTTATGAAGGTCATATATGCAATTTGTGGAAGAGCAGATTGATATCTAATATTAAAAAAATAAAAATGGAGAAATCTTGTTTGTGTCAGAAAAGTGAGGTTGTCCTTTTTACATCTGAAGAGACTTTGTAATGCTGAAAGCCCTGATGTGAACTTTATTAGATTATAGACTATATTCTGACTGGAATACTAGCTTTCTACAGTTCCTTATATTTTTAAATATATTATATACTATTATAATCTATATAATTATACATATAAGCATTTAAAATATTTATGACATTCTTTTATTTTAAATACAATTATATTATATATTTTTTCCATTTTCATTTCCATTTTTGTGGCTGATATTACTACTGGTTTTCCCATCTCACTGGAAATGGTTCAAGTCAAGCACATTGCGTTATTTCATGTAGTAAGCATTTTGGCAAATGTAGTCGTCACATCATTTGCATACTGCACAGTGTATATATACTATATACTGCAGCAGTATAAATAGTCTTTCTCTTTAGTCTGAAAACTACACACAACACTTATTTCTCACTTTCTTCACTTCTGTCCTTCCATGTCTTTCTCTTTTTCCCCCCCTTTAACTCCATACTTCATTCCCCCCTCCATCTGTGTTTGATCAATAGAGTGTAATTAAAGGAGGGATGAAGCAGGCTCCTGGAGGAACAGCTTGAGTCTGACTCTGTCTCCTCTGACACACTGCTGGCCCTCACTCATTCTGATGTATAATGTATGCATTATACATCAGCCTTCTCTCTCGCTCAACCATGGTCTCTGCAGGAGAACTGAAGACTCCTACTGTTCCTTGTTAGCTTGCAATGAAGACAAAGAGGGGTGTAAATGTCTGATTGAACAGCCATGTCTAAAAGACAGTCTTCACCTTTTTTAATTTGAAACATGATAAACAGTCGGGACAGAAATTGAATTAGCAGATCATACAGATCAGAATGAACGTGTTTCGAGTAGTTTGTGGTTGGATGGGTCGTTTCGTGCGTTGAGCAGGACTTTGTCAGTGCCACTTTTTTCAGCAGACCAGGACAGGCTTATTACTACTTGACTTTTTCCTATTGACTAAGGGAGGCTATTTATATATAATCTGATTATATACAGTACATACTTGATCGTCTATAGATTGTTACTTATTCATCGTCTATAGATTGTTACTTATTCATCAAAAAAATAAAAAAAACATGTATATAAAAAGACGAATGCATTAGTCCTGTTAAAGAATGTTAAACTCCATTTCAAATGCCTGTCTGTTATCTGTGCAAAACGTTGCATATTTAGTTAGGCCCGGATACAGTTGTCTCCCCTGGGGATCGATGATACGGTGATTGATCGCTTAATTGCGGTCCTCCTTGGGTGCTCGGATGGGCAGTCGTTTGCTGAGAAGTCAATGTGTTTTTCTCCTTTTCTTTTTTTCCAGTCTGCTTGTGCCGTGCTGAGGCCAGGAACCGGAGGACAGATAATCTATTTGTGCTAATTTCAAGATTCACCCCACACCCCCCACCCCCTTCCAGAATAAGTCATTCCACTCTGTATCTTCCTCTTGCCATCTCATGTGCTGCGCTCGGCACTTCAGCTCTTCCACATCAGCACATTTCATTGGTCTGGTCATCTGATGTTTCAGCAGTCTTCTGTTCCTCATGCTCTTTCACCACAAAACTTAATCTAATCATGTTATAACCTCCCGGCCTCAAATGATTGCAATCCGATTTGCATTTCTGTGATTTTATTTAAAGTGTTTGATTTTGTGCTATTGTTACAGAGATGGAAGAATTCCAGTGCAACTTTTTATATTGGTTGATATGGACACCGATTTAGATATATTCCATTTGACCTCTTAACACCATTGACAGATCAGGAAGCTGCTGCCCAGGCAGTTAATCTGAGACTGTGTGTGTGTGTGTGTGTGTGTGTGTGTGTGTGTGTGTGTGTGTGTGTGTGTGTGTGTGTGTGTGTGTGTGTGTGTGTGTGTGTGTGTGTGTGTGTGTGTGTGTGTGTGTGTGTGTGTGTGTGTGTGTGTGTGTGTTTCTACTGTGAGAGATCCAAATGATGAAGTGTAATTACACACCCAATTGATTCTGGCACCTCATTCATCATCCAGTCATCATGCTATTCACAAACACCGTTTCCAGGCGTCAACTCAGCTAAGAAAACAATTTAACGTGTAAAAATACACACTTGACCCTGCAGATACATAGCTGTTGTCACTGCCTCACTTGAGCCAACTCAAGAAATGTCTAGCTCTTTTTCACAGCCTGAATCTTTCGTCTCTCTCTTGGTTTAACTGGCTTTCTTGTGTTCCCTCTCACTCATAAGAGTGCATTGGCTGACTTCTTCTTTCAATGGTTTGAGAATTAAACCAAATGCAGGTGAAGGATTAATTCTCGCAATTCCTCAGAGTAACTCTCCCTATGATTGATGAACACGTTTAGTCGTTCTGTTCTCTGCACCTGGTTATCTTGAGATCTTACCGCTTGAGATCTTCTGAAGACCACTGCCCTTTTTCAGCAGTCCTCATATATGCTTTCTAGTTTTAAAGCGGGTGATTGTTAGAACCATTTTAAGAATATGATTAATATTTTAAGAATGATTGATTGATTTAGAATTTTCCAGAACTTGTTTGGCATTTAAAATATGGCATTAAAAACTTTTTTAGATTATAATAAACTATTCAATATGCACCATTGTTTTCCATGAATTAAGGAGTCAAACATCTAATAAGTCAAATAAGTGCTCCTATATGCCAGCTCCTGCAGTTTATAGTGGTAATTACATCCATTTTTTTTTTTTTTTTTTTTTTTAATAAAAGTTTCCTACACCTTTAAACTTTTAGTTTTACAAATCATCAAACTAAAAAATAATATTAAAATTGGATAATATTTAGAGCTGGGGTAAGTGAAACTTTTTGAAACAGATGAATAATGTAAAAAACTAATTAGAATATCCTACTATTTCATGGGGTTGTTACTACATTAAATCCATGGTGAATGTTTATAATTTGTGGACTGAAAGCCCTGAATGTTTCAAAATGTTTCTCCTTGTCTCCATGTCAGCTCTGTTTTATCTGATATCTGTGGTTTAACAGAGAATTCTGTGCCGAACGCTTCCACTAGATCTCGCAGTAGCCATGTTATCAATACTGTGGTGAATCTTATTAGTTGGGCACTGTAGTGGTCCCACCTGTGCAACCTCAAACCAAATTCAGTCGCACCAGCAGGAAAAAAGTTTGCAAAATGTGACCATTTAGTAGCAGTCTGGAGTCCTGCTTTTGATCATGCTATATATAATTTTTATTTTTATTTTTTGTAGTAGTAGCAAGTAGTGGTTTGTATACCATATTTCATAGCAGCTGAAAGTACTGCACATGACAAAATATAAAAATGTAGAAGAAGAAACAATCATTTTATTTTATTTTTCTTGCACAAACTTAATAGTATCTCTTTGTGGCTCATCTTCTCTGTTGTTCTTGAGCAGGCCGTTGTATATCTCAGAATGAATGAACAGCTGACAGGTAGCATCACTCAAGGAAATGGAAGGTGACACCTGGCTTGTCAGCCCTGTTACCATTAGACCTGCAGAAGCTCATTTAAAGCATCTTAACAAGTCACAAACAGAAACCCTGACACTCCTACAGTCCAGAGAATCTCTCAGTTACTTTGTTTTGCTTTTGCATCTTTCCCCCCTGTTTCTATACCTGACCTGTGCACTATCTTTAACTTATTTACGGATAACAGATCAGCTTGTTGGTGTTTCACAGCCTGTGGTTTTCACCAGCTTTCATACAAAGAGTTTCACATAATGCCCAGCACTTCCTGTCTGAGCCCATGGGGCTCACTGTTCTGTCTCTCTCCACCATTGCCTCCCCATAATAAGATACCCACTGCTTTGAGAGTACCCCAAGCAGTGCACCTGCAGACCGTGGAGGTAGAAAAAAATGAGGGAGAGAAGAGGAGAAGGGTTGCGCGGCAAAACAGAAGAAGAATGCGCCGTATCTGGGAAGCCCAGCTGCCAGGTCCCAGATGTGTGCGTGTGTGCATGTGTGTGTGTCGTGCTGGGCTGATGCGTGACTGCCATGCTTGGTCAGAATTGAAAGGGGGCGGACTAATCTCTCTCTGTTCCATGTGAATCGTTCTGCAGTTCACATGTTTAATTAGCTCCTGTTTAAAAAACGCTGGTGTGCTCTTTGTTTGTCGGGCCAATTGATTTTATGAATTATGAAGGAGCAATTTATGATGGCAAACTAAATGCAGGCAGCACTTTGGAGGAACCGTCTATCAAATATCACATTTTGTGATATTTAAGGGCTTAAGAGAGCGGGCATCTGTCCTATGTTCATTTTTATATTCAGTGCATATTATGGACATCACATCACTAAAATGTCAGTAGTTAATACCAATACCATTGAAACTTGAATGTTTCTGACATATTATTATTTATCAATTTTTTTTATGTTGTATGTATAATTTTATTTCAGGGCTCCGAACCAGTTCAAGGAACAAAAACAAAAACTAAATAAAGTTGAATCATTCTTACAGAAACGCTTATTTGAAATTTAGATGTTGCTCAATCAGGAAATAAAATAAGACTAATAAAGCTGACTGCTTTTTTTTCAGAGAAGATGCATGGAAACTTTGAATTTTAATACAATATAGTAGGGATGTAACGATTCAGTCGGAGTCGGTTGAAAATCGATTCAATCAAATGTGTGACGATTCAAATCGGTTGAGATGTCAAATTAATCGCGATTCACCTTTTAAACAGCAGGGACGCTGAAACCACTGTGACCTCACTTTACAGGCACGATAGCAACGAGCAAGTTGTTGCTAGCTTACGAACTGTGCGTGCACACTAGCACGAAGAGTGAAATACGCGAATGTTTTCAGTTCATATGGAAGTTGGGCACGAGCGCAGTCAGCGCACCGTGTGCGCGCGCCGTCAAACAGAAGCATGGCAACGGCAGGCGCGTAGTTTACGTTGACTCGTTCAAATCGGAAGTGTGGCATTTTGACTATCTGACGATTAATAATCACCACAGCGAGAGGCTCCAGTCACCTCCATCTGCATGTAAAAAGATAATAGGCCAAAACACTTTGGATTTGCAGCCCCACTCGCGGCGTCGAGGGCGATGCTATGGAGATCACAAAACATCAGTGTTTTCACAGTGAAAGATACAAGGCTCTTCCTCATCAAGAAAAAGACCAGCGCGAGTATATATTCACACAGACTGAAGGAGAAATCTGTGCTGTTGCAGAACCAAGTGTTGTATTTATTTTACTATCTCTCTCTCTAAATGTGTAAATCTCTAAATGTGTTTACCTCCTCCCAAGAAAACACTATTGGAAAATTACCTTGAAGGGACTTCTTGAGGAGTTATTTAACATCAAATATATATTTACATTTTTACAAAGAAATATGCATTTTTATCCCCTGAGAAATAAAAGGAAACCTTTATTTTATTATTAGTCTTAAATCTAATTTTGTTTTAAAAATCGTGAGAAAATCGTATCGTGAAATTAGTATCATGAATCATATCGCATATATGCAATTCGACTCAATTTCTGCAGCTAATAACAGCTAAACACTAAATATAAATAAAACTTTTATTACAGCTAAACACTAAATATAAATAAAACATGTTTATTTAAAAAAGCACACACATTGTATAATTATATTTAAATTTTTACTTATTTACATTTATAATCAATAAACTTATTTACATTTATAATCTCTTTTTTTTTCATACTTATATATATATATTTGCGTATGTGTTTGTGTAAGTCTGTCAGTGTTGCTTTCTCCTTCACTTGTGTCACAGAAGGTGAAGTTTTAGTTGATGCACGGATAAACACAGACCACTGATTTAAAATATGTATTTGAAAGTCCATCAAAAAGAAACCAAGCTCATGAGACTGAATGTTCTCCTCATTAAATTTGAAAAAGAAAAAAAATATCTACCCAACATTTCAAGATTGCATTTGTCAGACGTGCAACCAGCAAGCCTAGTAAACATGCTGATAATTATTTCACCTGTTTGACATTAAGTAAGAAGAACAGCTGAACCACTCCGACTTATCAATAATGTAGCAGTCATCCAGAGACTGGGAAATGCATTCACTTCTCCGTGAAGAGAATGTTGTTCTTTTGGGACTCTGCTGACTGACTGAGAACTGTGTTAATGATAACATGCTGAACGTTTGGATGCCTCTAGACACCCTTACTGATTACCAGCGACTGCCTGATCCAGCACATTCAGTCAGAGGAGAGACAGACCGTAGCCTAGGGTGTTAGCAAACCTGTCTGCCTGTATTTAAAATCTCTGTGACCCTTCTTAAACAATATTACTCCTTATTTTAAAGAAGGCCAAATCATAGTCAAAATGAAGAGCTCCAACACATGTTTTGAGTGCAAATTTAAAAAAGAAAAACTGTGTGCATTGACTTTTCCCTGAACTTTAAATGGGACTCGCTTGAGATGTGCGTATCAGCTCTAACGTCACCTGAATCCATTGTTAAAAATAAATCATCCACCCGCCATCCATCCAAACCTATAATATTATCCGATTTAGATATCTGCACCTAATCATCACATTACAATTATTCATATTCTCAGTGTTAAGCATGATGATATGGTAACATATCACACTAAAGTGCTTTTAAATGAACATTTATTTAAAATAAACATTCTTCTTTGGCAAAAAATCAATTCCTTAATCGCCTAAGCATAGACTTTATTCCCTTCAAACTTGTTTCATATCACATCTTTGTTGGAAAACACTTTGAATATCACAATCATTTATGTTAAGATTGTGTATATTTTTAGTTAAAGTTGTTAAGTTACAAAGCAATATCTCATGTAGGGTTTTTCATCTATGTTTTATATAATGACCTGTAGGATGTGTTCTATCCATATGTTTTCCTTGATTGGTTTTTCATGAAGAGAACCTTTAAGTCCTGTAAGTTGCAAGGTGGGGCCTCCATAGATGCACAGATGCTCGATTGGATTGAGATCTGGGAAATGTTCTTCCCATAGTGCATCCTGGTTCCATGTGTTCCCCAGGTAAGCGGCACACGCACCCGTCCATCCACGTGATGTAAAACGTGATTTATCAGACCATGTCACCTTCTTCCATTTCTCCGTGGTCCAGTTCTGATGCTTACATGCCCATTTTCGGACAGGGGTCAGCATGGGCACCCTTGACTGGTCTGCGGCTATGCTGCCAAATATGCAACAAACTGTGATGCACTGTGTGTTCTGACACCTTTCTATCAGAACCAGCTGAGAAATAACTTCTTGAGCAATTTGAGCTACAGTTGCTCATCTGTTTGATCAGACCACACGGGCCAGCCTTCGCTCCCATGTGCATCAATGAGACTTGGCCATGACCCTGTCGCCGGTTCACCACTGTTCCTTCCTTGGAACACTTTTGATAGAGACTGACCACTGCAGACCGGGAACACCCCACAAGAGCTGCAGTTTTAGAGATGCTCTGACCCAGTCGTCATCACAATTTGGCCCTTGTCAAACTCGCTTAAATCCCACTTAGACACACTATTCTGTTTAGAAACAGTGCGTTTTTGAAACAGATGCAGTGTAGTGCATCACAAGCAATTAAAAATATATATCACAGATATAAAAATGTTCTAAAAAAGAAGTGTTGACAACATCAAATGTTAAAATAAATTTTAAAAGAAGAGAAAGGTGCTGTATATTTCAGCTTTCCCCTGCAATTTGCAGATCAGAGGCCCAGTGTGTTTACAAGCACAAATGCTGCACATATCGACTTTGACATCAAGTCATTTCATGTGCACATTAAATGCAACCGATGTGACCAGTGATTTGTGTATTTTGTGAAAGTGCCTTGGCAATTAGCGAATATTTCTTTAGTGTCAGTGTGCACGTGTGCACGTCGCTGTTTAGAAGATGAACATTTCTCTCACACTGTCACAAAGACTTCTTCCTCTCCAGCAGAGCTGATTTGCATTCCACTCACTCATACTGTCTCTGTCTGTGTCTCTCTCTTTATCTCTCTCTGACCTGATCACTCACAGATGGCACAGCCCTTATTCTGTTCCTCCTCCTTTCCAGAGCGTTCAGCAAAGGAACGTGTGCAATCTCTACACAAATGAATTATCTGTTTCAGGGTAGAAAACCTCAGTGGATATTGTATACAAACACTGTGTCAAAAATCAACACATGCAGACAGGCGTCCCTTGCCACAGACATGCGCAAATTCACATGCACATAAACACACACATGCACGCAGATGTATACACAGCTTAGCACCATAAGCAGGGCTGATACTGAGGTGAAGGGAGGATTTTTACAGCACAAAGCCATAGTGTTACCCCGGAAAGGCTGATCCCATTTAGAGGTTCCAACAAAATCCCTATCCCATTCAAAGCCATTGACTGGAATAAAGCTATTAGCCTCCCTCCAGATTAGCACTGTAACGCAATAATTATTATGTTAATGTGTCAAAATCAGGGTTAACTTTATGTCATTCCTTCTGAGGAGGAAAGTTTTGGCCATTTTAAGTCACTGTCTTGCTACATACAAAGTCCATCCTAAATGTTAAGGCAATAATATTTGTGCTTTGTGACTTTAGATATGAAACAAAGTCTCAAATATCAAAATACATCCATTTTATTACAACATTTATAAAATTAACTGTTTTGGCGCTGTTTAATGTGGTGTGAGAGATCACAGTAGCGCGCAGCTCAGCTCAAGAGAAGCAGTAGCATGCAGCTCATGCGAACGGATCATCTCCTTGCTTTAATATCAGTTATAGCACAAAATAAACATTAATGAACATCTGAAGGTATGTTAAAACATCTTTTAATCCATATCATGTCGCATGTAATCGATCAATCAGTGTTTCAACCACGGAAAGACGTCAGTAAACAGATTGTGAACGATGTGTCACATTTACCTCAGAAAAAACATTCAGTGTCCATAAACTCATTGGTCAGTTAGAAAAAGTCTATATGCACCACATTGCATAGGCTATTCATTATATTTTTTTTATGTTCTTCAATATTAATGCATGTTTGAATAAATCTGTCAAGTTTTTATGACTGCCACCATTTAAATGATTATATAAAAATAAAACAAAATTGGAGTACAAATATGATTATGTAATTGTAAAGTTAGTATAATAATTTTATCATTATAAAAAATCTAGTTTAATTTATGTTTGTATTTAAATCAGTTGATTTAAACCTTCAATATTATAGTAATGTAGTACCTGTAGTAGGGGTTACCGGAGAAGGCGGGTTAATGCGGGAATGAAACACGGGTTTTAATTTAGAAACATTGAACACGGGGTGAATCCTCCCATACACTGGAGGTAGTTTGAGGCGAACTGCCACCGGACTAAGGATCTTGGTGACAGGAAACGGGCCAATACATTTGGGAGCAAGTTTATTACATACGGAGCGGAGAGGATTATTCTTGGATGAAAGCCACACTTTCTGACCTACGACGTAGACGGGAGGCTTAGACCGGTGGCGATCAGCTTGGGCCTTGGTGCACGCTCACCTGGAGCAGAATCTCGCGGGTTCTGCTCCATGTGTGGCGACACCTTTGGACGAAGGCGTGAGCGGAGGGGACCGCGACTTCGGATTCCAGACTGGAAAAAATTGGTGGCTGGTAACCTAAACTACATTTAAACGGAGATAGACCCGTGGATGACACTGGCAACGAGTTATGCGCGTACTCAACCAATGAAAGAAGCTGGCTCCAGGAGGAAGGATTCTTGGATACCACACATCACAAAACTCTCTCAAGATCTTGGTTGGCTCAATCTGTCTGCCCATTGCTCTGGGGATGGAAACCTGAATATAAACTTACAGTCGCTCCTAGTAATCCACAAAACTCTCTCCAAAATTTGGATACAAATTGGGGTCCTCTGTCAGAAACCACGTCTACCGGGAGGCCATGTATCCGAAAGACGTGGTCTATGACAGTCGCCGCTGTCTCCTTGGCTGAGGGTAATTTGGGCAAGGGAATAAAATGAGCTGCCTTCGAGAACCGGTCCACAATGGTCAAACGACCGTCTTGCCCTGGGAGGGTGGTAACAAAATCGAGCGCAATGTGGGACCAGGGTCTCGAAGGGTTGGAGCAACCCATCAGGAGGACGATTGGGAGTCTTACCACGAGCACAAACCGAACAAGCCAATACAAACTCCCGAATGTCACAAGCCATACCTGGCCACCAAAATCGTTGTTTGACCAAAAAACTGGTCCTTTTAACTCCTGGATGACAAGCCACATTGGAGGAATGCCCCCACCGAATGACGTCTGACCGTAACCCCTCAGGTACGAATAATCGACTCGGTGGGCCACCGGGCGGAGACGTAACCCCTTCTAAGGCCGTTTTGACCTTTGACTCGATCTCCCATGTGAGTGTGGAAACAATGACTTTCCTGGGTAAAATGCACTCGGGAGTGGACAGGCGATCAGGGCGGTCAAAAACGTATGACAAAGCATCGGGTTTGGTGTTCTTAGATCCTGGGCAGTACGAGAGAGAAAAATCAAAACGTCCGAAAAAAAAGAGCCCACCGAGCCTGCCTGGAGTCAAGTCTTTTAGCAGATTGGATGTATTATAAAGGGAACCCCCGACCCCTCTAACCAATGACGCCACTCCTCCAATGCTAATTTGACAGCCAACAACTCTTTGTTACCAATGTCATAGTTACGTTCGGCTGAGGACAAACGGTGAAAAAAAAACACGCACGGATACATCTTGTCATCCGAGGAAGAGCGCTGAGAAAGGATTGCTCCTACCCCCTCCTCCGACGCATCGACCTCCACCACGAACTGACGTGATGGATCAGGGGCGATCAAAATGGGAGCCGAAACAAAGGGGCCTTTCAGTTTGGAAATGCAGCCTCTGCTGCACCAGACCACCTGAACATAGTTCGGGGGGAGGTCAAGGATGTCAGAGGAGTGGCTAGTTGGCTGAAATTGCGTATGAAACGCTGGTAAAAATTGGCAAACCCCAGAAACCTCTGCAGGGCCTTACGCGAATCTGAAGTTGGACAATCTACCACATCCTTAACTTTCTTGGGATCCATGCGCATTCCCTCGGATGAGATGATGTAACCCAGGATTGGAACCGACTGTGCATGTAAAGCGCTTTTCTCCGCCTTGACAAAAAGCCCATTCTCTAGCAACCTCTGGAGCACTCGTCTGATGTGCTGAACATGTTCCTGGAGAGAAGAAGAAAAAATCAGTATGTCATCCAGGTAGACATAAATGAACTGATCTATCATGTCTCTCAGCACATTGTTGACCAGTGCTTGGAAGACTGCAGACTGCAAAAAAGAACCCCGCTCCCGCTGGAGAAGAGGAAGGGCGAATGAACTTGGAAGCTAGAGACTCAGCAATATATTTCTCCATGGCCTCCCTCTCAGGAACCGAAAGAGAATACAACTTACCTTTATGCGGAGACGTACCTGCCGGTAAGTCTATAGCACAGTCATAGGGACGATGCGGAGGTAGAGAAGCTGCCCGGGACTTACTGAACACTTCATCCAGGTAGTCATAAATGAACTGATCTATCATGTCTCTCAGCACGTCATTGACGAGTGCTTGGAAGACTGCAGGGGAGTTGGACAGCCCGAAAGGCATGACCAAGTATTCAAAATGGACTCTGGGGGTGTTAAACGCAGTCTTCCACTCATCCACCTCCCTAATGCGGACCAAATGATAAGCATTACGTAAAACCATTTTTGTGAATATAGATGCTCCTTGCAACCTCTCGAAGGCTGAAGTCATCAACGGCAAAGGATAAGTATTCTTTACCGTGATGTTATTCAACCCCCGGTAATCAATACAAGGTCGCAGAGAATCATCCTTCTTACTCACAAAAAAGAACCCCGCTCCCACTGGAGAAGAGGAAGGGCGAATGAACTTGCTAGAGAATCAGCAATATATTTCTCCATGGCCTCCCTCTCAGGAACCGAAAGAGAATACAACAAGTACTCCCTCGGCACGTTTGACAAATTCACCTGCTCATCCTGTAACACAGAACTAGACACATACGTACAATCAGACACAAGACAAGAGGCGTAACACTGATCACTCCAAGTGGACACGGAGTTGTGGCCCCAATCCACCCTGGGGTTGTGCTCCGTTAACCAGGGGTGACCAAGGACAATGGGAACCACCGGAGAGTCAATGATAAAAAACTTAAGTCTCTCGATGTGATTTCCTGAAGGGGTGAGCGTGATCATGTCAGTGGTGGATGAAATGTCAGAGAGTTCTTGTTCATTGAGTGCATTGACAGAGATCTTGAGCAGGAGTGGTGTGATCGGAATGTGATGGTGAAGTGTGAAAGTCTTGTCCATAAAATTACCTTCCACTCCCGAATCCACTAAGGCCTGACAACGACATGAGCTGGTTGCCCATTGCAGTCTTACTGGGAGGAGTGTGGTGGACGAGGATTTACCCAGCATTGACCCACCCGACCGTAACCTCTTACCACTGCCGGGCTGAGTGTTCAGGAAATACCCCGCCCTCCCACAGTAAAAGGCAAAGTCCATGAGACCAGCGCCGTTCTCTCTCCTCCCGGGAAAGCCGAGCTCTCCCCACCTGCATGGGCTCATGATCGAAAGGTGGGCTGACTGTGTTCACTCTGGAGGGCTCAGGAAACTCAGAATACAGTCTGGTATGTGGACGTTGATCGCGTTGTTGTAGGCATGTATCCACGCGCATAGTCAGCTGCATCAACTCATCAAGGCTCTTGGGTAATTCCAGGGTATATATTTCTCCCTGAACACGGTCAGCCAGCCCATGCAGGTAAACATCCCACTGCGCCTCCTCATTCCATTTGCACTCAGCCGCTAGGGTGCGGAATTCGATGGTGTAGTCGGAGACAGGTCTATTCCCTTGACGAAGTTCCGCTAATCTGCGAAGCCGCCTCTCGGCCCACGATAGCCTGGTCAAAGACCCGTCTCATCTCTTGTGTGAGTGCAAGGAATGAGGAGCAGCAAGGTTGTTTATTCTCCCACACACCGTTCCCCATTGAGCCGCGCATCCCAAGAGTAGGGTTAGTACCAGCGCCACCTTGGATTCCTCCGTGGCAAAAGTCAATGGCTGTAACGGAAAGAACATGGAGCACTTGGTAAGGAACGGTCTGCATAAATCAGGCTCACCAGAGTAACGTTCAGGTGTGGGGATGACTCGTGATGACTGATGGTAGAGTGGAGGGGAACAGGCGCTGGGTCTGGCGCAGTGGGTGTTACAAGCTGTTGCATCCGGGTCGAGACCTCGGACACCTGCGCCACCAATTTCTGCTCTGCCTGTGCGGTAGCGAGCGCCTGCTCGTCCTGCCGATCCATACGATGACTGCTGTTAGATTGTCCTGTATTTCGGCCATCCTCGTTGGATCCATTGTTGGTCAGATCGTACTGTCAGCGTCGGTGTAGTAATATCTGCAAGGATCCAAAAGCGAGTCAAACAGTACGTTTATTCTCAAAACACAAGAGATAGAGCATATAACCACAATTTGGTAATCATGAAGAAGGTCCTCTGAGGTGCGAGCTGGAATACAGATCCGCAAACCAGGAACAAGGCCAGAGTCCCAGCAGGTCGGTACGGGAACCAAAGAGAGGCAGAGACAGGCAGATTGGCGCAGGGACGCAATGGGCAAACACAGCTGAAGATCTCCAGGAACAGGAGGGAAAAGACTCGAGAGCAAACCAGATCCACACGCATACACACACAGGAACTCCCACAGGAAATGACGATCTGACAAACAGGAACGGGTGATGAGACAATATATAGGTAGGTGTAATGCGGTGCAGCTGGTGGTGGTGATGAGTGGTGATAATTAGTGACTCCGACTCCAACACACCCATACAAATACACAGATAATGAGCAAGTGAATTCATGAACCGTGACATAATACGACTGTTGATGGATATCTCTGAATAATCCCCTCATTGACCTCAACTTCACTCAACATCTCTGCCTCGCCTCTGATAACCCCACCTTCTCTCTTCACCCCAAACCTTCTGACACACCCACCTACACATACACACACAACATGTATGTCTCTCTGCTTAGATCACTGTGATGTTTCTTTCAATCATTATGGGTGAGAAGCTTTTACATGTGTTATGAACGTCTTTTATGTCTCAAGGTGCTTAAGCTAAAAATTTATGAGCTGCTTACATGTAATATTTCTCTCTCACTTTGGGCTTATGCCTGTTGTATGGGACAGATGAAGACACAGAGAGCTGTAGGATTCCAATTGCGAACTGCCCTCTGACCCCGGGTACATCTGTGCGGTTCAGGCCGTGTCTGATGATGGATTAAGAGTCTTTAATCAGAGCGTCTGGGGAGAACTTGGCAATCTGAGCCAGGCCAATTCACCAGCCCCATATAGCCATGCATCATTACAACACAGATATCCTTCGACCTCCCCTTACCCGCCTCCCTCAGACACGACACATTAAGATTTAAATACATCCCTCATCCGCCACACTACACATTCAGCAATCGAAGAAGGTCACGAACCCTTGTTTTTTCCAGAATGATAATACCGAAACACAAGCTGTTTGCTGCAGTGGTGTGAAAGGGACAGGAAACAAGACAACAGATTGGCTGTGTAAAGCCAGATTCGTGAGTTTTGTTTAAAACGAATTCCCGCAGCGACACTCCATCAGAGAGAGCCATGTCATCTGTATGGTCATGGCAGGCGTGTGGTGAGCTCGGCTGTCAGGCTTATAAGGGCATGTGCTGTGAGCTTCTTTGTAAACCAGAGTGGGGCTCTATAGGTGAATAGGATTTTTTTCTCTTTTTCTTTGTATTATACAACAATTTCAATGTACTTTTTCAGTTTTACCCTTTGTACGCTACAGAATTGAATTGAGAATGACTTTAAGATTTTAATTCTGTTCCTGAATTTGAAATGTGGTAGCAAAATAAATTAAATTTTTAACGATGGATGGATGGATGGATGGATGGATGGATGGATGGATAGATGGATAGATATATAGATAGATACTACATTTAAGCTTCTCAATCTTATTCTAGGATTGAAGGTGCTAGAATGAAATGAAAACACACTTAGGTGCCTGTAAAGCTACACTCAAGGAGAAAGAAAGGAATATTCTTGCTTCATTTTAGCAGAATCTCCTTGACATTTATCTCACAACCCTCCCCAGACTGTGCCTTTATTATCACCAGTACAATACACACGTTTCATACACCCTATTGATCTATCATTTTTATTCAACTCGTTTCTTTAGATCAAGCTTCTTCATACTTTTACTTGTCATATCTCATGCATGTTTTACATGAGAAATACTTGAACAGAAAACATGCCTTTGTCTTTAAATGTTTGCAAAGTGTTTTAATGTAATGTTAAATCTTTGATTTACAAATTTTTGTATTTGCTAATTTTTGCGTCTTAGCTCATAAACAGTGTACATCTCCCTTAGTTCACTTTTTTGCATGATGTCATACACCTGCACCCTGGCACAAGTTTCCAAGGAAGTCTGAAGTAGGAATTTTCAAATTCAGACTTTTCAAGTTAAATTGAATGCAGCATAAGCCCAGAATAGATTTAGCCTCTCTAGTTTCTCCAGCTTTTCTTTATCTTATGAAAAGTTCACTGACCCCTGAATAATATGAATGTCTTGGGGCTTACATTAACAATCTGTAATAGCTTGTGGCTGCTGCACAAAACAAAAGTAGGACGACTGAATGTTATTTAAATTGTTAAATTAATTGTGGATACAGTGTTGTAATTTCAATGGCAATGTTTGGCTTTAGGGTCATTCAGATTTATTCCAATTTAGCTCCTCACTGCATCCTGCTAACATTGTTATTTAGCAAATGTGAAGCCGTCTGATAATTGTGAGCCCTAGAGCCTTAGACAACATCCTCGTTCCTCATTTCAAAGTACAGAATATCTGTTAAATATCCACCATGGCCACTTGAATTGTCATGTTTATCACTCATTAGCAGTTGAGTGAGAGGATTAATGTGGTGAAAGTTGTTACCAACTGTTTTTAGTAAGTATTGTACATCTAGTTGAACCCAGAGGAATCTGTGCGTTTCTCAGATGGTCATCTTTGGCTCTCCAAAGCATTAAGCTGTCCCTGAAACTAACTTCTCTTGCTGTCAAGTCCATGCAGTTTAGCAAAAAGCAATAGTTGCAGAGATCTGTCTCGGAGAGATTGCACCCACTTCTCACTTCGTGTGCTGTGCTGCAGAGCAGTGGTCTGTGTTTGTCAGGAGGCAATTAGAGTCAGCACACAAGATGCCCTGTTTCATTTATCTCAGATTCAGAGTGAGGTGCAGTACTCAGGCCTCACCTTGTCAGCCTATGACACGCTACTGCTCACAGCCAATCACAAAGTCAGAACTGGCTGAAGTAATCACTTTACAGTGGTGTGAGAAGTAAACATTTTACAGAGAAGGGAAAATTTGTCTCTAACTTGATGGGGGGAAAGGCTGATTAGTGATAATTGCTGCGCAGAGACATTTAAAAAAATAAAATAACACATAGCGGAAGGGAAGTGAAGTATATAAAAAAGGGTGATGCAGTTCCATAAGAAAATCGGCAGCATGCTTTGGTAAAGTAAAGTCAACCTAGATGGCCAAGTAGATCAGACCTGAAAAAAACAAAGGTGTCTAAGAACTTGGCATCCTAGACAGTGGAATCAGAACAGGGTTATTTTTAATATTTGGGGAAACAATTTTGAACCTGCTATCTATCAGAAAAATGGGAAGCCTACAGGATTGCAAAAACTACAAATGCGAGAAACAGTCAGGCCATACTCAAAACCCCAAACCACCCTACATCAACTGAACTCATCGTAAAAATTCAGCCAACATTTTCCAAAAATGGAAAACAAGTTCAGATGCTCCTGAACAAAATTACTGAAGGATGTTAAAAGATGAAGATAAAGGATAGAAATGTAACACTGTGCTGGCCAAGATGTTTTAGTTAGTAACTGGATGTTTGAAAGCAGCACTGCACAGCAGTTTCCCCATCTGCTTCAAAAGCTCAGCCATTGGTCCTCAAAAAGCCCAAGATACCACATCTGAATGGCTATAGACCTGAGTTCTGCATTTAGACATTTGGTCCCCACCATAGCACTTTGCCTTCAGTGCTAACAGTCTAACCATTGCCTCCTTAGATCTGATTTGTCCCCCCTCAGTTTCAATCTGTTCCCCCTCCACTCCTGAAACACAATCGATTTTAACCCTTTTACGCGTGCAGTCACACCAGTGTGATTAGAATGTTCAGTGCGTGATGTGATAAACTGCTAAATTCAAACGTGCTTTTGCTCTTCGGCTAGTGCTAAGCCAAAGTAAAATACACTCAATGCTGTTCATACTGTATATCACAACTATTCAGTGTTTTCGACCACATAATGTTTATTTTAGGTTTCAGACAGGTAGACATAGCAAAAGAACAAAAAAAAAGTTTGTTAAATACACAATGATGTCTATGGAAGCAGCAATAACAATCCTTTCAATTATAATTTGACATTGTGTTTTCAATTCATATCAGATTTCAGCCTATATACATTGTGTACACAGTTACTATAAAGTTTCTCTATTCTTCTGATTTAAGTGACTAAAAATCTGACTGATCCTATTCTCTGAATTGCGGTGCAAACTAACATGGCACCACCCATTGCGCATTATAAATCAACAAACGTGATCATTATAATGGTGTTTAAATGACAAAACACATTAACTTCCACATATTTGACAATCAAATATATAGTTCATGTTATAGTTAACAAGTCTGTGAATAGGAAAAAGGAAAAAAACAAAAAGGTTTGAGAACAGACAAAGGCCGGGTCCTGGCACCGGAACCATGTCAGTGGAAAAGGGGAATGTTGTTCCAAACCAATTCTATATCTTCTGTGGAAAACAAAAGGTAATTTAAAAAGTTATAATAACCCATAAGACTTGTGCGCTGTGCAATACCCGAGTCACTCAGCAACACTCTAATTATTTATTTCAAGTTTATTTGCCTCCTCATATCTTAATGATTTGCCCAATGTTTATATACTGACATGAGCGAACAATAATTTTAGTGAGAGTTTTGACCTTGTTCTCTGTATTACAATAACACCTGCACATTTAATTGAACATAATTACTTCACTTACTTTGCTCACTCACAGGCCATTCTGTCTTTGCTCAGCCTGTTTTGGTTGGATCAGCATGCTTAGCCGTGCATGTGTAAGCTTCATTTGGAGATAATTGCTAATAATTATCCACTGATAAGTCAGTACGCTGCAAGGCGGCTAGAGAACGGAGGCTGTTTTGCTGTCGGTTTTCTGAACTGGTGCGAGAGCAGATAAGATATGAATTGATGAAGATGAGCTCCTTTTTTCAAGAGGTCAGTTTAAGGGGGAGCATTTAAAGAGAGACGGTGTTGTTTGTGCTTTCATTGTCAATCAAGCTTCTATTATTTTGGAGGTCACAGTCTCATATGCTTCAGGCTAGTAATTCAAAAAAAAGATAAATAAATAAATCACTATAAGCATGTGCTGCCTCCTGCCTTTCAAGGAGGACATTCAGCCTTTAAACTTTTTTGATAGACTCAAAGCCGACTGAACAAAAGATCTTCTTTTGTTATTTGAATACGGAGATATTCTTCTTTATAGCATGTTAGCCATGTGAACAATTTTACACAAGCAAAAAATGGAAATTCTGTTATCATTTACTCACCCTCATGTTGTCCCAAACCTGTAAGCGTTACTTCATTCACTAGAACACTTTATCAAAACATCTACAGAATAACAACTGTCATACAGGTTTGGAATGAGTGTGAGTAAATAAATAATGAAATCATTTTGTGAGCTGTTCCTTAAAGGTGCTGTATGTATGTTTTTGACTGTACTAAAGCATACAAATACCATAATATGTTTGCAGATATTTAGGAAACATGCTGAATTCACATACTTGTTTCTCTGAAAAACAACGCAGCCAGTTATTTTACTTTGAAATGTGCGTTCCGTGTCGGAATGTCTGTTTTTGTTTTGGTCTATGCAGTAATGCACGCTGCCAATTTACCCAATAGTATTTCAACACCACTGGCTGCCAGTTGATGGAAAACACAGCGCATTGCTGCCATGGAAGCCAATAAACAAACTGGGTCAGAGATTACAGATTCCACCTGACCTAAAAGCCTCTGCATCCATCAAAAAATCTAAAAAAGGACATTAAAACGGAGATAAATCAACTCATCAGGCAGTGGCTCAGTGGTTCATGTAGGTTGTCTACAAACCGGAAGGTTGGTGGTTTGATCCCTGGTTCCACCTGACCAAGTGTCGAGGTGTCCATGAGCAAGAAACCTAACCCCAGCTGCTCCCGACGAGCTGGATGGCACCTTGCATGGCTGACACCGCCATCGGTGGGGCAAATTTTTTTTGAATTTGTACTGCAGTACCCATTTTACCCACTAGCTGTCATTCTTACATACAGCACCTTTAACACATCTTGAGGTTTCGAGTTTGAATATACACAGACGTGGTTGAAATTTAAGAGCTATGGTGGAGGGGAAGTAAAGTGGGTAAATAGGTAAAATAAATAAAAAGCTATTTTTATGACTTCAGAAGAATTGTATTATAGTGCACAAGTCATGTGGACTACTTTTGTGGTGGTCTTTTGTGTCAATGTTGGTGCTTGACTTGATGGAAAAGAATAGGTTGGACAATCAGCAAAATGTCAAATTCCACAAAAGTCAGAAAGTCATACAAGTTTGGAACAACATAAAGGTGAGCAAATAATGACAATAGTAGAAACTCACACAAACAAAATGCACATACAGTGCTTGGTGTGAATATGGCAAAGCCCTGGCTAAATTAAGACAGACAGTTTCTATGGTGGAACCCTGGAGAGCAGCTTTGGCATTAAAGTCTAATTAAATATATTTTTTTACTGCACTTCTCCTTGAGGCAGCTATTGCACCTCATCTCCCCTGGTGACCAGACTGGAACGAGAATGTTTCGTCTCTGTTAGCGATGCTACCATGCCGACGGCAAAGAGACCCGGCAGGCCCTTACTGTGTCCCCTTCATTACATCAGCAGCACAGCTCTGCTTCGTATCAACACTGTGATTAAAATGTTACTGGTGATAAGAGGATATGAAGGTCAAGCTGTAAGAAATGCGGCGTGGAATCTGAGACCTCCACCTGAACTGAACAAGGAGGTCTAATCAGAATGCCATGCATGCCTTTAACTCCTTGCAGCTCGATGGCTTTGTTTTGCCTTGTTAGTTAAGGCTAGCAAGCCATTCATTGCCCACTGGAAATATTGCATGTTCCTGTAAAACAGCCTGTTTTTTATGGTTTATACTCTTGTGTAGTTTTAATATGTCTCAGAAGTCTATTACTCGCTGTTTATATGCAGTTTAATGACCCACCATAATATCAGCGACTAATTTGCATCATATGTCATTATTTGGTGGGAGATTTTATGTGTGCAAGCTTGCTGACATTTCACAGAAGCAACAGATTCATGCTTGGTTGACAGGTGCCAGTTTTAAAGAGGATGTCCTAGAATCTTGAGATTTGACATGCCCTTCTGTTAAATTAAATAAAAAAATACACTATAGATAATGAGATGCAAATCAGGGTGTCTGGAGAATAATGCCCCCTCATTTATTCTGCCCGTGTTTACCTGCAGGGACTGAACAGTCATTTGTCACTTCCAAACGTGATTCGGTGCATCGCATTTATCAGCCCCTGCACGCACATCTCTTCGGACACAGCGGTTTAAACGGTTTTAATAATGCTCCTCTGTACCCACACTTGGCAGACCGTACACCTGTGTGAGAAAGAGAGACGGCAGACATCAAGAGCCTGGTTATGCCCATAATCCGTGAGGAGCCTCAGTCTGGAAAAAGTTAGATCAAAGACTAGTGACTTGATCAGCTTTTGATTTTTTTTTTTTACAGTGTTACTTTAATCTGTTGGAATCATGCTGAGCAACTTTAAAGGAAGTCAGGTTATTTATGGACAGGATATGTGACTTGCTGTATATTACCACACGGAATAGTTTCAGCTACAATAATTACATCAAATGTTTACATTAATACATTTACATAAGCAGGCAAGTGGGCCAGAGCGGTTCAGAAAGCTTTATTTTTGTAGTAGTTTTAATTTATTTTGCTCTCTCAATATGTTACTGCCGACGTATATAACTTCTGGGTACCTCCACCTCTAGGTGGAGTTTGCTTCATATAACTCAAGCATTATGAATAGTCAACTCTGAAATGATTTTCTTCTTTACTGTCTTTGACATTTTCTCATTGGAGTCACAAACGCACAGACCTAATCATGTTGGATGGAACGCTGGTTTATGGTATTCAAATATTAAATTGTAGTCACACTTTATATTAGGTGTATTTAACGACTATGCACTTATTGTTTTGATGTATTGCAAAACACGCGTACAGACTGGTTTAGTGGTTTGGGTAGGTTTAAAACGGATAGTTCACCCAAAAATGAAAATTAGCCTATGATTGACTCACCCTCAAGGCATCCTAGGTGTATATTACCTTCATCTTTCAGACGAATAAAATTGGAGTTATATTAAAAAGTCCAATGCTTTATAATGGCATTGACTGTTGCTCTGTTTTTGAAATCCATAAAAAAATGTATCTGTCCGTCAAATAACGTCGGGGTTAACAAAGGCCTTCTGAAGCGTATCAGTGCGTTTGTTTAAGAAAAAATATCCATATTTAAAACTTTATAAAGTAAAGTTCCAGCCGATTGCCTTCCATGGAAAAGTGTTGAAAGTGCTTTCTCGCAGTTCAAGATACGTATGCGACGTCTGACGAGCATACCTGGTTGCGTGAGTCTTTCGAACCGCAGAGGCACTTTCAATACATTTTCCATAAATTGAATACTGAAGGCAATCGGCCAAACCTTACTTTATAAAGTTTAAATATGGATATTTTTCTTACACAAACGCTTTGAGACACGTCAAAAGGCCTTCATTAACCCCCCGGAGCCGTGTGGCGCATGTTATTTGACGGACAGATGCATTTTTTATGGGCTTCAAAAACAGAGCAACAATTACTTCTATTATAAAGCTTGGATTAGCCAGGACATTTTCAGGACTCTGATTTTATCCTTCTGAAAGAAGAATGTCATACACACCTAGGATGACTTGAGGGTGAGTAAATCATGGGCTAATTTTCATTTTTGGGTGAACTATCCCTTTAAGGGTGGGTTAAAAGGGAAGGGTCAACAGTGTAGTTATAGCTGTAATTACAGAAATGAATTACAGAAGTAACTACATGTAGGTAATTATAATAATATTAGTACAATGTAAAAATATGTGTGTACATAATAAGTGCATTGTATGAAATTATTAATTTAATTATTAGTACATAGTTTAAGACACCTGATATGAAGTGTTAACATATTGTTTATTATAATCAAAGATTGATTATGATACAGATAAAGATTAAAACAATTGTTGTTCAGTTTGTGTTCAAAAAATATTTGTGCAAGTGATGGTCAATTTCATTTACATAATTGCAGGCGAACTGAAAAACACAGACACGCACATATAAACAAGTTAAGCTACTCTATTCTAGCTGCAGAACAGTTTCACTTAACTGCATCACATTTCTTTACGTCAGTACTGCGTGAGTGTCACAGAAATATCCATCTTTTGCCTTTCTGCATACAAAATCAATTTGCGTGCTTAGAGAGGAAACTGGGGAGAGCAAACCTCCTGCAAAGTGTGTATGTGAGACAAGTACTTGCATGGGGGTTGGTCTCAGTAGCCATAGTGAATGTATAACCAACATTTAATACATGACTTCTTCTAAGGATAAATAACATTCACATGAGCTTTAGCATTTATTGATATTATACATCATATATATAGTAAAAAATCTGTAAATGTTAAGAACTGTTAATATGTTAAGTGTGCAACATATACTTAATACATGTACAACATATACCTAATATACTATTTATTATTTAACTGTTTTCTTTCTATCATTAAAAGTGTGACCTGTCTGTAATTATTTTTTTTTCCAGTGGGATAATTATAAATAACCTATCTATTGAGAGAGGGGGAAAAAACTGAAAAATAATGATGTGGATTTTGCAGAATCCTTGACACTGTGTGCAAGGTTTTGAAGTCACTTTCTGGAAGCTTCAGAATACCTCCACATCCAGATACACATTTACTTGAAATGCAAATGATTTACAAGGTCACTCTGGTCTCTAAGTGCTGGTTCCAATTTTTTTCCCCTCTCGGGTGTAATTGAACTCCACAATTGAAAATCCACAAGGGCATATGTTTTATTTCCTTTTTTTCACTGTGACAGGTGCAAGTGCAACCTTCATGCCAACAGCTGCATCTTTGACAAAGAGAAACTGACTTGCGAGTGTGAGCACAACACTACAGGGCCTGACTGTGGCCGCTGTAAGAGGAATTATCAGGCCAGAGCTTGGAGCGCTGGATCCTATCTCCCCATCCCCAAGGGCACAGCAAATATCTGTGAGTATACACACACACATTCCCATTCCACTTACTGGAAAGAACAATATGGGCTCTATGTTGGTGGATAACAAGGCTCACATGTCCTTTTACTCTGACCATAAACCATCTCTCTTACTGCTGTCCTACCTTTCACAATGCGCTCATGGTGTCTCCCCAGAAGCCATTACCCTACTTCCAATTTAAAACCAGGTCCACACAGGAACTCTGACACATCACAGTCACTTCTAAACCTTAAGAAGGGCTATCAGACATTCTATTTAGAAGACAACATGAGTGAAGTTCAGGGGTTTCAGTCACAAATCACCAACATTCACCATGATTTACTGTAGTAACACCACATGGATTTAATGTTGTTGTCATTATTCATCTCAGGGTTCGTACAACCTTTTGAGATTGAAATTCAAGCACTTTTCAAGGAGTTTCAATGCTTCACATTTTTTCCAGCACTTCAAAGCTCTAAATATTATCCAATTTTAAGGTTATTTTTAATGTGATGATTTGTCAAACTAAAAGTTTAAAGGGGTATTGTGGAAGAAATAGTTGAATGTTTTTATTTTATTTTATTTTTTTAATATGTAGACCACTTAGTGGCAAACAAACACTTAAAAAACTAACAAAAACAAAAAAACACATGAAATTCCCACTATAAAAGCACTTATTGACTTATTAGCCATTTCCACTCTCTAATATATGGAGAAAAGTAGGTCACAAAATAAGTCACAAAGTATCATGCAAAAACAAAACTTTTCTTCAAATTGTGACTAAATTACCCAGAAAACAAGAGCAGAGCTCCTTTAATAATCACTGGAGCTGTCGGTCAGTTCATTGTGATACTAAAAAAATACAATGGTAACCTAAATTTAATAAGAGCAGAATATAAAAAAAAATCCCTATACTTTTTTTGCATATTACTGTTGTTAATAAAAGTTAATTGTATCTGCATATCAATTCATAAACCTTTGATATGCAGATTGTATATTGCAAAAGATACTGTGAAATAGCCGGGGTTTATTTACATGTTTTGGACCCCAGGTAGGTGCTATCAAGTCGCAAATAGTTTACCTAAACAAAATAAAATTCAAACTTGATTTGGAAAATTTCTTTGTCATCTGCAGATTGATTTTAAGTAGAAGAGGGAAAAAATACAGATTTTTTTTAGGCCATATCGCCCAGCCCTAGCATGTATAATAATAATAATGATAATATTTTGTGTTGACGGCAACAGTAATATCAGTAATAATAATAATAACAATAATGATACTAAAGATGGTGACGTTGTGTTGACGGCAATTGTAATATCAATAATAAAGATAATATTAATAAAAATGATAATAATAACAGTAGTGGTACTAATACTAAAAAAAAATAAAAAATCAAATCAAATCAAAATATGGTTATGATAATATTTGTGTAAAAGTAAAATCAATAATGATAATAACAGCAACAACATTTGTATCAATAATAATACCAACAGTAATAACAGTAATAATAGTACTACTAGATATGGCGATGATGATAATATTTTGTATTGACAGTACAATTGCAATAGTAATATCAATAATATCAATATAATGACATTAATAACAACAATAATGAAATAATGACACATACCTAACACATACCACACCTCTCCTACTTTCTGTGTCAATGTGCATGTTTTGTGTGTGTGTGTGTGTGTGTGTGTGTGTGTGTGTGTGTGTGTGTGTGTGTGTGTGTGTGTGTGTGTGTGTGTGTGTGTGTGTGTGTGTGTGTGTGTGTGTGTGTGTGGACTGGTAATCCCTACGGTATGGGGACAAAATGTCCCCACAAAGATGGCAATATCCAAATTTTTGTCCTTGTGGGGACATTTTTGGTCCCCATGAGGAAAACATCTTATAAATCACACTAAGTGATGTTTTTGAAAAAGTAAAAATGCAGCATGTCTCCTGTGATGGGTAGGTTTAGGGGCAGGGGCAGTGTAGGGGATAGAAAATACGGTTTGTACAGTATAAAATGCATTACGCCTATGGAATGTCCCCATAAAACATGGAAACACAACATGTGTGTGTGTGTGTGTGTGTGTGTGTGTGCGTGTGTGTGTTTTGATGAGTAATAGCATCTAAATAGGTCTACTATTTTTGATAACATCACTTTTTGCTGTATTACGTTTTTCAAAATCACAAACTTTTGATTTCCATTTGATTTCCAGTTTTAAATGAAAACTTTTAACCCACTGTATACTATGGTACTGTTTGATTACCATATGCCATATTATTATATTCTATTTACATTCAGGCTTAAGAGAATACCTTGGTATTATCACCATGGAAGTGCCTAAGCAGCCATGCTATTGATTACAGAGATAGTTCGCCTAAGAAATAAAATAGGTGTCGTAATTTACTCACCATCATGTCATTCCAAAATAGATATATTGAATTAGGTTTCAGTTGTTTTTGTCTATTGAAATTAAATAAATAGGTGAGTAAAGTCACTTTTGGGTGAACTATCCCTTTAAGGATTGTTTACTCTTCAGAAAGATGCAGAACACTTGTACAGAACATAGCACATGTCAAATGTTAGAACTATAACAGAAGGACAGTTAGCCTTTAGAAAACCAGTGTTGTCTGTAAGCCTGGGGACTACACCACCACTGCAGTTTATTTCAAATGGCAGGAGACAGAGCCTTCAATCCAACACACAGAATGTTTGCCCAGAAATAAACTACCACTCACCATATGCTTCTGAGACAAAAGCAGCAGCACATATCACAGATATGACCTTAGAATGCACAGAAACTGTGTGTATGCCAAAACTTTCTTTTCAGTCTTCAGTGTGTGTGTGTGTGTGTGTGTGTGTGTGTGTGTGTGTGTGTGTGTGTGTGTGTGTGTGTGTGTGTGTGTGTGTGTGTGTGTGTGTGTGTGTGTGTGTGTGTGTGTGTGTGTGTGTGTGTGTGTGTGTTGTGTATGTGTGTGTGTGTGTGTTTCAACCAGAATGCACACAGACTCATGGGGACTTGTGTCACCGTGGGGACCTAATTGAGGTCCACATGAGGAAACAAGCTTATAAATCATAAAGAATGAGTTTTTTTTTTTAAAAAAGAGAGAGAATAGAATATACGACATGTACAGTATAAAACCCATTACACCTATAGAGAGTCCCCACAAAGATTGTAAACCAGACCTGTGTGTGTGTGCATGCATGTGTATGAGTGGAGCGACGTGTGCCTCCTGGCAGCTGTTGTACCTCATGACTCTCTAGGAGCCGGTGGAGTGTTTTGAAGGACTGAGATTGACAGGACATTATTAAAAAAAGTCAGCACAGACTCGTCTGAACCCACTATAAAACACAGCCTCACCTTAAACCCCTTATTATGGTCCTGTGTGAGAAGAGTGAGAAATCCATAACATAATAATGCTGTAAAAGACAGGCTCTTAGATCATTCCTTTTGGATTCAAAATAATAAGATTAAACAATAATAATATTTCAGACAGATGAAAGGCCGTTTGTCATTTTAAAACCAATTGCAGCTGATTTTACAACAGTGCTTGACCTACCATGCGGTAGGACAATGGAGACAAACGGAGTAACTAATTAAAACCAGCAGCTTTTTTCTGCTAGTTGCATTATAGTATATTTACTCCGTTTTATTCCTGTCTGATTATTTGCATATGCAACAGAGTGAGAAAAGGCCGTAATCCAAAACACTGCTCACAGTGTGTTGCTCTCTCGCTTCATGGCATTTTGTCTTCTTTTTATTGAAGCAAAATATTTAGTTAAATAATTGCTACTGTTCATCGCAATGCTTTCAACAGTTTTTTTAATTGCTACTTTTAAAAAATAGCATTTTCTATTTTTATTTTATATATTAAATACATTGTTCTTAAATAGATACAGTTGCTTGACTACAGTTTTACTAGTTTAAATGATGCTTTCCTTTTTTGTTTCGGTGGAGGGCAGAGTAGTTCCTCTTAGTCCGAGTTGGTCAGACAAATCAAGAAAAGATATTGAGGAAAGAGTTTTGGATATCAGTCTTCGCCAGAGCGTGCTCAGACTTCTGGGAAGTGGCTAGGTTCTCGCTTCACGTCGGAACGGCGAGTCGGAGAGCGATCAGTTCGAGAATTAGCCGTGACAGACCATTTCTGTTCTCGAAGAGAGGGGAAGTGATAAGGGCGCCCCCATTTTCTCCCTCCTGGAAAAGGCGGCAACACGACTCACACACAATGTTCTGGTCCGTGCTGATCTGAATCTAAAATGCCTTCTTAAACTTGACTAATGTTTGTGTGTTTTATGGGTTGTCAGATTGATGTAGGGTTTCATGACGCGAGTCAAAATAAGGTCTGATCTGCACCGTGCCTGCTGTTTCCCAAGCGAAGCAATGGCATTTGGTATGGTTCACACACATTAGATCACCAAGCCCCTGTTAGTGTTTAAAAATGGGAGGATTAGCAAGCAATGCTAATTGTTTTCCACGTCTCTGCTGAGTAATACTCTGTGGTTTAAGACAGCACTTCTGTACAGAGAACTGACTAATTCCTCTTGTCCTGGCAGGATTAAACTGTGCAAATGAAACTTCAAATCAAACCGGTCTGGCCTTGTAAATTACTCACGATCAAAGCACTTAAAGAAAGAGATGTGTCCCGACACCGTTTCAGTAACGGTTTTTATCGCTCCTCATTGACCTCAGCTCCAGTCCGTGAAGATAAAAGCTGAACATGATATACGCTTTTATGCGACTTATTGATTTTACAGCTTTTTAACATTTAATTATTTGGATACAAAATTCCACTCAGCATACAACAGGAGCCATGGAAATCATGCTTGAGCGAGATCCACCGAGGGAGGAGATTCATAATACCTCATTTACTTCTGTTCAGCCCAGCTAGCGAAGACAGCCCAACACATCTGGAGATGACAGTCGCAATGAGAGTAAATTATTATCAGCGGTGCCGTAGTGTACGACTGATGGCTGGTTTTGTTTTTTAATTAGTGTACATAAGTAAAGGGCTGCCAGATGTCAGTGTGTTTGCCTGCCGTTGTTCGGCGTCCTTGAATCAAATGGTTCGTTCCTGGGCTGAAACTATAACAGCTGTACCCTTCCTCCCCCACCTGCCAGCCTCAGCAAACTTTCTTATAGGATGAACATACACTCAAGGAGGAAGTGAGGAACAGTGAGGACAGTTCCAGCCTTAGAACGTGCTCAGTCCTGTAGAAGATGTTTGCCTTTCTTGTTTTGTAACATGAACGATCTTGAAGTGTAATTAAGCGTGTCCTCGATCCTCATTCCACTGCCGTACGGATGCTCTAATTAGTGTTATCTCAAGGGCCAGGTGGCCATCTTGTCTTCTCCCAGAAGAGGAGAGTTATTTTGTACCATTTGTGTTATCTAATTATTCATTTTAACATCTCCACCCTGGCTGTGTATCCTCCACAACCACCACGGTTACCATTTCCATCTTGACTCTTGTAGTGTCAACTCCGAAAGCATATTACGCTCCCTCTCTCTTTCTATCTTTTTCTCTTTCTTTGTTTTGGGTTATGTTCTCCTTATTCCCCCATGAGACCTGGTTTGTTTACTCTGCCTTTTCCACATCTTTCTCTGTGCTGCTGCAACGGTAATCTCTCTTTCAAATATTTGTTTCTTCCATCACAGGATTTTCCGCCGTGTGTCGCATTCCCAGAATCTTAACTGTGACTGTGACTCATCGCAGGCCCTTTTTCATATTTGCCATCTCCCATACAAATCTATTCACTCTGCCCTGTAAGACATTCAGATGGAGGCGCCGTTACTGTAGCAGAGGTTGGCCGACAAGTTCCGCCGGTGTGGATTGTCACTTTTCCTTCCGTTTTGAGCCACACGGTTGCTTGTGCATGTCACGGCTCACATCCGTGTAGAAAATGGATGATGGATGGCCAGGAGATGCAAGTGGCCAGGGAAAGTAATTACAAACTTTGCCTAGGGTAGAAATTTTGTAGATAAGCTTTGCTGGAATGTCCAGGTGAATGAAAAAAGCAAACAGATGAGACTCTGTGAAGGTCAGGATTTTGTTCTACCAGAACAACAATAATGAGGCCACCAGCAATTCAACCAGCTCCGTTTCCAGCATGAAACATGAAATAAAGCATCATAGAGGGTTTTGTCCTTTCACTGGCGACGGAAGTGGACGGTTAAGGAACAGATTGGCTTTCAAACGAGAAAAAAGGCAAGTCGAAATTTTCTTGCTGTCCAGCGGGAATCCCTCAAGCTGGATGACTTGGCAGGCGAGTGAGTGTGTTATGTAGGGCAGGACAGATCTGGTATCTTGCCCAGGTTGGGTTAATTACGTCCTGTCAACCTCTGGGAGGAAGCCTGAAAAATTAACTGTCAGTATAACATGTGTTTAGGTGTGTGTGGATTTTTCCCCCAAGAGACTGTCTATTCTTTATCATTCTGTGCAGGTTCATACAACATTGTAGGTGTGTTTTGACAGCATAATTGCTTGATTGTGAGAAAAGGGTCTTATTAATTTATAGAAAGGTGGATTTCCTAAAATCAACAAAGTATTTGTTTAAAATATGAATAGAAGAAATGTTGAATAAGTCCCACACAGTACTGTGTATGTGCGTGCGTGTGTGTCGAGTGATCAAAACTGTTAATCTATTAATTAAATTAATTCAAATTCGAATGAATCAAATTAATTGCAAATTAATCGCACTTCAAATTTGGCTGAGAAATTACCCACATAAAAATATTCTAAAGTCATTATTGTGTTAAATGAGAAAAGCATCAAAAAGACATTACAAAAGTTTGGTTGCCAACATTTTTCAAAATATCTTCTTTTACATTCCGCAAAAGAAAGAAAGTCATACAGGTTTAAAATGACAAGAGGGTGAGTAATTGTAAATAAAAATAATTTTCAATTTTGGGCAAACAAATAAAAAAATTGTTTTAACAAAATGATAGTCTACTCTAAAAAAAACAACCAAAACTGTCAGCTGCACTGTAAAAAAAAATCGTAAAAATGGTAAATTACTGGCAGCTACGGCTGCCAAACAAAAACCCTAAAATTAAAGTAAAATATCTTAATTCAAATAAAGTGCAAAAACAATAATTTTACAGAAATTTACATTAAAGGTTTTACTGAAAAAACTGCTATTTTACAGATTTTTCCTGGTTTAAATTAAGATATTTTACTTTAATTTTTACGGTTTTTGTTTGGCAGCCATAGCTGCCAGTCATTTACCATTTTTATACAGTGTTAAACTGTTATTTAACAGATTTTCCTTGTTTAAAAATAAGATATTTTACTTTAATTTTACGGTTTTGTTTGGCAGCCATATAGCTGCCAGTCATTTACCATTTTTATACAGTGTTAAGCGGTTATTTTACAGATTTTCCTTGTTTAAAAATAAGATATTTTATTTTAATTTTACAGTTTTTGTTTGGCAGCCATAGCTGACAGTTGTTTACTGTTTTTAAAAAGTGTAAAATTGTTATTTTACAGATTTTTCCTAGATTATTATGATCAAACACCTTCAATTACACTGTTATTTTACAGATTATTACAATAAAAAAATCCAATAAAGTGTTTAAGAATGCTCAAGATTGTAAATTTACATTTTATTTTGGAAGACAAAATACAGTCTGTACAATAATACAATTCATAATACATTTAACATTTAAAACACAGATAACAGTGGAATAGTTTCATCAAATTTTTAAAGTTAAATAAAAATATTCTTAATTTAAAAAAATACAAAACTGATACATCTACAATGTTTCACTATTGATTCTAAAACTTGTATTATTCAGATATAAATGTATGTAAACAAATTCTTCTCAAACAGTTCTTCAGAGCCCCCAGGAGGAATTAAAAAACTAAAAATTGCATTTATCTTGTAAGTTAGGGTTACTAATATCATAATGAGGTCATGATTTCACCTTAAAACAAAACAACAAATTGTGCCAATTACCGTTAGCTTTGTATTTACCAAATCAGTTTTAAATTGTTTCGTTAATATTCAACTGACCCCGTGGCTCCATAGCTGATAATATATGTGGACAAGCATTTACCTTTTAATTCAGAATCCAAGCTATATAGTGTAATAAGAAATATAAACAAAACATACAACAGAATGTCCATGATTCTGCATCAGAAGGGACAGACACAGCAGATAAAGAGCAATCCTCTTCCAAATCTCCAATAATCAGCTGATCCTTAAAAGAAAGAAAGAAAAAGACATTGATTAATTGAAAAGTCCTTAGCAATTGAGGATTTAGTTTTTGTACCTTTCCTTTAAACAACATTTGATATTGAGATATTTTGGCTATATGAACACAGAGTCCTCTCAGCTTTGAGATGGGAGTTATAAGGAATATGAGGATTCACAACAACTGACACCTTCTCCAGATGTATCATAGCAAGGTAACACAGTTGCACCAATTTTTGTACACAGAATGCCAACTATAGTACAAAATATTCTGTAGAATAACACTGTTATTAAAATAAAACCAACCAACTAATATTTGTATTAATTGCAGCAGTTTACACTGTTTTTTTATTACAAATGGTGCTTGTTGAGATCATTACATTAATCAAGACTTCAGATTTAATCAGTCATCATTTACTCACCCTTAAGTTTTCTTAACCAACTTTTCTACAGACTTTATTCTGTAGAAAACACAAAATAAAAATAAGGAAGAAAATATATTTTGAGAGGTGTCTTGGTCATTATTGACCAAAACATTTGGTCCAATGTAGTTTGGTTATACCAACATTATTCAAAATGTTTCACAGAAGAAAGTCAAACAAGTTTGATAAGACATGAGGGTGAGAAAACAATGAGGAGTTTTCATGTTGAGCAGTGTTAATTTTGACAGCCATTTCCGATTTAGTCTTAGTCTTCGTCTTCAGACAAAAATGCTTATTAGTCTTAGTCACATTTTAGTCATTTTGTCTTTCATAGTTTTAGTCTAGTTTTAGTCGATGAAAAGTAACTGCATTTTTTCAGTTTTAGTCATTATTTTTAGTCAAACTGCCATTACCAACATTATTTTTGGTAGCTTTTTTATATCTAGTCTTTAGACAAAAATGGTCATTATATTTTTCTCTATTTTAGACCAATTCAATTAAGCTTATGCAAAATTTAAATCAGGTTGTATTGACATTGCACTCTTAGTTAGTAGCACTTATGCAATGCTACAGATCCCTTTACCACTTAAGGGTGAGTAAATGATAATAGATTTTTCATTTTGGGGTGAACTATACCTTTAGACCTCATTAATAGTCTACCAGGATCCACTACTACTACTACACATGTTTTATTGTAGACTGTTAACGTTTATTTAAAGACACAAATGACTAAGTGTACGAGGACACATGCAAAGACAGAGATGTTGACACGTATTTGAACGTTCAAGCACAAGGCACGAAATGAACTCATGCGCTGTATGAGGTGCGCGTAGCGTATCAGGCTTAATTTAACACGCGCAATTACCTAAATTAATTCTCCCTCGCTGCTTAATGTGTCTGAATGTTTTAAACACAATGATTAAAAAGCGTAAAATGATAAGCTTACATGATGATGGCGCAACACGATTGAAATATTTCAACCGGCGCCTTAAGCTTTATATAGGCTACAGTTTGTTCAAACATAAAAAGCAATATACATCCATCAGGTTTATAATCAAACTAACCTAAAATCGGTGGGGACGATGGCGCTGTGTTTTTACCTGCTTCATGTGCCCATCAACTTGCTGTTCCACAACTTCCACTCCATCAACAGCTTTAGTAAAATTACCTGTTGGCTGGGGATTTTACTGACTAACTCGATCTCTGCTCTGTCTTTTAAGTTTTTACTTTTTTGACATTTATTCCTATCGAAGATCGTTCTTTGCGTGACCATTTTCAAATTAGTCTACGAGAACGCTGCGTTGCATCGAGCTCGCTAGTTCGAGATTTGATTGCCTAGACCACCCGTACTTGTGACGTCAGCTGCGGCTGTCAGATTCAGAGAGATCAGATAATGCAGACACCTTCCTTGACGGACGCACATTTTTAAAAGACAGCATTTGAAGAGATCATGTGTTTTAATGTCCGACATTCCTCAAATAACATTATAGTCCCGTCGTCTTGTTAACAAAGAAACGGCATACGTTTCGTCATAGTTTTATCATCAGATATTAGTTTAGCTTGTCAACGCCTCGTTTTAGTCACAGAAAAAGTGGGCGTTGGCGAATATTTTCGTCATCGTCTTCGTTAACGAAATTAACACTGATGTTGAGTGAGCTATGCTTTTAAACTCAAGAGGGTGCGTTTGAACCAGAGTTGGGCCTGTGTTCACATTTCCTCACACATGAGGGTACAGTAACAGTATTAATGTATACAACATGAATACTCACTTCCTCTGAAGATCATGTGGCAGAAGATTTTCATTCCCAAAACTTCTGGATCATGAGGGGAGAAAAATTACACACACACACACACACACACACACACACACACAAATTAATATTAATTTGTTTAATAAAAATTCATATTAATTATCAACTTACTGACAGAGACATGGACTTGCGAATTGTACTCACCAGGTCCATGCCATCGAAAATCCTGGTTTGCCTATAATTCTTCTAAGGATGGAGTCCAAGAATGGTGGTTTCATGTCCTTTCTGTTGAATGAGTGTACATGACAGTGTTCTCAGATTACTCGTGCCAAAGATCCTTTACTTTTTATGACAAGCTTGATCTAGCTGACTGTAAGGATGGGCATTATGACCATATGCTACATAAAGGAGAAATTTTATTTCAATAACGATTTTACAATATAGTTATTTATTTTTTTAATGAAAATTTCATCAAAAAATATTACAGAATAATACTGTTTAGTCTTCAATGTAGCATATTCTATTAATTAAATTCAATTGATTCTAAAAGAGCCAAGGTCTTCTCTAGACTTTTGTTGTTTGATTAAAAATATGAAACCGCAGTTTATTAAGCTGCTGTCCCTTTAAGAACGAATGCACAGAATGACACTCATCCGGGTTTCCCACTTTAACTGTTTAACTTTACTTCAGACATAACTGACTGTTTAAATCAAGTGAATACCTCACATGATTTTAAGATAATTCTGTGCATTTTACCAAAGGATAATTGATTGCTTATTTGAACACATGCATGTCCCTCTCTTTATTCTTCATACATGCATGTTTCTTTGTCAAAATGTCAATAACTTTTAGTACAGTGATAGCGGATATATTTACATTCCGTGATATAAAGTTAACTGCAAAATCTCTAACAATAGTCACTATCATCGTCATAGCGTTCAGCCCGATCTTAACAGTATTACAACATTAAACACAGAAACAAAATATGTAAATTAATCGGGATTAGTATATCACTAAGTAACAGTTAACTTACTTGACAGTGAAAAAAATATAAAGGTATTTAACGTTACCTGCTGCCGCTTGCCGTCTGTTGTCCGCCATTGGTAACTTCTGTTCATATTCCTGTTTTTTCGTTCTCAGTCGACATCCCACAATCGAAATTTGTCCAAAATAAGATTTTAATGGATGTAAAATGATCCATGTAACAGTTAAGTTAATGCTATTACTAGTGGACCGACTAAAGCAAAAGCAGCCGCGAGCACTCCAACGGCAACGGGGTGTATATTCAAACATGACCGGTAGAAGGCGCACAGTTGTCATTGGCCAGATTTCTACACGGCGTTCAGATTGACCAATCACGCTCAAATGAACACGGAAAGACAGCAGATTGACTTGCAACTGTTAACGTTTTATAGAAAAACTGGTTTAAACTACAGTTAGCAAATGTGTATTTTATTTGCTGTTATATTTCATTAGTTGGTCAAATGGAGTGGGCAGAGCAGAGGCCTGAAAGTTTCAACCTGGAGAGATATATCCTAGATTTGATATTTAGTTTAGTTTGTTATATTTGTATCTAGAATTACAGTTTAAATGTAAAAATACACCTAAGCTGTAAAAATAAACAAATAAAAATAAATGGTCAAATTGTAGTGATTGCCAAACAAAAACAAAATTAAATTATAAAATATGTCATTTTAAATAAGAACAAAACTGTAAAAGTTTTCTCTTAAACTTTTAATGTAAATTTCTGTAAAGTTTTTGCACTTTATTTTAATTAAAATTTCAAGATACAAGTACAAGATATTTTAATTTGACTGTTTTTACTTTTACTTTAAAATAACAACAACAAAAATTGTTAGTATGGACATAAACCTTTAATATAATGAGCTAAATATTTTATTATAGATTATTTCTGTAATTTTACATACATTTGTATGTCATTTAAGAAAACAGAAAAATACTGTATAAATACTGCAGTGATTTTCTGCATATAAAAAGAGAATTACTGTAATTTGTCATTAATGATATAATTCTTAAAATAATGGTCAAGTTATTAATTTACAGATATTGTTTGTAATTTTACATGAATTTGTATGTTATTTATGAAAACAGAAAAATACTGTATAAATAATACAGTGATTTTCCTGTATAAAATAATGAGAATTACTGTAATTTGTCATTAATGATATAATTCTTAAAATAATGGTCAAGTTATTAATTTACAAATATTGTTTGTAATTTTACATGAATTTGTATGTTATTTATGAAAACAGACAAATACTGTAAAAATAATACAGTGATTTTCTCGTATAAAAAATAATAATTACTGTATTTTGTCATTAATGATATAATCCTTAAAATAACATGACATATGTTTATTTACAGATATTCTTTGTAATTTTACATAGTTTTAAACATAATTTAAAATTAAAAGAAAATACTGTAAAAAATTTAGAGTTATTTTCCGTAAAATTAGGATTTTTTTACAGTGTGGTGGTAAATATCTAAATGAGTAAGTCATTGAGTCATTAATTAATTCGTTAAAATAGCTAATTCATTCAGAAATGAAGTAAATAGGTGTGTTCGACTTCAAGCAGCGCTGCCCAGACCGATCGGTAAGGGTTGCAGACTAGTCGACTTTAATGTTTGGCCTGACACTTTAAACTTGCCATCGACTAGTCATTGATTATGACCTATAGAGGGCACAACAGAATAAGAAATCTTTAAAGTCCACGTTTATGCTCTGTTTCCAACAGTTAAAATGACAAATGAATGCATACTCAGAGAGCGCTCCACAAAATATGTTTGACTGGATACTCAAAATTGATCGGGTGAAGGCAAGTTCTAAACAGCTGATTGTTACGCGTAAATTAATCTAAACTAATGCGCTGCTGTATTGTAACAAACACACATACAAACAGTGCGCACATGCTGATCGCACGCACACAGAAACATTCAGCTGCCCAGAAATGTAGTCAACACTGTTCTGTGATTTATCAATAAAATACCTTAGAATTCATTCACATGCAGTCAATCTCTCACTAATGCATTCATATAAATGTAATCTTTACTTTATCTGTATATGATTTAGAATGAGCAGAAATCTGTAAGAAATTAAATGACCCAAAGACAAAATAACTAATAACTGTCATACTCCATAGCTGTGCACAAGGCAATCCGCAATCGAGTCTCAGGCTCAGCTCGAGGATCAGGTTTGTTTGTTAGTTAATGACGTCATCAGTGAATAGTCGACTTGACTTTAATCACATACAAGCCGACTTTTTTTTAAGTCATTCAACCTCTACCTATATGCATATCAATGGCATGCAGTGTTGTTCTGAAATGAGGAGGCAAAGTCCTTACAATTTTTATTTATTTTTTATAAATCAAATGTAAATTCATGTCCCATTAATGGCCCTGGGAACTAGGGATACTGAGGGTGCTGCTGTTTCACTACATTGATCTTTCGTTTATAATTTATTGATAATAATAAACTTAATTCGAAATGCTGTCTATTGGCAGCATCACGTGCACTATAATAGGCTATAATATAGGTTAATATAATAATTTCTTAATACTGCCCTTATTTTGTCATAAATATTATTATAGGCCTATCCATTGCTGATAATTCCTGGTTTCTATGGTCACGCTGGATGTTTACGCATTTAACTCATGTTTATTACAAATAGAAGTCATTCCCTTAACATAAAGAAGTCGTGGCCATGAGAAAACTATGTTATTACCTCAACATATACCACAAAATGATCTCATAAAACATATTATCACATTCCTCAGAGTTAATATGACGTGCCCACAAATTAATATCTCGTGGCCACAACGTATTATCACGCTCCCACGAGTTAATATGTCATGGCCACGACAAAACTAAGTGAACCGGACATCCTCCCGGTCACCGTACAGTATGTCGCATTTTGTAATATATGTTTTATTTTTGTAATATGGATTATTTTCTCACACACACACACACAAATGAATAATTATTCAATAAGAAACACTTAACACTATAAGCCAGTAAGCTACTAAAGGTATAATTATTGCAAAAAAATGTCTGACAGTGTAGAAAAAGGTAATTCATTTCAGGTGTGTTAAACAGACGATAGCATAAAAGATGACATCCTAACATGTAAAATAAAATGCAGGAAAAAATGGAAACCTCCTCCTGGATATATATTAATTTAGCACACACACCCCGGCCCATCATCAGTTGATCCTGGAGACTCGAGTGACCCCAGAGTGCAGAAGTTCAGATGGTAAAAATCAATGGAGTGTGCAATAAACATAAGCAGCCTAATGTGTTTCTGCATCAGGCTTCACAATTAGATTCCTGCTCTCTGACATAATGGAGAGTTCCAGCAGGTGAGGGGGGCTCAAAACCACTGTGATTGAATGGTAATCTAATGATATGACACATGATATTTTGCGTCCGTCTCAGGCGGACGACTGTCCAACTCAAAGGAGAGGAGGTGAATAAATAAATAAATTAAAAATGAGGTTGTATGGCACTTACATGAATCGTGAGGATGAATGTGAACCATGACTAAAAGCCTGACTGTATTTAAAGCAAAGAGAGCGGACAATGTGCTATGAGAGGTGCTGTGTTACACTGTTGATGCTGTTTAGAGTATATAGAGACGTCTCTATTTGTGTCAGATGCAGCATCAATATAAGCAGTCATTTTTCCATGATGATGTTTAAGATTAAAAAAAATCTCATACACTTGCATTGAAAGCCAATCCTTACTGTATCTCGGGACCAGATTGTCATAAAGACTTATTTATATATATAATATTTCAAAGAATTTAGTACTATTACATTGTTGGAATATATATATGGAAAATATATATTTTTAATATGCAGCTATATATATATATATATATATATATATATATATATATATATATATATATATATATATATATATATATATATATATATATATATATATATATAAAAATAGTAAATCTTTAATCTAAAGCAGTGTTTTTCAAACTGTGCTATTGGGACCCCCAGGAGGCTACATGGGGGTGTGGAAGCTTGTTTCCTCCACAGAATAAAACTATTTAAAATATAATTGCAATATGTTCTTTTTTTCTCAGAATTGCGAGATATAAAGTATATAAAATAAAGTCAGAATTGCACGTTATAAAGTCCAATTCTGACTTTATAATTCGAAATTGTGAATTTATAATTTTTTTATTTATTCAATGGCAGAAACAAGCTTCCATTAGGGGGTGCTATATATAGCCAGTTAATAATTTTTGGGGAGAAAAATTCAAAATGAAACAAAGCAGTACGTTAAACTCCCATGTGCTTTAGTTTGCATATAGAGATGAGTTTGCATGAAGTGTTCTGTGAAGTGTGAATGATGTCTCTCTTGATTTCATCAATGAAAAGGGACTCTCTTTGGTATTGGCAGAATAGCTGTGAATACCAAAGCATGAGGTTAGAGTTTGTTTCCCTGTGCAAGTTGTCCTCTCTACTCCTTTCCCTCTTTCTGTCTCAGTCTTCACACATATTCGTTGGAGGTGCCTGGAGGTGCCTATTTTCCTGGTGATTTCTCAACCCTCTTTCCAAAGGTCATAAATTTGACTCTTAACTGTCCCTATGAAGCAGAGATCAGGGAGAGAGATTAGATGCCACACACTAGATCGATGGCACATGGCAGGGGTGTAAGTTCAGCTTTCATTCTGCCACCAGAGCGTTGTCTCCAAGAGTTCTCCATCGTTCAAAGAAAATCCTCCATTCACTGCTCTCCAAATGGTCTGTTTTCAACATAACACCAATTCTTGTACCTCGCCCTTTTTTTTCTTTCTTTTTTTTAAAATTAAGAATGCAGCTATAATTCTTGAACATGTTCCTACTTTTGTATTTGCTCTGTGTTTTTTTATGAATTATCCTAGAGATGTTCTCTGCTGTCATCAATTGTTTGAAATGGTAATCAAGGTTGTTTATTTGTTCAGGTTTTGCATAGTGAGAGATAGTCCAGCAGTACACTACAATTTTTTTTTTTACATAAAAATAAGATTACATGTTATGCATATTGTGTGTTTTATACATATTTATTTCTATGTATTATTGATTTTTAATTTATGATTTATTCATTTATGGATTTTTGGGAAAAAATATTAAAAGTAATTATTGCTTTTCATTTCTTTACAAAAAATACATTATTGCACTTTTTTATTACATTTTAACATTTCTATTTGATTCTATTGCCAGTGTTCTTTACTGTTGATAATATAATCTCTTCTCTCATTTCTCTTCTAGGTCTGCCAAATAGCGTCGGTCCAGTTAGTAAGTAAACAAACTCATAGATCTAATTCAACAGGAAGTGCGAGATAAACAGCTTTGCTTCTCACTTTACCTCAAGTCCACTTCTGGTTAAACGTCAATTTCTGATTTGCACTGCATCTATTGAATATAAACTGTGCAACCTAATGTGATTGGTTTGGAAGTTAATTAGAACAGGGTTATGGTAAACTGTTTCTAGAAAACATAAATGCCACAGCGGCTTAGAAGCAGTTCAGGATCTCTTCCAAAGTAGAAAGGGAGAAATGCAGGTAATATCTGGTATTATCTGGTCCTGCCAGGGGCCTCATAAGCCAGCAGACATATAGAGTTACAGGTGCAGGGAGGTTGAATGTGAAAAGTAGAGCCACAGAGATATTGAACCAGTCAGAATGCATGTAGAGCCCTGAATATTTCCACACGCTTCACTTCTCTTGGGTCCAGGACAAATATACACATTTCCTCTTTAGATAGATTGGTATAACATATCACAGGTGTATGGAATAACATAGCACAAATCAAATATTCAATAATGAACATTGGAATGATTACTGGAGTTGATAAGGATTTATACATCTGATTTATACATACATTATAGTGTTACCAATGAGCGTTTGTTGAGAAAAAATTTGTGAACTAATAGTTGCACTTTTAATCAGAAATGTACGTCAAACCAAGTGGACAGTCCCTCTCCTCTCCTCCTCTCCTCAAGTGTGTTTTGCGTTTGGCTGTAAAGCATGGCCTGTGCCGTGCCATTTCTGCATGGGCTCACTCCATTATTTCTTATTCAATCGTCAGACCACCCTCAAACATGCTACTGTACCATGAACATCCACTCACTGTTCCTCATGGTGAATTTACACACGTCCATCCAGAAAGACACAAAGATGAGACACTCACTGTACAACTAGGGTCCCGAACAGTTTGATGATACATTAGCACAGAGCTGAAGACATAAAAACTGTCCCCTGACCATCACTATAACAATTATAAACGCCATTCTCTCCCTTTCACAAAAACTATAGAGCAAGAGCTTGTAAAGTGTGTCCTTGAGGACAGAGATGTTTTGCCCGAGACTGAAAAAGAAAACACTGCAGTTTCCTCAGAGTTGCTTGAGGGTAATTGAATTCTTTATTGACTTTTCCCAATTCTATTTCAAGTTTATTAAGCCTGCCAGAATTGCCTAATGCAGGCATTAGAGCAAAATTAATATTTTAACATGAGATTTTGGCTGTACAGGATTGCATTTCATTACTGGGATGGCATTGATTAAAAGCTGTCACTTCTTATTTATCCAATTTTTATCAAAAAAATTTACTAACAAAAACATTAATGAAGAGCAGATGTGATGAGCATCACTCCTAATCACTTGGTAATATGGAACACATTTTATATCAATAATAAAGTGCTCAACGTTGTCCCATGGGTATCATGGCACTGGTTTCTGCATGTGTGAGTGTCATGTAATGTAATGAAAGAGTACAGCTGGATTCATTCTGAGGGCAGGTAACTTCCAAACTGTTAGCAACTCCCATGGTTGTTCATTGCTGTGTGTGCTCACTCTTTGTGTCTAACTGGATTACAAAAAAAGACGGAAAACTTCCATGAAAGAAGTGTTTCTCTAAATATTAGATTAGTTTGATTGATCCAAGTAGGTTTTTTACATTAGTTTACAGCCTAATCACGTTTTGAAATAATTGTAAAAAATAATATTCCTCAAGTGATGCTGAAAAGCCAAACACTAATCTAAGAAATGAGAAACACTTAACAATGTTGACACACCCTCAGCTCACATTATCTTATTAATCTTACAAGAATAACTATTTGTTTTTCATCTTTAATTTCTATCATAAAATATTACTGGAGCTTGAACTGAAAACTCATAGTTATTTTCACGGAATTCCCCGAATCACATGGAAAAAGAGTAATTTCTCCCAATGTGATTGGACAAAGAGGCCATTTCATAATGGGTCTTTAAGATTGGTTTCCTCTGTCAGTAACCTGCGTCTGCATGCATTCCGAGTCCCCAGCCACCATGCTATGTCCCTGGTGGAAAAAGAAATCGAATTTCCTCACTGCAATTCCTGCACCCTGTCCTCGTTTTACACACTTCGCCCACACAGAGGTCAACCATGAAGCAGCACATAAGGGACTCAACCATGTTTGTGTTGGATGGAAGGAACGTTTGGTTTGGTCCTTTCGCTTTAGTGCTGCCTCTGAGATTGACTGAGAGACTGCCCCATTCCCAGTCTTAATATTTCCTCATCTAAGGAAATGAATTGTATGTAATTATGAGGATATTCCCATCAAATTATCATTTCAATTGTCAGCTTTTTTCATCCAGAAGCACAATTCAAATGAATCAATTTGATGAATTAAACAAGTATATCAAGCACCATGATTACACATGTGCACAATCCAGTCTCACATGGTGCATCCGAAAGACTGACACAAAACCCCCTCATCTCAGTCAGCCGTCATTCCCATGTATTAATATAAAGTAGGCCACAAAACACAGCTCAATTACATACAATCTCTAGAGATGACCTGTGATTGGTCTATCGGTTGCTTGTTCTCATCGAGCCAACTTTATGAATGACCCATCTGGAGATGTGTGTAGCTGTTTATGTGTACATGAGTCAAAAATTGACCCGTTCTAGTGCATCTGACATCCGACAGCCAGTGCATTAAATTAACACCTGATTTCTCCTGCTTGCATGCAGTTCGGCAGAACATTTCATCCCTAGGTGTCGCTAACCGAAATCAAGGTAGGGTATATTTTTCAACTTGGATAAAAATTCCTTTAATCTAACTCAAAGAACAATTTTTAGACTGCTATAAGAGTGAAACAGATCCAGCAGAAGTTTGCTGACAGCTAGTCTTTTTTGTATATTTGTTGTATACTGACTCATTCCAGATGGACAAACATGTTCTTTTTGCGGTTTCTCTTTTACGTACGAGTTTCTGACATACCTGAAAGCTGTGAGATTTTTGAGCAATCAGCATTTCTAAGAAACAAGCTGAACAGCTATAAAGACACACACAAAGATGATTTAAAGCATTATGCCCTCCATTTTAATTAGGAATGGCGCACTCTCTTGGGCCCTCTCAATCTTTTCTCAGCCCTGCTGGGGAGTTTTCATGGCTGTTTTAGTTATACTGATTCAAGTTAATACATTGTGCAGAAAGATGTCCAAAGAGAAACATCATGCAAACAGCAGGCCTGAATAAACAGTGGTTTTGATTGAATTGGGGGCTGGAGGTTAGTAAAGGACGTAGTGCTCATTGCAACTTGGGTTGACTTGTGAATGCATGATGAGCTGATAACTTTGGGATTGTTCTGAGCCCCGTTGTTCTGCTGTTGGGTCGGACTGGCAGCGGGACATAGCGATCTAAGCCTTGCGTGCTCTCACACAAGAAGCCTGGGAAGCTCAACTACGCTAATGCCAGCTGAGCAGTTTCTGCCAGCAATGCAGGCTTTTTCTTTTCCAGAGCCATTGAAAACTTCCAAACCACAACAGCTGCAAGGAATGAAATGTGCGCTGTAAAATTTGTGTTCTTTTTGTGTCTATTTTTATCATTTATTGTATGACAGAGAAACAGGATTTAAATAGTCTGCATTCTTGTTTTATTGTCAACTTCATTCTTCATTTGGTACAAACATTAGGTAATGTTCATATTATAATTTAGTTGATTTAATATGTTTTTATTTGATTCATTTTGTCTTTATTTTGTCCAGTAGCTCCTCAAGTTGCTTTGTCAACCGTTCCTTCTGTACAAGTTGCAAACAGTAAGAGAGGTAGGAGGACTCGATTCATATCCTCTCACTACTCTGTGTCAGTGTATGTCGTTCGAATTACCCCCCCACCCACCACCATCCCTTGAATGAATCCAGAGTGAGTCCTGTACTTTCTGTACTTGCAGAACACCTATCCCTTACCTTACTTTTCCCACTTTGCAAAGTATCAAGATGTACCAGTAAAAATTCATTTTACCGTATTTAATTATTATATTTGTTATTATTATTAATTTGACAATTAACTCCATCCTGAATCAGCATGGAAACTCTGTCCCATATGCTTTTGGGCACGAGTCTTTGAAATTCGAGGAGACAAATATTTTATTTGATGAATCAGAAGGGGAAGCATCTCTGTCGGATTAATGTGTTGTATACAGTCGTTGCTGATCCGGGTTTGGATGAGAACATTGAATCTGATATAATTCCGTTGTGGCTCACAGGCGAGAAGCCTGTCAATTCTTTTGCTAAAGTGGGCCCTCTAAAACATTTTTCAGACAAAATGATTGACATATCCAGGCAGCTTTAGAGATCGCTTTACAGGAGATATGTCTGTCTCGACTCCAGTCGGGGGACGGGGGAAAAGGCTGCTGAGGAGGCCTGACCTCAATCCAGATGTTGATAATGAGAATCCCTCCATTTCTCCTGAAAGCCCTGGAATCATCTCAGGAGGGAAGGACGCGGAGGCTTTATGAACGAGAAGATTTGTCAGACCCGTTGGATTGAGGGTGCTGGCCAGTTGGTTGACCAAGTGTCCCTGGCAGGTCAGGGCGCCACTTTGTTATGTTATGCCAAAAGCAGCATCCGAGCATTGAGATTCAACTTCACTTTGAAACTAGGACAGACTCCTTGCGGGTCCTGGATAAACGTTGTTTGGTTTCTTTGGAGGCTGTGGGGAAATAGATAGGAAGTTATTTCTGATTTGGTTGTGCTATTTCTCATTTTGGAGCTGACAGAATCAATACTGAAAAAAGTGCTTTGTCTTTCATTTTATGGCAGTAGTTCTGTGGAGAGGATACAGTTTGTGGACCCGTTTTCGTCCTGAGAGGCTTTATTTGGGGGGCATAGAAAATAGAAGCCATTGTTTTATTCTCATGTTTGAAAGTTCCAGCTCCTTCACTACACCCTTCCATCATTTATTTGAGACAACTCTCCATGAGCAATAGAATATAAATACTGTGGATGTAAATTTCAAATCACATCTGCAATCGCATTCTGCTGAGTTTGAAACTTACATCTGCTCGTGTTTGATTTCCATTCCTGTTCTTATTTTCCTCTCCATTGCTGTGGTGTGCTCGAGGTGAACTCTCTAATAACAACACCGCTTCTCCATTCATCTTAAGGTGATCGTACATCTAACACCGCTGGCTGCATCCATGGCAGTGCCTGCCACCCTTCCGCTGTTTCAGACCATCCAAACCTCGCATGCCATGGTGCCCCTCTTCTGCAGCGCCGCCGCAACTCGCACACACATACCCTAAACATAGCCACATCTCTCTTCCCTTTTTGCAAGACTGTGAATGCTTCAGTCACTCCAATCGCTGCAGTTACCTCGAGGTGCTAAACACCGTCATTTGCGTGAGCTGTAAGCACAACACTAGAGGGCAACACTGCCAGCTGTGCAAGCTTGGATACTACCGCAATGCCTCAGCAGAGCTGGACGATGAGAATGTTTGCATAGGTCAGTCCTCCAGCACTCCCATCCACCAACACGGTTTATCGCACATCACCCTCCAAAAAAACTGCCATCTGGCCTTCCCTTTCTATTGCTCCATCATCCTTCATCCCTTCACTCCCTTATCTGTTTCTGTCCATCTCTCTGTCATCACCCGAGCCTCTTCACGCATGCTTGTGTGAGTCAGCAACGTCACGTTGAACCAAATCCCTCCGGTATTTGACCACAAAACCAGCAAGTATATGACGCAATGATACATGGCAGATTATAACAGAAGAAAATGGTCATGTTTATTAGTGTAATTTTTTATGTTTATTACAAAGCTCAGAAAGGAAAATAAAAAGTATCATGAAGCAGAGAACAAGAAAAGATAAAAGGAAAGAAAACTAAAGATAATAAAGCCAGAAAGGTGTCATTTTTAGACAGATGCGATGTCTGCCATCACACTTCCTCAGTGAGGTGTCTGGGAGGGCTCGCACCCACAGAAAAAAAGGTGCTGCGTGCTGCATATGTCACTCTGGGAACGAAGCAAGAGAAAGAAGAGAGCGAGAGAGGTGTCTGGGAGCAGGTCACGGCTGTGTGACTTACACTCACATCTTTAGGTGTTACAGGTCACAGACTCTGACCTCCACCTCAACCCAGCAAAATCTGTACTCACAGGAGGGCCACGGACCTGTCAAAATATGTGCAAAGTGCATCTTGGGAGAGCTTTGTGTTAGTGTTTTAGCAAGCATTAATAATGAATAAGCATTAATGTCTTCTACTTACTTTAAAAATGAGACGAGTATCTACTCTGTAGCAAAACCTTAAGGTTATATTCACACTTATAGAGAGTTCTGATGCGCTGGTGAATGTAAAACCGAAAAGAAGTACAAAAAACGAGAAAAAAAACATGCAGTTGTGAGTTGTGAAATGCCATTACATACGTTAGAGTTTCAGGCTACACATCTAGTTCTTCAGATGAAGCACAAGAGAATTAATCAGATGAATCTCAGCTCAAAATCTGCTCAAAATATTTGTTTTCTCTGTAGACATCCTAGAGATGTAGGTTATGAATGGCCCTTCATCACCAGGAAAGTAATCAGACACTGCGACAGTTGGCCATGTCTTTAGGTCAATTGTTAGTAGGCGTGATCCCTAGGGGTGATCCCTTAGAATTACTGCCTTTCCCACACTTACTTGGATAAACTCATGTCACACTTTTTTTTCCCTGTTCAGTATCTTGTCACTCTTGCAAGTGAAATGTGTTGTAAATGCTGTTTCGTGTAAACTTTAATAAAATAGTCATCTTCAAGGATTTAATCATGAGATTTTTTATGGAGAAATGATCAGTATTATCAGTATTTGACTTTATTGCACTTGTGGTCAGCAAACAAATTGGCTAATCAGGAACCCTCCACCACATGTCTCTTGTCTTTCTTTTTCTCTTTTGTATGTTCCTTCCCTTCATGCCACTCATTTTTGATGCTAAAATAAATCTAGAAATATATTGTCGTAAAATTATGCAGAATGCACAGTGCAGTCCTTCTGTAAGGGTGCATCGCCCACACTTTTGCATTATGGAACTTCCAAGACGTCAAACATTCACAAACATACATTTTCCTCACTAAACTCAATGCCATTGTTTCCATTTTCCACCCTCACTCACCTTCAACAGCTGATGCTTCTCATTTTATTCCTTTGAAATGGAAGATGTAAGGTACATTTTCAGATATATACGGGTTATAAATCAGTCTTTGTAGACTAGCAATGTGCATGAAGGAGGCAGCAGAAGCCCATTTTGAGCGAAAATGCTTTTTGTGTAGAAAACAGGGACTTTATTCATGAGCTGATCTGAGAGACTGAAGACCACAGACCCCATCTCTCCACTGTGTGTATGTGTGTGTCTTGTTTCTACAGACTGTAATTGTAATCCCTTTGGCTCAGAAAGTGATCACTGTAATGGCACAGGATATTGTAGATGTAAGGAGGGAACGACAGGGGCTAAGTGCCATGAGTGTCTACAAGGATATTTGTGGGACAATGGCTGTAAATGTAAGTAGAACCTCCAACCAACTTGCAGCTTCAGTCCCCTGCTCTTTTCCCTCTCTCTCTCTCACCCCTCCCTTCTTCCTTCCCTCCCTCTATTTTCTCAGTTTGCGGCTGCTTTTTTGGCTTACCCGGGAATGAGCAGCTTGGTTTGCTTACAGCACTTGGGAACAAAACAAAACTTGGACTGACTTCCATCCGAGGCTCAGTCACACCTGTTATACTGCCTTGTTAGTGGTTTAACTGCAGATTTAATTCTGAGGGAATCATTATCATCATTTATTAGAATTGTTTTCATTAATAGTATTACTGTAGAATTTTTCTCGAGCACAGAGATAAATCATGCAAACAAATCTCGGCAGAATCCCTTGCATGTGCATTTGTGCAGATGAACGCAGACAGCTGAGCTAATATTTGAATTGAGCAGAACATTTGATGCCTGCGCTGTGTTCTCTGGCTGTTTGCTGTTATGGCCACATTGTGATGGCTGGATTTCTCTATTGGCTCCAAGTGTTGCGGTTGAAACGATCCGTAGGTCAAGCATTGATTTGTATTCTTCAATGGGCTTCCAGCATCAAAGGTCAACATTTACCGAAGCCTCAGATAACACAAAGGGATTTTGGCTGTAATAATGTGAGTTGGACAGTCCAGTGAATGTGTATATTGAGTTCAGAGCGGCTTTGAATGTAACAGTACAAGGCGGTTTAGTGTGAGAAGCAGAAATTCACATCATCACATGTCACAAGATTAAAGAAAACCAGAGGGTTTGGTACAAATGGTGACATGTGGCAAATGCACTCCCATTACTGTCTGTTCTGGAAGATGTACTCGAAGAGAAACAAAGAGACATGTTCTTTATACACATCCATCTCCCACCATGCAGCATGAAGATGCATTACCATGTGACTCTTTCAGACAATGGTATGCACTACGGTAATGCACCATCACCATTTTAATTTGAAGTTGTCATCAACACAGCCGCTTTTTTGTTAGATGTCCTAGATAAGAGATTTAAGTTTTGTTGCATTTGTCTTATTAAAAGTCCCAAAGGCCAAAATGTGTGTGATAAATGTAATTTAACGCCCGTTTCCTGATCCCATCCATCTGTATGCAGATTTCAGTATGCAATTAAAGCTCAAATCTTTCTTCAAATAAGCCCTTTCTTCCCAGCGCACCATGCAATCTACTGCTGTTCTCAATAAATATTATCCCTCTTATCAAAAGCAAACCCAATAAATGGCTCAATTTATTCTCTTAATATGGTTTATTTACATGCAGGCAAATTATGAATGCAGAATTGGAGGCTGAGCACATTTTTCCTCGTGAGTGCACATGCTTTAAACATATACAGACCTTCTGTTGCTCTCAAAATAGGTAGGCTACTGATATTTATTAGATAAAAACGTCTTCTTGTGCATGGGCTCTAGAGAGCATGGGCTAGGATATATAGGTTAAACTGTTTGTAGGATATGAAAGATACATTCTCAACCAGCAGCAGTAAAGTAAATAGTTTCCATTCCCCCCACTTTTGGAAGGTAAAGGTGTTTGTTAGCACCCATACCAGCTATAAATCACTGACGGGGCTTTTCTTGCCTCAGCACCTTTTTCTGGTCATCAGGGGATATCAAACTGAGGAGACTGAAAGAGTTGAACTCACAGGGTGAACCAAAAAGATCCAAACTCTTGAGAGATACATTACCTACAAAACTGTGCCTCTTTTAAGTCTGTCCTCAGATGAAGCACAAGAACACTCTTGCCAAAGGCCACAGTTATGGAAAAGGTAATCGATCAATTCGCTCTTTCCTGCAAAGAGGAGTTGTTCTAAAACTCTTTCCACAGACACAATCAACTTATTATCTCTAACCTCTTTCTGTACAATCTCCTTCTCATGGACAGTTTGGTAAGAGGCAATATTGATGTCTCGATTGCAGACGGTCAATATGTTCTACACATCTTTTAAAAATAAGATCCATTTATAATAGGAAACATCTTGTCTATAAAAGAGCATTGGGCAACTTGAAGATTTAAAAGATAAGAAGCTTATATCCAGAATCAATAAAGCCTCTTTTATAAACATTTGTTTTTCATCTTTTGATTCATCATTTCTTTACCATTTCTTAACGGCAGGCTAGACAAGTTAAAAATGTGCTCAAAAAGACTAAAATAATAAAAAAATATAAAAAATAAAAAATAGTCATTTCATGACTACACCAGGGCCCCAGAAGTAAAACGTACTGGTCTAAAGGAATTATTTGATTACTTTAAGAATGAACCTAGATAAACTAATTGACCTCACTAAACTACTGTGATCTGAAGAGAGAGCAGTAGAAGAAAAGAAAAGCACATTGTTTTCACTACTTGCTGGTCCATGTCGCCTCTCGTTCATGTTACAATTGTGAGCCGGTTGTAACATTTACCATTCCCTTTAACTTAACAGATAATGTTTAAAATACATTCAAACCTTTCTCAATTGTATTCAGAGGGAATTGTGTATTAAGTTTGTTCTAACACCCATACATTGCTTTAAATTTGGACACTGATTTCAACAAGTCTTTAAGATCAAACAGACACTATTGCAGTGTCTAATTAGGAAAATGCATTAATTAATTTAGCACAATTTAATTTATTGTAACAATAAATTTTTAACATTTGGATTCACACTGATCATTTTTTGTTAAAGTCCCTGTGAACTGGAAGTTGCAACCGATTTTAGCACACCTCCCCTCCATGGTTATTGGTTAAGCGTTTTTAACCCAAGCCGTCAAACTGATGTCATCAGAGAGGGAATGCCATTCCAGAGCGGAAGCAAATGTTAGGATTTTGATTTTGATTAAAGGGATATCAGTCTCATGTTAATCTTGAGTGCCTATTGAATAGTAGTGCATTTCATAACATTTCTCTGAGTCTTTAGTTTTATCCTCTTTATAAAAAACAGATACGCTGTACCGATTCTTTCTGAAAACACCCAAACTCGTGCAGGCGTTCAGTGGGCGGAGCTAAAGAGACACGAGCACACACACAATACATCATGGGATTATCCCTGGATAACTTTCAATTCACTATACGTTGTGTTGTTTAGATTATATGCATTTACACTCTGCGCCGACTGCCAACAAAACAGACATTTCACTCACCGCCTGCGGTTTCGACTCATGACCAGGAACAAACAGACACACTTGCAGAACTCCGTTGCTGCTCCAGAAAAAAAACTGAATCCACTGTTTCCTTAAAGTTGGGTTATTTGGGAAGCTGAACCCTTTTCTTTCCCTCAACCAGAAACACACTTATTTAGTGTTGATTTCGTGGTCTAAAAACAAAATGACAGCGCTGCCAACGGCTTCAGTTAACCCGAATGAAGCTCACTGATGGACACGCTTTCGCTCTCGCTCTGGTTGATGTGCGCACACTCATCCGGCGAGAAGTGCCCATACAAGCAATTCCGCCCTTTATGAAGTCATACAAGGCCATACTGGAAAAAAACGTTCTGAAACTTATTCGAATCCTGATTGAGGGTATTTGGCACTGAAGTACTCATAGATCATAGATCCAACTCATTTTTTTTGGGGGGGCGGGGGTTTGGCAGTGTAAATAAGACAGAATGCATGATATAGATACCCCCTCCTTTAAAAATTACCACAACAAATTATTTATTTTTTCTAGCACAGGACTAGTAATGTGTGCTAACAAAGTAAATAGGTCAATTTTGATATTACAATTAAATTGTATCAGTGTGTATCCAAACGTTAAGAAATGTATGATTTGCATGTCTGTACTAATTAATACTAATTTTAATTGAACGCATTCAATCTATATGTTTTAATCACTGATAACTCAAATAGCTTGTTCATCTTGCAGGTCCAATGTCTGAGTCTTGTTTTGTGGTACGCGTGTGGGTTTTCACGAGGGAACGATTGATCTGCATCGTAAAAAGACTCGGCAGTGATGAACAGGGGGAATTATGGACACAAACAGGGGCTCATTTTTCCCTGACTCAACCATAAAGCCCGTATCCACACAGGAGATGGAGAGAGAGAAGCTGGAGACCATGTAGTTCTGCCAGCTCCCTAATCAGCCTGTTATGACTGGGAGAGTTACACCTCCTCTCTCTATCATCCAGCTCTTCCTGTCAGCTCAGACCATCCCAAAATAGCTCAGTAACAGCCATTAAACAGATGCTGCAACGCACAAGGCCTCTCAGAACCATTCCTCGCAAGCTGATAGAGGTCAATGTTTGCTGGATGATTATTTTCCAATCAGCAGGTTTACAGTGCTTTTCTAGCTTTGATGAAGATGTGAGAGGCATGGCTTGTTCATCGGTTTTTATTTGTCTCTGTTGGTTTTGCTAGTTTGCGCTGGAATTTCTTTGCCTGAAGCTTGCTCAACAGCTTGCATCCGATGGGAGAAGGTCTGGCCTTGGTGTCCCTGTTGTTAAATATACCTGAGGGGTGCAGTGCCGCCGCATAATGGAGAATGCAATTCATTGTCAGGGATTTGTAGAAACCTATGCCATGTTAATGGTTCGGGTTAATGGCAGTGCTGAAGTCTCTTGAGTGACATTTTCTTGAATGTTTCAAATGAAACCAGAGTAATTATAGTTAGTATAGTATACTTTTTCAAATAATTTTGAGGTGGCCGATGAGCAGGGATGCCAAGTAAACTTTTTTGGGGGAAAATAATAATAATCAAAGCTGAAAGTTAAATTTTCTGTAAAAAAAACAAATGTCTGTCAATATTTTTCACTTATGATTTTCTATTAATAATGATATTAAGTTTTCTACTTGTGATTCATTTCAATCAATACTTTGCCTGCACTTTGTATTGACTATTTCTGTCTATTTTCAGCAATAGATGAATATATGATATCTCAGGATAGAGCTCTATGTAATCATAGAAGTGTTCATACTTGTTTGGGTGTAGCCTTTGTGTGTGTGTGTGTTTGTCTTCTGCTTACCCTTTTCCTCTCAATGCCACAGCCCGGGTGTGCGACAATGAACTTCTGCGTTGCCAAAACGGTGGTGAGTGTGTGAACAACATCCGTTGTCTGTGTCCTCTGGCGTACACCGGTCTGCTGTGTGAGAAGTCGCGGTGCGAGATCTATCCGGGCGCCTGCGAAGATTCGAACTCGGGCCTGGCTTCCCTCCGCACTCCTGTGCCGATCCTGCTTTTGCTGCTGTTTGTCCTGGGTCCCGTTCTCCTCATGGAGACCTGCTGGGTCGCAGTCCTTTGAGAAGCAGATCTCCGACTATCCAGCTTCTTCTGTATGAGCAGCGCACCAGACCCACCGACACTCGGCCGGCCATGTGGAATGTGCCCAAATATCAAAGCAAAATTCCAGAGGATGACAGACAAAATATAATAAATAAATACAACAATAAAAATAGCATTTATAAAAATTGATTCAATATAAAAATCTAAAAGTAAAAAAAAAAAAAAATATCAAGGTGTTATTTATAGAATTTATCTGAGCATATGCTTTATGAAGCAAATAAGAGGAAGTAGAGATGTGAACCAAGCCATAATAGATACTCACTCCCCTAACAAAACGAGAGAGCGACAGGGATCGGAGCGGACAATACTCATCCCTTTCGTCCCTTTATCACCACGGCAACGGGAGCTGCGTTCAGCCAGCGGCATGTACAAGTAAAGCCAGCTGCCGCCCCTCACCTGAGCCATTCTGGGTATCATGTTGGCTGTAAGACTGCTTTTGGCTATTGCGACACAGAGCGATGGAAAACTGTCCGGATTGTGTGAAAAAAATAAAGATGAAACAGTAATAATATGGAGAAAGACTTAAGAAAAGAAACAAGCATTCTTTGCTGTCAGTGCATTGTGGATATAAGGAAATCTATTCAGACGGTCACATTTGATCTGCTTTCAAATCGAGCTCGTCCCGCCAACACCCCCGACCCCACCCTCGAAAATAAACTTTAGAGTGTCCTTTGTGTCAAGAGCCCCGTCCTTCCTCCACCATGTGCTTTTGTGAATGTTATTCTGTAACCCTTGATACAGTATATATTTATTTTTTCGTATATTCTTTTGGTTTCCTTTCAGTCTGTGTGATGTTAGTCACACTCATGTGGCACAACCCCTATCCTCCCAAAAAATATGATTAAAAACTCATGACTTTGAAATGTGACGGACTGTTTGCTGAGGCCAAGGTCAAAGATGTATGTTTTCACCCAAACAGATGAAGTGCTTAGACAGTCATCAGTGTATTTAATTTTTGTATTAATACAGAAGTTATTTTCTTGACAGAGTAAAGATAATGTAGAGCATAAAGTTTTTGTATTATTGCTGAAATGTGTTTAAGGGCAACATTTTAGTGCGTTCAATCAAGGTGCAAATATTCAATTACGTTTGTCTAAAGTTTTATTTCATTTACGCTTTTTTTTTCCCTTTAGTTTGATTGTGAAGTTTTCCTAAAGTATATTGGCAACGTGCTGGCATCAAAGAATATCAGTTTACATACAGTATATATACTGACATGTAAAAAAAGAAAATCACACCAAAGGACATTCTAAATGTTTTCTTGTTGCTTTAACACTGAAAAGTTTAAGTGAATAAAACTTTAAAAGGACCTTATCTCGCTGTGTTGTTCTGTTTTATGTGTGTTTTATTGCGGAATGAAGAATCTAAATTGTCCCTGAAATGAAAGCGTAATAAATAATAAGTAATGTCTTTATATAACACATGCATATAAATTGCATACTTGCAGAACAGTGGAAAATGCTTTAAGCCTCAGAATTTTCTGCACACCATTTATCTAAAATTCAATACAGTAATGATTTGTTTCAGTGAAACGCATTATCGGATGGGCAAAATTAAATATTAACAGCTATTGATGTCTCTTTGAGAGCCTGTTTTATGGAGTTGGTTTTGCCTGTGACTAAACTGCCCATCTATCGCACAGGTTTGTTTTAAACAGAAAGTTTTACAGCCATTTTCACGATTATAGAGTGTGTGACAACAACTCGGGCCTGCTAAATGATTCATTTTAAAGGAGATGCTTCAGAAACATGTCTTTATCTGCAATGATTCTTTAGAAATCTTCACGTGTCATGTATTTGTGTGTCTGCTTAGAAAACAAAAGATGTTGTTTAAGTGATATTCGTTTAAGTGAACACTTGTTTTCTTTCACTACTTCAAGTGAACTATATATTAGTGGACTAAAGTAGGGAATAGTGATTGAGGGTTTAGGGGCAATTTCGGATTCGGCCATGTCGGGCCGGATCGAGTCCACACCATAAAACCAGTTATATATATGCACTTTTATATAAGTGTTGACAAAGTTATTTTTGACTGTACACCCTAACACAGATCAACTGGTCCAGAGACACCCTTGTATTTCTTCCCTGGCTGAGAAAACGAGTTCACAACATCACCCCGTGTATTTGTGGTATATTGGTTCAGAAATGCAACATTCCCTTTATCACGGCAGACATATGCAACACTGACAAAGAGAATAAACAATTCAGTGACTATATACTCAGCAGATCCACTGTGTATTCAACAAATTCTTTGAACCAAGCCAACAAACAGGCTCAGCCAAAATCAGCTGCATCGTTCCCATTGTTCACTCCTATTTATAGGAGGAAAGATATTGCAGATTATTTTCTAAAAATATCTAGTGAGTGTTTTTATTTCTGCATTTTCTTTCCCCTTAAAGCAACGTGTCACTGTTTCTTGCATCTGAAGTTAATCTGCCCTTGAACAAGGCAGTCTATTGATTTTTAAATCAGCTTCAGTAAACATGATGATTTTTTACTTCAGGCACATCCAACTTTTTCATTGATAACAGGAATTTAAAAAAATGAGGATTAATTTAACATTGAACATTTTAGGGTTTGACTTGTGGTTTCCTACTTTCAAAGTTGCACACACGTTTATGTTCATCAGCTAATATCACCGTAATACTCATGGAAGTACTCAGACATTAGTGTTGCTATAACCACTGCAGAATATGTTTCTGGAAGAGCCATCAGAAGTTGATAACATCACAGCAACACCAAAAGCACTGCAGACTGAACTCAGACAGCCAACGGGCTTCGGTAAGATCATTATCCACCATTCAGCATCTCGCTTTTCTTCCTAGAACAAAGGCCCAACTTTGGCTCGGCATCTAAGTCCTTCTCCTGGAGGAGTAATGGTGATATTGTTCCCTCTGCCGCTAATGGGAAAACACTGGCAACGTGCGCTTTCAAAATGGAGAACACACGCTGCATTTGGTTTTTGGCAGCATGCATGAGGACAATCATTTGTCAGATTTGAAGGAGTAGAGAATCTAAGCCTATTCTATGAAGAGCTGCTGGGCAAAACAAAGTGCATGGGTTCATGCGCACGCATATGGTAGAGCACCTGAATGAAGTATAGTGCTGGAAAACATGCGTGAGCGCTGGAGAATCCTGAAGGTCAAACCATTGTGAGAAAGGTATTCAAAATTTTTTGGCATGAAATTCAACAACAAGAAAAAGCTACGGGAATGTGTGTGAGTAGTAGCACCGGCACAAATAGTATTAAAACAAAGAACAATTTAATAGAATTCAAAACCGTTCAAGAATCCCAGACCACAAGAAGGCACTGACTATGTATAACGGTAACTTCACGGCTCGTCAACTGTAATGTTTTAAACATAAGAGGCGATTAAAGGTGAGTAAAATGAAATGGGAATCATATCTGAAATCATTTACAGTCCATTACATTCATTTCTCACAATAATAAGAAATCTTTATAGTGGCAATATACATCAAACTCCAAAAGCTCTCCAGCTAACAATTATTCCGTCAGGATAGTGGTGCAGGCATGACGTCAGAACCCGGAAGTCTAATTAGAGTTTCCTATGGGGTTTTATAACCGGGCGGTGTCAATTTATTGGTAAAAATAAACCCTGTGGTAAACATAACTTGACTATACTTTGATGTTTTGTGCTACCACGCAAATTACACACACAACACACCCATTGCAAAAAAGCTAATTTTGAAGCAGTTACATTCATTTTTGAAAATGTACATTTTTAAATAAGTAACTAGATAAGGCAGCTTGGCGAGTGTAGTTAACAGTTCTTAAAAGAACATTTTTCTTACACTTTAGAATAGTTCTGTCATTAATGAATAACTACACAGGAAGGCACTATTAACATTCTAGTAACTGCTATTAACAAGTAACTCTGATTAACAAATTAGTAAGTAATAGCACTCAGTTGAATGTGGTAGTTCACTATTAGCTAATCAATAACCACTATTTTTTCATACCTCCCTGAGGACTCCTTAGAACTACTTAAGTTCATAAATAATGTGAATAATGCATCATGTATAATTTAAGGTAATGGTAACCCACTAGTAATGACTCAATGTTCCTACATCCTTCTAATAGAACTACTACACTGTAAAAATATTGTTGGTTTAACTTAAAAAAGCAAGTAACCTGGTTGCCTTAAAATGTTGAGTTAATAAAATGAAGGAAATTGGTTTAATAAATAGAAACCACATAAATGTAAAAAATGTTGTGATGAATCATGAAAATAGCAAATGTTGTGATGAATCATGAAAATAGCAAATTTTTTGGCATGTTTCACTGCATTATAACAAATAAAGCAAAATTACACAATATGTTTACAAAAACTTTTAATAATATTTGAATGAAGGGTTATGTTGATTCTGAAAGATGTTCATTGTATTAACTCAAAAATTGTATTTCAATGAACTCAAAATTTGCAACCAGGTAACTTACTTTAAAAATATTTTTTACAGTGTAATAATTTGGATCAGTATTCTAAAGTGAAACGCATGCTAACTCCCTAATATTGACTGAAGTCATTGTAAGCTTTTGAGGTTTTTGCAAGGTTTTGGATTGCAATGGATCAAGTGTTACTGCATCCTTTTAAAGGAATGACTAATTATGTGGATCAGTATTCTAAAGTGAAGATCATGGTACACACTAGTAATGACTCAAGTGTTACCACATCCATCAGAAGGAATAACACTCCAAAACCTTACAAAAACCTCAAAAGCTTACTCCAGTCTTTACTAGAGTCATTTTCTAGTGTAACCATAACCTTATATTATACATTATGCATTATTCATGATAATTATGAACCTGTGCTGTAGTTCTTAGTAGTCCTCTGGGAGGTATGAGAACATTTGATTAGCTAAAAACTACCAAATTTAACTGAGCGCTATTAATTACTACTTTGTTAATCATAATTTCATGTTAGTTAATAGTAGTTTACTAGAGTGTTTATAATGCGTTACTCATTTGTTCCTGAACTGTAAAAAATAATAATAATTTAGAAAACTTAAAAGTTTAAGGCAACCAGACATTTTTGAGTTCTCAACTTATTTGTTTGAGTTATCTCAACTTTGTTCATGTTAAATGGTTGAATAAACTTTAAAAGCTGAATTTGTCATACAAAACATAAGTTGGATTTTTTACAGTGTGTGTAGTTATTAATTAATGATGGAAAAGTATTAAAAATGTTACCCCTTAACCTTTTGTGCAATGTAATGTTAAAGGTTCTTCATGGAAAAATCGATGCCAATAAAGAACCTGTATTTATTTTTTTAAAGTGAAGGTCATTTCCACTAGAAATAATAACGGATGGCTTCAATAGTGTTTGAATGAAACAAGACAGAGCGAGTCCAATGTGATACCAGACATGAAACTAGTGCCGGTTAGTATATACAGCCTAGCCATGGGCGATAGCAAATATTGGGAAATATCTGATCACTGCAACTGACCAATCACAATCGAGAGACGTGAAATTAAGAAAGTGTACACCAAGTCACTTTTTTACTATGATTTAATGCAAATTTCAATAGCGCTTTCATTAGAGAAGAACTGTGGGGAAAATAGTTTCTACACTAGATCAACAAATAAAGTCCAGAATACTCCAGCACAACTTCATTACGCCACCGAACCTGATGTGACGAATACATACAAATAAAAATAATAATATTTCCTGGCACGGACGAGTCCCTGGGGCAGAGGCAGGTGTATGACTGAAGATTATTCTTGCCATTTTCCAAGTTAGTTTTTCACACCTCTCCAGAATACAAAACTCAGAGATCCAAATATACAAGAAGTATATTGCTGTGTATCGCTCTCTCTCTCTCCCTCTCTGTGTCTCAGAGGTACACACACGCTGACACCTTAGCAGCACTGCAAGCATATTTTCTCTGGCAGTGGGGAAATAGACTTCTTTTGCAGTATGGCCAAGATAAACTAAAGATGTGATGCATTATTTAGACCTACGGCATGCCCTTTTCCAGCAGTAGATAAGCAAGAAGTGTGAACACCAGACATTGTGGATGTAATTTCAATGGATGGATGTGCACACACACACACACACACACACACACACACACACAATACAGCTTAGAGTTAGAACTGAACGGTTTATTACTCTTCTCATTATAAAGCGACTATTTCCTGTTTCATAATGTTGCAGCAATATTAAAAGAACACACTGTATGAAAACAATGGCTCCATTGTGTATTATGTGGGTAATTTCTACTATGCAGTATACCTTTTGTACTTCATATTAACTAAAATTATAATTGTAATTTATGGAAGTATTTCTATTAAAGATTTTTATTTCTATTGTAAAGGATAAAGTAGTCTTTCAGAAATATACTTTAGTCCGGCTCAGTAGCAAATCCAAATTAAATTCATCAAATGCATTACTTACTGATGTTTGTGTTGTTTTCCCAAAAAATGATGTCAGTTCCTGGAGGATGATGTCACTATTCCTTGTGTTTTTGTTTTGTTTTAGGAAAAGATCAGAAACCTAACAGGATCGAAAACAATAACGTTTAAATGTTTAAACCTTGATTACGATATTCCCAATATTTGAAAAAAAAAGAAAAGAAAAAATCTTAATAAATTCCTATTTAGTTAGTGTAGCATCCAGTTTAATGACAAAACAAATTATTTTCAAATTATTTTTAAATTTGCCCTGTACAGAAAAAAAAATATTTGATTTGATTTCTATTTTAAATGAGATTTTGCTTTTTATATGCTTTATTAAAACATTTTTAGCTTTAATTTATTTTGGATTTCAATGAATGTTTTTTTTTTTAAGTTTAGGATAACACTGGATGGGACATAAGATGAGCTCTGTTTAAAGCAGATAAAAGCCATGTTCAGCTGATGATGGTGACTGACATTCATAATTGCAATCTATATTTCTCAGTTCCTTCATGTCTTTCAGCTTTGCTGTAAAAAACGATAAAGATACACCAGTGTGTGTCTTTTAAACAGCACACAATCCTTCAGTTCAATGCTTTTATCATCTATTTGTTACTATAAATTAGTCAGACAGATTTTGAGCACACTCAAGGCTAAAGCAAACCTGCACTAAAGAATGTTCCGCCACAAGACTCTCCTTTATTTTACTAAGCTGCAAGAAAAGAAATGTGGGTTGTCTGAGTTCATGACAATTATAAGTGTTGTTTGCTAAAGAAAATAATCACTACTGATCCAGACTCTAAGGCTCACTCATAGTATGGAATCAACCACTTAGAAACAACCTAGCAATGCATTAAAACCACTAAGAACTGTATATAGCAACACTGGGTTTTGTACAGACAAGCACAACTCACACTTTTATTTATATTGCTCAGAAATCAAGTTATACAGTTATGGTTGAAATACAATTGGCAATTTTTGGATATCTGGCTTTACATGCACACATTAACTTTAATGAAATCCCATTCTTAATCTTTAAGACCTTGCTTTGTGCACTGGTGTACAGTCAAGTTGGAACAGGAAGGGTCCAACCCCGAACTGTTCCTACAAAGTTGGGAGCATGAAATTGTCCAAAATGTCTTGGTATGCTGAAGCATTAAGAGTTCCTTTCACTGGAACTAAGGTGCCAACCCCACACCATAATCCCACCTCCACCAAACTTTACAATGTAGGCAGGCAAGTACCGTTCTCCTGGCAACCACCAAACCCAGTTTCGTCCATCGGATTGCCAGACAGAAAAGCATGATTGGTCAGTTAAGAGTACATGTGACCACTGCTCTAGAGTCCAGTGGTGGCGTGCTTTACAATACTGCATCCGACGCTTTGCATTGCACTTGGTGATGTAAGGCTAGGATGCAGCTGCCATGGAAAATCATTCCATGAAGCTCTCTACGCACTGTTCTTGAGCTAATCTGATCAAATGTTTGTAGAAGCGTCTGCATGCCTAGGTGCTTGATTTTATACACCTGTGGCCATGGAAGTGATTGGAACACCTGAATTCAATATATTTGGCAATATAGTGTATGACCTTTCAACGGGTAATTGATTGTCTTAAGAGTGGTAAATCAAAATGTAAAGATCCTGTGTTGCAGAAGCTCAAAAATCCCCTTTTTTAATCAGAGGCATTCTGAGATCAGAGCCTCTCATCCTCCCACCTGTCCATCCCTCTGATCACTAGTTCTTAGACGTCCCACGACAGGCATCCACTCAGCTAATGAACGTCTCACCACTGTCCCTCTGCCCTCCCTTTAAAGCTTCTTTCCTCTCCACCGGCTCTTTTGTTGATTTGAGCAAAGTTGAATCCCTACAAAGTGAAAAATGACATTCCGGGTCGAGGACATCAAGGATGGTCAAGTTAATGAATGGCCACCAGATGTCTGTTATTAGGTTAATGTAGTCCTCCCTGCTTCTACTCCCTTATTCCTCCTAACAGCAGCTCTCACTAGTGCAGCACGATCAGAGATGGGACTAAAACTGAGCTTCTGCCGTAGACCTGTGAAAACCTCTGGCCCAAATTTCCTTTAGCCAAACACACTGCATGCACATCGCCGTTCAAAAGTTTGGAGTTGGTAAGGCTTGTAAATGTTTTTGAAGGTCCTTATCCTCACCAAGGCTGCATTTTTTTAGGTTCACTTGTAGAATTCAAGAAACATTTCTTATTATTAATGTCGAGAACAGTTTTTTAAGCTTAATATTTTTGTGGAAATATTTTTTTCAGGAATCTTTGATAATAAGCAACATTTATTTGAAAAAATAATAATAATGGAAACAGAAGTATTTACTGTCACTTGATCAATGCAGTTGCTGAATACAAGTATTCATTTCTTTTAAAAATGTGTGTATGCATGCATGCTTTTGTGTGTGTGCATTGAAAAATATTTTCTAAAGAAAAATTATAAATTGTTGAAAAAGTAACAGGGCAGAAAAATAATGGCTGTGATGGCATAGCTGAAATGATTTGGTCTTGGAATAATTTGCGGAGATATGAGATAAATTAAAAACTCTCAATTTGCTGACTTTGGTATCCTATCAGGTCATAGTTTGAGACATCGATGAGATCACTTTTGGGTCAGCAAAAACCTCCAATTGTTTTCCATTTAATCACTGCTGTCTAGGATAAAAACATTTTTTTTGTAACTTTCTAGAAAAAAAGGGGAAAAAAACAAGCACCAAGGCTAGAGTTGGCAAGAAACTGGTGTAAGCCATCAAAAACTGGAAAGAAAACTGGCATCAGCCTTCAGAAAAAAAGTTGAAAAGATCTTACTTACCTTTAGTCACGATTGGCAACATGAGGTTCTTGGCTAATAGAATAGCTATTGGCGCTGAATACGAGCCATGGGGAATACAAACACTGTAATTTCATGTGCCTCTTGTCTGACTGCCAACAGCCCCAACTGTGCAGTTGTTCTCGATGGATTTTGCATTATGCACACAGACAAATATTCAAAAGTGACAAGAAAAAAAAGAAAGTGGGTTTAGAATTTTTTTGTGAAGAACATATGGTGCAACACGGGACATTATTATAAAAGCACATTCTTTTCACACAAGTGCTGCTACTCAGCGCAACAAAGGTCACAGATTCAGAGCTGAAAACTTTTGTATAATCTTGTGTGTGAATATTAAAATTAGTATCGTACCATGCCAAGACATTTTGAGAAGACTGCATGAACCCAACTGCGTTATTGCAGCAGTGTTGTGTAAAGTGAAAAGAAAATTCAATGAAAATTTCATCCAAAAATTAAATATTCATTATTTACTCACCCACACGTCATTCCAATGTTTTCTTTTGTATCTGGAACAAAACAAAAAAGATGTTTTTAAATGTGATCAAAGTGAATGAGAACTGAAGCTGTCAAGCTACAACATAATAACAAAAAAGAACCATACAACTTTGACCTCTTGATAAATATACATAATAAAAGAATAAAAAGAGATCAAACTTCAAAATAAAAGTCAAACATAAAGAACAGTTGAAAACAAAACCAAGAATAACGAAGACAGTCACAGGAGAAAGATGCCGTGTAACTGGTGTTTTACATTGGTCATTTTTGTCTTGCCTTTATTAACCTAATATAATATCATCTAAGAATGTTTTTTTTTTTTTTAAATCAGGCTCTGAATGTTTAATTACTCCTCATGTGGGATTCATGTGATTTACTCCTAACTTTGTCAATAAGACATTGAGGATACTAAATTGCAAACACATTTTGAATATCAGTAAGGGTGTTGCCATGGTGAGGGATTAAAATTATGACAAAATAGAGAAAGAGGAAAAGTCTCAAAAAAAGTCAGTAAAAAAACATGCACAGGCAAACCCAAATTAAACCCTTTGGCTCATGACGACACATTGATGTATTAAGACACGAAAGGGTGCGTGAGGTCTGTACATGATATATTGCGTAAAAACTACGCCAGATTGTGTACATTGACCTCACTCCCCGGAAGAGATAATGCGCTGAAGGATGTTGGACATAGTGGTGTATTAGAGGTAAAAAATTATATAAATACTGTTCGGTTTCTCGGACAAACCGATCGTTTTCGTGTCTTTAGACATCAATGTGTTGTCATGAGCCACGTTGTTTGATATGCATGTTTTTTTACACTCACAGATTTTGTTACCATTCACATGCATTATACGACTGACAGACTGCAACGGTTGGAGTTAAAAATCTTAATTTGTGTTCTACTGAAGAAACAAAGTCACCTATATCTTGAATGCTCTGGGGGGTAAGCAGATAAACATCACATTTTTATTTTGGGTGAACTATCCCTTTATAACAATTTTACGGACAGTCTCATCTAAAGGCCTTTGTGATGCTAAATTGGGAAGATCTAGAGTGTTCGTTGAAGGGCATATCTCAAAATGTTTGGCCGTGGTGAGGCAACGATTTTGTGGTGAAAAAAGGGAAATGTGTTATAACGTCCATATAGATTGACTGATTGTGTTGAAACTTCAGCTGTATGTTGATTGTAGGAGGTCAATCACATGGACGTGACTGTTGTGTCACTTTCAAAATGCTTTGAAATCGGCCTCTTATATTTTCCCAATTCACTTCAAAACCTGGTCAGAATAATGTCAAGACTTGGCAGATGTAAAACTGCAAAGGGATTCTCGATTTATTAAATACTGTTACCTGTTACTATTTTATAATGGATGCACTTTTTGGGGCTCTGATTGTATTCGTCTGAAAAGAAGACTGTCATATAAACCTAGGATGGCTTGAGGGTGAATAAATCCTGGGGTAATTTTCATTTTAGAACTAACCCTTTAACCCATTCTTTTCAGGTGTTTTTGAGACTCTTATGAAATTGCAATGGATCTCGACACACACAGAGTTGTCGGCCGTTAACTATAAATAAGTGTTCTTCATGTGCAGCACCCTTCATAGACAGTACAAAAGGCAAGAAAACGAATGTACCTGAATGTAAACCAACTAAACATGAGATTTTATATTGAACCAAGTATTTCATTAAAAACATCCAGATGTAAATCTGCTTACCTAGGCCACAATGACTTCACCCGTCTCCGGAAGTGATTGGTGGATTTTTTATTGTCAATGTCGTGCAGCCGTGTTATGAAAAACTCTCTCTGTGGAGTTGAAGAGAATAGCTGATGCCATCATATTTCTGGATGACAAATGAAAGTGGAATACACCTGGAGGCATTCTGGAAGAGCGCAAGGGATTTGACACAGCCAGAGCGGATGGTTCTTCAGGAACCAAATAGAAACAAGCATCACTCCCATCTTGTAACTCTCCTACCGCGTATAGAACAACCTGCTAGATCGCGGCGCATAGGCCGACAACCTCAGATTTAGAGCATTTATATCACTACTTATAGATCCATAACGTTTAATGCCTAATGAACAGAGCTGTCAAACACAGTTATGTATGCATATTTAGTATGTAAACTCTTTGCAACCCTCTTTCACAATGTGAGGCTTTCTGAGTGAAAAAGGATATACCTGACTTTATATGCCTGTAAATGTTAAGTCATTTTTGCAGATCCAATATCCGTGTATTGAATCGGATTTCCTGGACTCTGCAAAGCAACACATGTCAGGATCCGGTAGCAGAAGAGACCGAAAGCTTCTCTTTTCTCACCCGCTGATACATGAAAACTAAGAGGCAGGGTGAGAGATGCCACATCCCTCCACTGAGAGCTTCAGCAGATCACTGGCAAGATTCTGCTCGCTGCAGACAGCAGTTTCCTTTTTTAAAAACTGCAGAGATGGTCTTATCTTATCAGGTTCAAGTGCCGGATAGACGCGATACTGTTGTCGGTGTGTGATACGCTCCGAGTGACGGCAGAGATCTGCTGTTGATGGATTCTGATGAATTCTATCATGCTGTAACTCCGCTTGTATTTGTTGCTCAGCTTAGAGGATGCGGTATTAAATGCGCCCCATGCATCTTAGGGTTTTATTACAGGCCCGTTCAGTTTTAAGCTCAGGTCATGCTGAAATACACTAACTCTTTGAGACATACTGCAAGGCATTCACCCTGTAAATCCAGACATACACTCTAGTAAATATAGGACAGAACACGCTGGGATAATTTTACCATATTGGGTTGATTATTATTTTTTAATTTTTTTACTGTTTAATGTTTTAGTATTGACTTAAATCTTCTTTAACTTTTCCAAACACTCCACACAACCACTGGTTTGATTGATAATTACTTTATTTTCGATCATATTTTACAGTATAGCATATTTAATATAGTTTTTAATGCATATTGCCTACATTTAAGCTTGTTTAACAAATCTTAGAAGTAAAAATTAAACATTTAGAAGTAATTCAAGTGTAATCAACCAGTCTCTGTTGTCCCGTTTCCACCGTATCAGCGCTGGATCTCATCCCGGAGCTTGTATCACGTTCAGCAGGGGAACTTTTAACTTTAGACCGCTGCCATGCGTTTCACTCATAGCCGAAATATGCGATGACTGGCTCCATAACCTGTACATAAACAATCAGTGTACAGTTCTGAGAATATATTTTAACATTCTACGTATTTGACATACTAAAAATTTATAATCTGTATCTTTTTGAATAAAATCAAAGAATTTTGGTGCAAGGGCAAGGCATCATGCTTTTCCATCATGCGAAAAGACCAACGCGAAAATGAAGTCAAGTCACTTTTATTTATATAGCACTTTTTTACAATGCTGATTGTTTCAAAGCAGCTTCAAACAGGAAAATAATCCAAAAGAATTTGATTCTACTGTATAGCCGCTCTGGCGAAAACGGTGATGTCATCCAGCTAATTTCAATTATCATATAGTGTCAATGCGGGCAGATCAGTAATATAGTTGAAATGTAAGTGTCCCCAACTGAGCACACCAAAAACCAAAGGCGACGGTGGCAAGGAACCAAAACATTACAGGACAGAAGTCATATTAGATCGAAAGATATTCGTAAGATTATTTGAAAGATGTCGTCACGCCGGAGATGGGTTTAATGTGGATGTTGTGTCGGTGCTGCATTTACAGGCACGCTCTCTGCAGACATTTCAGGGATAAAAATGGTCATGTTCAGGCGCAGGTCCACCATCTGGTCTGGATACGGCCCGGATCTGGCTGACTGCAGTAAACCTTGGGATACACAGAGAGACTAACATTAGCGAAGATGCCATTCTTCTTATGATGTAACCAGTACATCAGGTGTTATGGGAAGTGTTCCTGGTTCCGGCTGACCTAGTAATGCAGCCTAACAATCATTTAACTGATTTGAATAATAGAAATTGATAATGTTTTATGTGTATGCCATAGTAAAGTCTAGATTTAAACTGACAGAGCGTGTCTGCTTCCCGAACAATGCTAGGAAGACTTTTCCAGAGTTAAGGTGCTAAATAGGAAAAGGATCAACTGCCTGCAGTTGATTTTGATATTCTAGGTGTTATCAACTGGCCAAAAATTTGAGAGTGCAATAGACGTGATGGAGTATAATGCGTTAAGAGGTCGCTCAAGTACTGGGGAGCTAAACCATTTAGTGCTTTGTAAGTAATTAGCAAGGCTTTAAAATTAATACAATGTTTAATAGGGAGCCAGTGCAGTGTTGACAGAACCGGGCTAATATGGTCATACTTCCTGGTTCTAGTAAGAACTCGAGCTGCTGCGTTTTGGACCAGCTGGACCAGCTAGATTATTGTAATGCCCTGCTTGCTACCACCCAGTAGAGCATTACAATAATCTAGCTTTGAGGTCATTAATGCATGAACTAACTGTTCAGCAGTTTGCATTGAAAGCATGTGCCGTAATTTAGATATATTTTTAAGATGGTAGAATGGTGTTTTACAGATGCTAGAAACGTGGCTTCCAAATGAGAGATTGGTATCAAAGAGCACACCCAGGTTTCTAACAGACAACGAGGACTTGACATAGTAGCCTTAAAGTGTTCGACAGTATTCTAGGTTACTACTTATGGAGTTTTTTTGTCCAATAATTAATCTGAATTAAGTTGCAGGAAATCACTAGTCATCCATTTTTTTTATAAGCTATGCATTCCTTTAATCTTGTAAATTGGTGAATTTTGTCAGCGTGGGAAGAAATATAGCGTATCGTCAGCAAAACAATGAAAACTAACGTCATGCTTCCTAATGATACCTCCCAGTGGTAGCATGTACAGGGTGAAAAGCAACGGTCCTAGAAGTGAGCCTTGAGGTACTCCATACTGAACTTGTGATCGGTGTGACATCTCTTCATTTACTACAACAAACTGATAGCGGTCAGATAAGTATGATTTAAAATTATACAATTAAATGATTAATACAGCACAATAACAAATTAATAGATTAAATAAAATGTACACAAACCTGTATTTTACCGAAGAAATGCACCTATTTGACAGAGCTGCTCGTCTCTTGTCCTAAAGAGGTCGCAAAAAGCCTGCGATAAATAACTCAACCCCTGGGTTGTTACGTCTGACCCAGGAGATTGGTAACACAAAAACTACCCCAAGATTTTTTTAGAGTAGGGATGTAACACTTTTTTGTTTGAGCATCAGTAACTCAGTGGTTGTTTGTGCTATGATGTCTCAAATTTTGATATGGTAGCCATTTGTTCACTACAAATATAACTCAATTGGACGTGTACTACACAATCACAGATTATGTGAGTTAATGTCAAGTACAAAGTTCCATTGTTACAATCTATCCCATTACTTGAGTAAGTTGTAACACTAGCTGGGGATAGATGTAGCATTGAACGGTAATATCTCACTATTGGTAAACTATCCAAATTTTTTTGCATAAACATAATTGAAGAACAAAGAAAAAAACAGTGTTGAACAAGGTGAACAATTTAAACTAACAAAAAACATTGTATTTTTTTATAACTTTAAACGTAGTGCAAAACAATTGCTGTTTGTGAGTGTGTAAGTGTACTGTATTCCTTTAACATAAGGGTTCAGTTACTAGCTATGTAGCCTATTTTAACGTGAATGTTGAGATATTGCATAAAAAGCACTGAATAAAAACATCAAGATGTGCATACATTCTAATAATGTTCGCAAAAACTTTCAGCTTTCATTTGAGGCGGATCTTTTTAGCTGGTAAGAAGACATGCCCATAAACTATGATGGAAACACATTTACTGAATGGATATATAAAGATCTCATAACTTTGCCTCAACAGAGGATGTGATTGATAACTGTACTAATCCTCATAGGGGTTAGTTGTAACATTTTTAATAAACTGTTACAACTATCCCCACCCAAGCATGTGGGTTTAAAGTAAGCATAAATGCAATGATTGCTAGGAAAAACATGATCTCGATGACAATTTTTACTTTCTTACCTGAAAATCAATTTTTTGTACATAAAATCGCCGGTTACTAACGTAACCTCGGTTCCCTGAGAAGAGGGAACGAGTATTGCGTTTGCTAACGCCACGGGAATTCCTTTCCTCGAGATATTGAAGCAAAATTTTTATCCTAAAAATTACCATATAACACGCAGTGCAGCTGCACAGCTCTCAGCAGGAAGCTGCTGCGTGCTGATTGGCTGTGCCGCTGCAACTGCAGCAACCTATGGCGAGACCGCTGGGCGGACGGACCAATCGGGTCCTCTATATTCCCGCCACAAGGGGCAACAGAATTTGCATAGCCAAGGGTACATAACTCCTGTCTCGCTAGGTTAGTCAGGTTAATCGACTGAAGCGACTCCTGAGAAAGCAAAGCACGGCAAGCAAATGCAATACTCGTTCCTCTTCTCAGGGAACCGAGGTTACGTTAGTAACCGGCCGCTCCTTCGAGAGTACTCTCAGATGCTTGCTAACGCCACGGGAACCAATGCAAAACGCCGTGCTTGCTTAACGGCTCTGAAGCCCGGAGACATCATACCCCAGCCGACCTAAGTGGGCCGTAACATGGTATCATGAAGTCCAATATAAGCCAGACCTGAGTCGGGCCATTTAATGAAGTAACACATAAGATACAATATATATTTATATATATATATATATATATATATATATATATATATATATATATATATATATATATATCTATATATGAGTAGACCAGACATAGTCAGGTCATGAATAGTGAATGACCAGATAACTGAGTCATAAGGAGTGCTTATGACTTATACAAATACTTTACCCAGGCCAGAATACCGAGCCTTAATGGGTCAGATGTATTTACACAGCAAGAAGCCCAGCCTGTAGGGCAGGAACCTCTAAATTATAAAACCTGATAAAAGTGGACGGTGAGGCCCAGCCTGCCACGCACAGATATCATTCAAAGAAATGCCAGTAGACCAAGCCCACGAAGAGGCCATGCCTCTAGTCGAATGGGCTTTGACGCCTAAAGGGCAGCTGAGATTTTTAGACTCATAAGCCAGTGAGATAGCATCCACTATCCAACGTGACAAGATCTGGGGTGCGGCCGCCAAAGCACACAAAGAGCTGTTCAGTGTGCCTGAAAACAGCAGAACGCTCTATGTAAATTCTCAGCGCTCTGACAGGACAGAGCAAATTAGCATCCTCTTCATCTAACGATGATGAAAGTGCTGAAAGTGAAATGACCTGTGCTCTGAACGGAGTTGAAAGCACTTTAGGTACGTATCCATGCCTTGGTTTGAGGACGACTTTTAGAATCGCTTTGGCCCAAATTCCAGACAAGAGGCGCTCACAGAGAGCGTGCAGATCACCCACCCGCTTAACTGATGCAATCGCCAGCAGAAAAGCGGTCTTTAGTGACAGGAGCTTTAAGCTCACCGAATGCAGAGGCTCGAATTTAGAACCTTTCATGGCATCCAGGACTGTAGACAAGTCCCATATAGGAACTGAAGGGGGGCGAGGTGGGTGAAGCCTTCTAGCCCCTTTAAGGAAGCGCACGATAAGATCGTTCTTTCCCAGTGACAGTCCGCTCACTTGAATGTGGTGCGCTGCTATAGCGGCCACATAAACTTTGAGCGTGGAGGGGAACGACCGCGTCCAACAGCTCTTGTAAAAAAATGAGCACCTCTGACACTTCACAATTGTGTGGGGTCAGGGTCCGTGTTTTACACCAGTCTGAAAAGACTGCCCATTTGCCTGAATAGAGCCGCCTGGTCGCGGGGCTCTAGCTTCAGCAATAGTGTTTAATACATTTTCAGAGAGGTTCTCATGTACCCGTTGATGGGCCAGACATGAAGCGCCCATAGATCGGGACGGGATGCCAGATCTGCCGTTTCGCCTGCATGAGGAGGTCTCTCCTCAGCGGAATCGCCACGGAGCAGTATCTGACATCTGACTTAGCAGTGAGAACCATGGTTGATTTCTCCAAAGCGGGGCTATTAAAAGCACAGCGCAGTTGCTCTCCCAGATCCTCTCTATAACCTGAGGTAACATTGAGACTGGGGAAAAGCATAAAGAGGAAGATTGGGCCATTCGTGGGCCAACGCGCATCCTTGTGCTTGGAGAAATATGTTAGGCATTGAGCATTGTCTTGTGAGGCGAAAAGATCCACTTTTGCCTCCAAACCTGCCCCAAATTGTCTGAATTGTGTGTGGGTGAAGAGACCACTCTGCTGGGGACACTTTGTCCCTGGACAGCATGTCGGACCCAAATTCAGAATGCCTGGCACATGAGTCGCCCTCAGCGAACTCAGGTTGCGCTCTGCCCATATTAGGAGTTTTTCCGCCATTGCGTGCAGATTGAAAGATCTTAGACCGCCCTGGCGATTTATATAAGCTACCACCGACCTGCTGTCCGTCGGACTAGGACGCGTGGTGGTGCTTTATGTACGGAAGGAAAGCTCTTAGCGATAACGTGACCGCTTTCATCTCTAGACAGTTTATGTGAAGGCTCTTTTCCGAGTCTGACCAGAGACCGGAGACTGGCCTGCCCTCGTGAAGGGCTCCCAACCTAGGTTGGATGCATCTGTCGAGATAACCTTCCACTTCGTAACAGTGCCCAAGCTCACTCCCGTCTGATACCAGACAGGATTTTTCCAAGGAGCCAGAGCCAAAACACAGCTGTGATCTACCTTGATTCGTAATCGGCCCGAGAGCCATGCGTGAGCTGGAACGCGGCGATTCAGCCAGCGCTGTAATGGGCGCATGTGTAACAGACCTAGACTGAGAACTGGGGCCGCCGAGGCCATGAGACCCAACATCCTCTGAAAGTGTTTGAGAGGGGTGAGTGCACGGACCTGAGGGAAACCACTCGGTTCTGAACAGAGAGCGCGCGCTGTGACGTCAGCCGCGCGTTCATCTGCAGTGAGTCCGATACTGTTCCCAGAAACGAAATGTTCTGTGTGGGAGACAATGAGCTCTTTGCCACGTTGATTCTGAGGCCCAAACATTTCAAATGGTTGAGAAGCCAAGATCTGTGGTTTAATAACTGTATCTCTGACTGAGCTATTATGAGCCAGTCGTCGAGATAATTGAGAATTCTCATTCCCCGAAGCCTCAGCGGGGTTAGCGCCGCTTCCATGCACTTCGTAAACGTGCGGGGGGGCAGAGATAGACCAAAGGGTAGCACCCTGTATTGGTATACTTTCCCCTCGAAGGCGAATCTCAAGAATGGCCTGTGATGAGGGGCTATCTGTATGTGGAAATAGGCATCCTCTAGATCCACAGTGAAAAACCAATCTCCCGGGCGAACGTGCGCGAGGATTTGTTTTGTTCTCAACATTCTGAGCGGGCGCTTCATAAGGGCTTTGTTCAGGTCTCTGAGGTCTAGGATGGGTCTGAGACCACCGTCCTTTTTTGGTACAAGGAAGTAGCGACTGTAAAAGCCCGACTCGCTCTGTGAGGGTTGCACGGCTTCCACCGCCCCTTCTATTAACAGTTTTGATATCTCGGTTCGAAGCACGTGACTTGTGTCGCTTCTCACCGTTGTCTCCTCCACGGCGCGAAAGCGTGGTCTGCAGCAAACTGTAGCGAGTAATCTTGTTTTATTATGTTCAACACCCATTTTGAAATGCCGGGATGGCCTGCCAGGCCTCGCCTTCAAGACAGGGGCTGGATTAATTTGTGGGTCGAGTCGCTGAGTAACAGGGACTCGGTGGCCCGATAATGTTGCGCGTTAGAGTGGCACTTATGAGGTAATTGTTTCCCGCCGCCTGAGTACAGGGGCTGGGGACATAGAATATAGGTGCTTGTGTACAGGCGGTGCGCGTTTGAGCACGGGCTCGTTGACTGTGAGGATAGTGTTTCCAGCCACCTGAGTGCAGGGAGCTGTGGAACATGGGGAGTGATTGAGTGTAGGGGTACATGCTTTATTGCTGGCACACTGCCTACAGAGAAAAACTCTTTCGTGACCCATGTGGTCGCCGTAAAACGGCAGCGTTTGTGTACAGGCAGCGCGTTTGCTTGCGGGCTCGTTGACTGTGTATGTGATGTTCCCAGCCACCTGATTGAAGGGAGCTAGGGAACGTTTTTGAAGAGAGCGAGGTGGTAAACCGGCCGAAGCGGGCATTATCCAACCTCTCTTCGTGCCTCTGGCTAGGACAGCCGCGGCTCAGGTTTCGACACATTGCTGGGTCGGGGACCTGACGCTCCGGAGGTTTGCTGCGGCTCGTAGAGCGGGAGCGCTGTCCGGGCTTGAAGCCCGCGCGAGGCTGTTGAGCTGGCTGCGCCGCCTTGGTGGGCTGGGCGGTCTAGCTTTAGCATGGCGGCTAGTAGAGGAGCTGGAACGCTTGGGCAGGAAATGTCGCATTGCCTGTGAAGCCTTTTGTGCCTCAGTGAAGCGTTCCGTGAATCCAACCACGGAGGGACCGAATAGTCCTGAAGGCGACATGGGCGCGTCCAGGAAAGCAGTCTTGTCCGAGTCTTTCATCTCGGATAGGTAAGCCACAAATGGCGCTCCAATACCGTCAAGTTGGCCATACATCTGCCGATCGCCTGGGCGTTGGCCTTTGTGGCACGCAGGGCCAAGTCAGTGGCGCCGCGCAGATCCCTCAGAACCTCGTTATCCGGGACAGACTCATCCAAGGAACGGAGGAGTTTGGCCTGGAAGACTTGAAGCACCGCCATAGAGTGAAGCGCCTGGCCGGGCGGGAGGCGTATGCTCGACCGGCGAGGTTGGAAGTAGTGCGGCAGGCTTTGGAAGGGTGCACAGCCTTAGACTGCCATCCTCTGGCGGAGGGCGGGCAAAGGTGTGCGGCGACGGCTTCCTCGAGGGGAGGAAGGGCTTGATATCCTCTTTTCTGAGCGCCATCGACCACCGAGAGCGCTGAAGAAAAGGAGGACTTGGCGCGAGAAGAAAATGGCGCCTTCCACGACTTGGTTAGTTCCTCGTGGACTTCGGAAAGAAGGAGCGGGTTTTGAGCGGTTGGTTGGCGACGGTTCTCGAAAAACCACTCGTCAAGTCTGCTTCTCGTGGGCTCCTCGGGTTGAGACCAGTCAATGCCGAGGTCGTCCACGGCCTTGGTGAGCAGGCGTATGAGCTCAGCGTCCACCGAGGTTTTGCCGCCGCTGGCAGTCCGCGTCGAAGTGGCGTGCTCCGAGACGGTATCCGACCACCCGCTTTCGGATGCAGCAAGAGAAAGGCTGTCATCCTCCTCTTCCTCCTCCTGTCCGCCGAAGGAAACAGCAGCCGCCAAACGAGGGGAGCTGTGCTGTTCCTCGGCGAAACATGACAGGCGATGGCGAGGCACGCGGGAAATGACCGGCGTGTGCTCGCCAGAGCGCTCCGGGGCCTCTGGTCGCGACGCTTTCTTTTCCGTGGCTCGAGAGGCTGAGAGCAAGGGAAGGGATTCGGTCGAAACTGGCGAGCGAGCCGAAGGGTCTGCAGCACTAGTTCGCCGTGACCGGCAGCCGCCTGGTTGAGTGCAGCCTGCGCGTGGTCTCGTCCGAGACATGATGCGCAGATGATGTGTCGATCCTCGCCCGCACAAAACCTCTGCACGAGGCACAAGAATGAGACATAGTAATGGTAAAAGGATATATGCCGGATGGCGCAGCTGGAAGGCAGGCTGAAGGCGGAGATTCCGACGTCCTCAGGCTGCAGAGTTCCGCTGGGTGCGTGTCGACGGCAGGCTTGATCAGAGCTCAGCGAGGTGAGTCGCTGAAGAAGAATTAATCTGACTAACCTAGCGAGACAGGGAGTTATGTACCCTTGGCTATGCAAATTCTGTTGCCCCTTGTGGCGGGAATATAGAGGGACCCGATTGGTCCGTCCGCCCAGCGGTCTCGCCATAGGTTGCTGCAGTTGCAGCGGCACAGCCAATCAGCACGCAGCAGCTTCCTGCTGAGAGCTGTGCAGCTGCACTGCGTGTTATATGGTAATTTTAGGATAAAAATTTTGCTTCAATATCTCGAGGAAAGGAATTCCCGTAGCGTTAGCAAACGCAACACGAGAGTACTCTCGAAAGGAACTACACATTTGTAGGGGTGTACACACAAAAAAGGAGTGTAACGATATTCAAACCGAACCGAAAAACCACGATAACTTACACCACCCGCGACATAACTTGTTCTAATTCAGTATCAGCGGTCAGATGATATGTTGTAAGGCTATATGTCAGTGTCATTTTTGCAGCTTGTTACGAAATAAACAAGCCTCTCTCACCTTAGAAAAACGAACTTTCCAGTCCTGTCAGCCATTATACTGTGCTCGTAGCGCACACACTTCAACCGCATGCGCAAACGCGGCGGCGCTCACTGCATGTCACTTATAAGCACAATAAACTACGACCATGCAACGTAATCATTAAATAAAAGTAAAGTACCAATAAATCCTGGTATAAAACTGGTACGCCTTGTGTGAGATGGGAAGGATTTGCATGCAGGTTTGATTGTATCTTTCTGTTCATCAGAGGGCTGTTTTCCTCTTTCATTAACAGTTCATGATGTATTGTGTATTATTCGCCATGGTAACTTGTTTCCATAACCACAAAATGCCACTTTATTTTCACTTTGTTATTGTGTATATTTTTTAATTAGTGTGGTGGTGGCTACTTTGTGTTACAAAAACTGCTATTTAATAGCTTTATCGTGTAGGCCTACTTATTCATCAGTATTGGTCATATTCATACCATTTATGTGTTTAAGTAGGCTAAAGTGGGACATTACTTGTTGTCATTGTCATTCATTTGTGTGGAATATATATATATATATATATATATATATATATATATATATATATATATATATATATATATATATATATATATATATATGATGAATAACAATAAAATAAAACTGAATAAACGTTTTGTAAGTGCCTGCGTTGTTCTGTTATTATTCCTTGAAAAATGTGTTAATAAGATGAACACGACACGCCTCGCAAGCAGCAGGACTTTTATTATGCCACATACTGTCAGGATCCCCAAATTTACCCATTTTTCCTGCTGAAGCTTCACGCCTTCTTGCCTGTATCCACGTTTGATTCCTTAAACTCTCATTTTTTTAGTCGACAGCTTATAAAAACGTAGTTGTGTTTTTTTTAGCTTGTTTGCTGTACACCTTATCACATATCAGCTTTTAGACATTGTTCTGTAAGAAATGACAAAACGACCGCTTCACACGATACAAAGTCAATAGAGAGCGTGGCCTAAATATGTTCTGTCTCTGTGACTTTTTCTGCAAAGTAATCCAGGAAACCGAGGATAACGCAGATATTACTCAATTGACAGGCGACTCCCTCACACTTCCCGGTTCCTTGGTTAAAATAGTAATTTTCTCACAATTTACAAATAGTGTGGTTATAGTGATATTTTACTGCAAAAATGTTACATATTGCAGGTTTAATACTTTTTCACATATACACACACAAGAACTTTGATTGTTGCAGCTCAGTCAGTGCACAACACACCATATAAGGAGAAAAGGGCGGAGTTTTAACAACTGCACACAAACCTCATTGGTTCTCTCAGCTATTCGTAGTTTTCACATGTCACACCATTATAGGAACGCCCACCTGGAGGGCAAAACAAGGGCTGAATCCGAAATCGCCCCCTATACCTCAAATAGGGCACTATTTGAGGGGACAGCCATAGTGGTTTCCGAAACCATAGTGGACATGTTCGAGTGCACTCGTTTAATCCAACATTGCACCGCAATAATGAGTGTGCAGCCGATGTACACATAGCGACTGTCCGACTTCACACGCTCGTTTTCATCCACTCCTACAAGTGAACTGTAATAGTGGACTAACATAGGGAATAGTGAATGAGGGTTTAGGGAGCAATTTTGGATTCAGCCAAGGCTTTCCCACATTGCCCGCCAGTCATTTTTACCAGGTTTGTAGTAAGTTTTAATGTAGTAAGACAGTGATATTAAAAGACCAAATGAATAAACACATCACATGTTTTTATGTTTTTTTAGGTTTTATGTTGCATACTTTGTGCAGGCAAGCAAATTAACACAGAATATCAATGCAACACGTGGTTTCCCGTTAAGTGTTTTCCCATCGAAAACCATTGTGTTGTATTCATATTCTTGGCTTATCTACTCGCCTTTTATATAGCATGCATCATCCAAAAGGTAAACTGAATTTATTCTTTTAATATCACAGTTATAGTACATTAAGGCATTTGGGTGGGTTGCACTAATAAGAATTCTTTAGCCTGGCATCAGTTCATCCCGATCAGCCCCGATCAGAAGTGGTGCAACACAACTCAATTTAAAATAAGACCCAAGTCAACAAATCCTTGATTAGCGTTAAACTTTGCTTAATTTAATCCTTAATGGTGCAACTCACCCTATAAGTGTTTTTCACATTAAAGGTGCACTATGTGACTTTTCCGTCCGCTAGAGGGCGCCTGTTCAAAACAAAGGCGTAGTTTTTACGCAATTGACAGGCGACTCCCTCACACACTATGCTCACACATCCCGGTTCATTGGTAAAAAATAGCGATTTTCTCACAATTTACAAATAGTTACAAAAACATTTGGGATATTGTAAGAACTCAACTGAACAAAATATATAACACTGGCCTGGTGGTTTTTGGATATTTGACTGCAAAAATCCTACAAAGTGTACCTTTAAGCGTTTTAAAAACGTCTTGCTGTTTTTAGTGATTGAAATACTGCAATACTGCAGCAGGTGCTGTATATGGATCACATTTCTTTTTTTTTTAATTGACAGGCTTGTGCCATCCGGGACTCTGCAACAGTCACGTGACTGAAAACTATGAATTGTTGATGGATGAATGTCAAAAGTGCACAATCATAGTTCCCTAACCATGCTATGAGAAAAGAAAGATTGTAAAACATATAAAGAGCTGTTTTTTGTTGTAGAGTAGAGTCGGCTACAGTAGTGACTGCAATTGGGGAATTTAGGGACCGTAGTATTTTTCTTAAATGTCTCACAGGATGGAAGACAGTGTAATAGGAAAGATTAGTGACGTTGCTATTAATACATTAGGAGACTGCATGCAGGCGTGTGAACGTGGGCTGCAGGACTTGATATTTACACGTCGGCTACTGCCTTTTCCACTGACATCTCCCAGATGGCCACTGCAGCAAATGCTGCCCAACACAGATCTTTACAGAGACGCCTACCAAACACTGTCTGTGGGCAAAAAGCAAATACTATGAGCTTTTACTTGTGCCCTATTATTAAAAACAATATCCTCTGCAGATCTTTGTATAATAATCAAAATACCAAAGAGGGCAAAGGTACAGGCACGTTCGATATGAGAAAAACACAAAAACCGAGCATGTTTTGTTAAATGTCAAAGATAGTTTCATCAGGATTGAGGTGGGTACATAAAAGCAGTTTGTTTTGCGGATAGATGTCACTTTTGATGTGGTTTAACATGTCTTGCTTTAGTTCCAGGCTTTCAGGGATGAGTTTTCTGTCTGATTTCTCTGCATTTATACCAGCAAATGAGTGTTTACCTCAGGAGCCGAGAGAAGGGATAAAGGGGCTCGAGACTTCTGCCGCAGTCATGCCTTTTCTGTAAATCAATCCTCATCTGCGCAAGCTTTCTTCTGCTGGTGGGACGGGCAGACATTGCTTTGAGGCGATAGATTGAGTCTCGGCAGACACCTCGAGCGCCTCATCACCAACCGAATGACCCCGTCGTCTTCCTCAGATCGTGTTCTCCACATACGCTCAAACAGATGGTGACTGGCATCGTTTTAATCTCTATTTTACATGCACACTTTTCTACATGACTACAAAATTTGACAGCCACCAGTTCTCTTCCCAGCCGCATATATGAATGCGTAAATCTGCCAACCTTGAGGAATGACACACATTTTTTGAGCTAACTGAAATGGAAAAGCCTGTTGTTGCACTACTTAGAACTATAAAGTCCAATGCAGGATTATCATTTACTAAAACTATTATATCCTCCGGCCTTATTTTTTGGTCATTGAAATAAAGCCGAAATGAAATATAAATATTAGATGAAAAACCTGAATTTGAAATGTTGAATGTTGAAACTAAAGGACCCACACTAGAAGATAATTGGGCTGGTTTTGGGCCCAATTCTCCCCTATATAAAGTCCAGAATATCTTGTTGGTTCTACAGATTATCTCATCATATTTTCCTGTGGTGTGATGTGTGTTAAGAGTGATTGAATCTGCTTGGAAAAAATGCCGGGGCCGCAACAATCTCAAATGGTAAATATTCAACATGTTCAAACAGTATAATCGCTATTTCTTCTTGCCCGTCGTCCGCCATGTTTGTTTACTCTAAAGTAAGGTTTGACTACAAGAGATTTTGTAGGTTTTTCAGTGTTCACAGTCGGGACTCTGGCTGTTTGTGAATGGAATCTTTTAGTGTGTGTTGCACTGTCTTTGACACTCCACACACCACAAGAAAAAAAAAGTGCTTTTTTTATTTATTAATTTTTTTTATCGTCATGGATGTGTTTTCTCATATTTCGAAAATTTGATTTGATTTTAAAAATCTTGTGGGACAGCCTTAAAGGTGCACTATGTAGGATTTTTGCAGGAAAATATCCCAAAAAACACCAGGCCAGGGTTATATATTTTGTTCAGTTGAGTACTTACAATATCCCAAATGTTTCCAACTATTTGTAAATTGTGAGAAAATTGCTATTTTAACCAATGAACATGCGTCATATCTGCGTTACCCTCGGTTTCCGGTTTTATTTGGCAGAAACACTTTACTTTCACTGGAGTGTGAACAAGCGTCACAGCAGCCGCTGAGCGAACTCACACAGAGTAACGTCATAACATCATTTTAAACACACTTAAATGTATCTAATATGATAAACAGAGCTGGGTTACCTCATATTCGTGACCGGAAAAGCAGAAATGGCGCCGGCGACTGTGTCCCGTCATAATAAAAGTCCTGCTGCTCGTGAGCCGTGTGTTGCGTTCAATTTCTCCAGCTGCCTTGCTCAGCTCGAGAAAACACTCGGTCCTGCTCTGCTTCATACTACAGTAATGTTAATAACCGCATCCATGAACATGAACATGGTTTCTGCCCGAGTCCTATCCCGATTCTTTTCCACCAGCTGTGAGGTGAAGACCACATGTCCCAAGATACTGAGCTCAAACTTGGCGTCATCAAACTACGCCTTTGTTTTGAATAGGCGCCCTCTAGTGGACGGAAAACTTACACAGTGCACCTTTAAATATACATAGCAGTTTAAGCACTAAAATTGTTACTGCTCTAAAATACTGTCAACTGAAAAACTGAACAAACTAAAACTGCAATAAAAGTAAATGAAAGATAATAAAAATATAAAAACACTAATAAAATGACAAAAGAAAAATTACTGAAAATTAAACTGAAAATATGAAAATAATAGCTGATTCAAAATATCAATCAAATCAATTATAGTTTATAAATAATAATAAAAAAAACTGCTGCCATGTGGAGGTTCAGTATAAGATAAAAAAACCTCATAAAATATTTATTTTAATTGTTATAGAAATGTATTTGGTCACACTTTAGTTTAGGGTCCAATTCTCACTATTAATTTACTATTGCCTCAATAAACTCCTAATTATTTCTTATTAATAGGTAATAAGGTAGTTGTTAAGTTTAGGTATTGGGTAGGATTAAGGGAAGCAGAATATAATCAAGCAAAATAAGGCATTATAAGTACCAATAAACATCCAATAGCCTAATATGCATGCTAATAAGCAACTAGTTAATAGTGAAAATTGGACCCTAAAATAGTTGCCAATAATTTATTAGTATAACTCTGTACATTACTAGAATTTAATTTAATATTTACTGTTCAGCTAATTTTCTTTCTCCAATTCCTTCTGTTTATGAGTTAACTGATTTCATTATTACTTCAACAATTGGCTTCTCACTCCAAGAACAGTTTTTCCAAACAAAACCAGACACAAAAGACTGCAATGCAGTTTGCAAAAAGTAGCATATACATTTTTATTGCAACTTTATCAACATATATACAGTTCAAGTGTGAAACCGCAGCTAGGTGGCGCTGCAGGACACTCGGATTGCACTGCTACAGGTTAGGCCACTGCGGCGCTTTACATGGCGGCCAGGCTTGTGTATGTCTTTGGCTTCAGTGGACAGCAGATCATTAACCATGAGCCCCTCAGAGTACCGCCACTCTGCTAATCAAGGTTGCTTATATAAATATGGCTTTTTGCTTTTTTAATAGCCCCCCAAAATTTAGCAAAATGCCACAATAGCAATTATTACACACACAAAAGCATGAGACAAACCAGCTTTAAAATTTGCGTTCACTTAATTGTTATGCCTGTAGGATGCCCTTAGCATTAAATAAAGTTTGAAGGACATCTAGATAAAGAGTGGGGGATATGATTATGAAGGTGTGAGTGGAGAAAACATTGGGAGATACCGCAAAACTGGAAATAGAGACTTAGAGGTTAGAGATCGCTGGGTGATTAGTGGCCCACAACTCTGTGTTGAAACAGACTGCCGTATATAAATATATAACGATGTGTGGAAGCCTGTTAAATCCGTCCTGTCAGGGTTCATCTCTGGGGAGAGAGGAGTGGGAACAGATTACCGGTGAGAAAGCTTAGAAAACCAATTCTACCGCTCGCAGTTAGAGTGTAGGGAACAGCGAACCCAGGAGAAGACCATAATCCGCCTCGGGCACGGATTTCGCCCCAGATTTCGGTGCCAGACCAAAAATCCTCTTTCAGTCGAAGCTCGAAAGAAAAGGAAAAAAAACGGTTATGCTAAAACCGACCTTTAACCTTTAGAAATAAAGGGCGGGAGAGGTATGGCCGTGCCCTAAACAGCTGGTAAATGTGATTTTCCTAATGAGAAGTTAATCTACTCGAATCCTCTGTGACATAACACATCCTCTCAGCGAGGAGAGAACTGATACAGCATCGCAGAAAAATACTGAATCTTTAAATATCACTGGGCCTTATGCTGCCTTTAAATTGTGTCCGAATGATCGCAGTTATGAGTTATGATTAGGTTTGAAACTTTGAGCCTAGAGTTTCCGGATGTCAGTTAATGGATCATGGCGGAAGCTAATTAGTATAGATCTTTGTGGGGAAGTGAAAAAAAAACACACAAAAAACGTGTCTATAATTTTTTCTGCCTGAAATCATTTGAATGCAAGTACGTCTTTGAAAGTACAGGCTTTCCTAGACTTCAAGTCAGCATTATGATGATTGGGAAAATTCAAGGAAAGCACCAAAGGGGAGGAAGGAGAAACTATCCGCTCATCAGATGAGGGTGAGGATGAGAGAGAGACGCACCTGGTAATGATGCTGCCACTTAGTGGTGTTACAATGTGCTACATAGAGACAAAGATCACACAATGAGACGACTGATCAATGCCTTATTCACATTATACATTTAACACAAATAAAGATATATATAAATCAATAAATATTTACCCTTTTTACTCTACACATCTCATTTTACAGAAATGAAAAAAATACATAAATCTTGCTCACATGACAACTTTTTTTTTTTCTTTTTTTACATACATTATGTAGCTCTTTGGGAAGACAAAAGTAAAATGATAAAAAGATCTGTCCTTGTGTTCAATCAAAGCATAATGTGAAGGAAGAACAGCCAGTTATAAATGGAGACGCTTTACATCGGACTTCTTTATAGGCACATAGGAGTGTACTTCTGTTTATGCTTTTAGTTTTTCTCTACTGGCTTTTTATCGGCTTTTCAGTCATTTGTCGGCATTCCTTTGAATGTCTTTTCCTGTCAAAGTCTCTTTCTTAGATCACAAATAAATAAATAATCCTTTGTGAGTGCACTTTTATCTAACCATTTGAGACAAACCAGCGGTTTGAGTGTTTCCTGATATGACCTTTCTCCTGTTATAGAGTCTGTCACCTCAACACAGTCGTAACACTCTGAAAACTTCCATTTCATCACAGTTTAGAGGCGGTTCAGATTGCACAGATCTACATGTGGCTGCAGACAGGTTAAGCATCCGCCTAGTTCATTACAGCACTGGGAAAACTGGGAAGGAAGAGTCCCAAAGGGGGCATACTGCAGAAGTGAGACACATCCAGTATCACAGTACAGAGCGTTGCTATATTTAGATTTAATGAGGAAATGACTTACTAACCCTTGGCCAAGAAGGTTGTCAATACACTAAATAACAGTGTCCTTGGTCGAATAAGGAATTTTGAGTAGAAACAAGCATTTTAATCAATATAATATATATATATATATATATATATATATATATATATATATATATATATATATATATATATATATATATATATATATATATATATATATTATAATAAATGTATTATAATAATTGTTATGATTAAAACGATTAATCGCATCCAAAATAAAAGTTGTGTTTACATATATATGTGTGTACTGTGTAATTATTATGTATATTTAAATACACACATGCATAAATATATTCAAAAAATATTTGCATTTAAATACTGTATATATTTTTATATAATTTATATTATATATAAACAAATATATATAAATCTAAAAAACTATTCTTAAATATATGAATGCATGTGTGTTATAATATTTATACACAGTACACAAACATTTATTTTGGATGTGTATTTTGACATCACTCATATATATGTGACCCTGGACCACAAACCATAAGGGTCAATAAGGGACCAAGTCATAAGGGTCAATTTTTTGAAATATGACAATATTTGAAGATCTGGAATCTGAGGGTGCAAAATTACCGAAACATTGAGAAAATCGACTTTAAAGTTGATTAAATGAAGTCCTAAGCAATGCATATTACTAATAATAATACATTTTTATATATTTACGGTAGGAAATTTACAAAATATCTTCATGGAACATGATCTTTACTTAATATCCTAATGGTTTTTGGCATAAGAGAAAATCAAAAATTTTGATAAGTATTGTTGGCTATTGCCACAAAGATAACCGTGCAACTTACGACTGGTTTTGTGGTCCGGGGTCATATATTTATATATATATATATATATATATATATATATATATATATATATATATATATATATATATATATATATATATATATATATATATATATATATATATATATATATATATATATATATATATATATATATATATATATTTATATATACTTACACACCAATTAAAACAATACATTTATTATAATACATTTTATATGTTAATACATGTATTATATCAGCACAATATTGGCCACCCTACAACTTAGAATTCAGCATCTGATTCCCTGGATCTGCCTCATTGTTTTTCAATGTGTCAGTTCTTGCAAATGTGTGTAAATCCCCCTCATTAGTTGATTAAGAAGGCACTGTCTGCACTATCCCAGGATCCTTTCCGGATGGGGTGACACAATGCTTTCGGGGCCATGGGCCCCTGCTGAAAAAGCTGTTTACAGGCCTGTCACCGCAATCCCTTTTGTTTCCTGTCAACGTCTCGCTGCGCGGATCAGATAAACACGCCGTGACAACCCCACAATATATCTCCAGAGATAAGCGCAAGAAACACGACGCACAAAACAACCGGTCGTTCCCTTTAAGTGGAAATCTGAAAATAAGAGAGATTTCATAGGAAGGAAACGGGGAAGAGACAGCAATCAATTACCGCAGCCTACATGGCAGGGAGCTATGATCTTAATCGGAGATGAATAGCAGGACGGGAGGGTCTTCTGTGTGTGAGAACACCTCCAGGGCAGTGTACACACGGGGAGAGGGGGCATCATCAATAATAGGCGAGGTAAGGAGGACTCAGGCAAGGTCAGGACAAACATGTTTCCTTGTGAGCCGGCAAACTGCCACACATACAGAAATAGCTCACGGTGCGTTCCATCTCAGGCCCGGATTCATCCGCTACGCTCCGTCAAGGCGCCCGGGAGGGTCTTTTAAGATGCAGTCTGGCTGAGGGTTCGGGGTTGTGTTTGATAATCTGCTCCCTGAGAGACAGTCCTTCATTTATCAAACCCTGTGCACTTCCTCCAGGATAGACAAACAAGACAGAGAGTGAGCGAGAGCAGCAGCCAATCAGCTGACTCTGTGACTCAGCTCAGTGTAGTCCAGTCGAATGCAGTCCGTCTGCTTTTTTCCTTTTATTTCATTTCTCTTGTGCACGATCGTTGAGCCGTTCACTCCTCGCCCTCTTCTACGTACGTGGAGGGGAACCAGCCCACCTGTGGATGAGACAGAATAGAAGGAATGAGTGATTAGAGGAGAAGGTTGCGGGGGGTATTACAGAGGATTTGCGTCACTTCATTGCCTGGATAACCTTGAGAATGAGCCTGTTGCAAGAGAGAGTGGGGGTTGTTTAAGCAATTCTGGTGGCTGCACACAGGCCTGAGGAATAATGTCCAAAAGGAGAGTACAACAGCTGCTTTTTCTTTTGATCAGCCAAATCAGGGAGGGAGAGAGAGGAATGGCTGTGCTGCTCCTGTGATTTTCCACTATTACTATTTTGTGATGCAAACAAGTTCCACAAAGCCAATCGGAACATACATTTAATATTACATCATTTGTTTGATATCCAACAAAATGTGAAAACAAACAACCCACAAAAATTCACGCAAAATGACTTTTTGTTTAGTTTGGTTCGTGTTGTCGACTGTTTTCTGCGCTGCAAATCCACTTTTCATGCACTCCAAAAGGATACGGACTCCTGGAATTAAAAAAAAAGAAAAACCGACGCCATTGTTACTGTCCGTATCACTGTGTCAAGTGCTGAGGAAATTCTCTGGAGCTGAGATATGCTCAGATATGGTAACAGACGTGACGTTTCCGACATGCTGTAAGCAATAGACCAATCACAACAGACTGACCGTCTGACCAATCACAGAAGAATCTGAGAAAGAACCGTTTTCAGACTCTGGGAAATAAGTGATGTCCTAAGTATATTATGAGAGAGTCTTTTTTAACCTCCAAAACAAAACAAGCCTTTAAAATAGCATAATAAGGGCACTAGATCTAAAATCGGATCAATAGAAATATTATATATATATATATATATATATATATATATATATATATATATATATATATATATATATATATATATAATTTGCATAATAGAAGAAAGTTAAAGTATTTCTTAAAAAGGAAAGGAAATTTACTGAAATTTATGATGTTGATTTGTTTTACTGCTATTCATTTTAATCCTTATTAACAAATATACACAAACATAATTTGGAACTGTATCATACATATTGGTTGGGTTGTGTTTGGTTGGTGGGCGCCAATAAGGATTTGGCCTAGGGCGTGGAAATGACTAGACACGGCCCTGCAGCCCTGCATTTGATATTCAAAACACTACAACTATGTGAAGTTGGAAATTATCCCTGTAGGGCGGACTGTCCAGAACAAGGCAACAAAACCAGAAACCAAACATCCATCAAAACCAGATTAACAATGGAGAGATGTGATTTATTATTTGACGTTTTATCGTGTCACACCTCGAATACAACATGAATGCAAAAGGGACAAAAGCAGTTCTGTCCATTTCAGAAGGAGGCAGGGGAACTGTTGAAAGCACTGATCCCAGAATCTATTACTGGCCTCCATAAAACAGCCCTGAACGTTTTAGTCACTAAATTACACTTACAGCCTCCCTGATGAAACCATTATAAGACAGCTCAAGAGGCTCAAAAAAAACATTTGACAGTTCGATGTGCTTTAAGTACAAATAAGCTTTTGGGCTCAGTATGAAATAATGCTGCTTAATTCGATAGTGATGCCACATTTTCTGTGCCGTTTCAGTTTTCTGACATTCTTAGCAAGGATGTCTGTCATCTCAGATCAGAGAAGAGAAGCATGCTATGAAGGGAGTATAAACTGACAGTTTCACATTTATGTAGGTGCTCTTTGACTAAAGGCTCTTTATATTTTAACATATTTAAATATAATATTTAAACTATCTAGTGAACTTACACTGTTATAAAATTAAGCAAATTATATTTAGTGATTAAGTATGTGTCAAAATGTGCAGTGCAAACTGGAGCATACTACAAGAAATACTGTATACCATAATTTTAAGCATTCCTTTAAACTCGACAAACCAACTGGAAGCCATTACTTCAGTCTTCAATGGCAGGTTATATTCCTTGATATATAAGGGTTATTATATTTCATTTATACATTTTACAAAATGATACTACACAATTAATTCAACATGCCAAATTTGCAGAATTCTATTTAAAACTTTTATTGTTGCTGAATGAGTTTGACATATTATTTTATGCAGTGTGTAATGTGTAGAATGCAGCAAGCTAGTATACTTCCAAACACACTCACCCGCCCGTTGACTTCACCCCTCCACCAGCCATTGGCTCCAGTTTTGCTGTAGATCTTCACCACGTCGCCCTCCTGCAGGGACAGTTCCCGCGTGTCCCGGGAGCTGAAGTCGTAGCGGGCTATCGCCACACCCATCACCTTGGGAGTGAACACTGTAGAGACGAGAAACAAGAGTGAACATTTAGCGGCAAAAATCACAGGACAAAAATAAAGAGATGAGAATCAGACAAAATTAACCAGACAAACACAAAGAGGATGGATGCAGCAGAATCAGGCTGTTTAGTTTCCCTAAGGACTCTTGTAATCACCGCACTCCTTCATGTGTTTGCCTGCCTTAGCACATCCACTCTAAATAAATGATTCTCGTGAATCTGGGACGGGTCCAATCACAGCTGAAGTGGCTGTTTTGATTATGTCTTGAGATGTGTCAACAGCATAATCCGCTGGGTTAATTACATTTCAGGCGACTTTTCCCTCAAAAACACATCGTGTTCTTTCTACCGGCTCACTGACTATTGGACGTTTTGTTGGACTCGTTTCCCGGTTTTCTCTAAATGCGGTGGGCCGAGGGAAATACGTGGTGGTGGATTCAAATGAGCCTTTGTTTTATCGGACTTCAGAGGCTCTGAAGACTTTGTGATCGGCAGCCAGAGAAGCTAGGCCCTCCGCCAGACGTGTGTTGATGAGATCCGCCTCGCTGCCAGCACGCTTTCTCTTCAGCTGTTTTAAAGTGAGCAAGACTTGTACAGACAGAGAACTGGCTGCCAGTTAGCTGCCGCCATGCTCAAAGCGAGAAGTTTGTGAAGGAGGGAGAGAGAGATGTCACAAAGTTAGGCCGAATCCTTCCTTTTCATCACAGCCCCCTTGACAAAAACGCCATAATGATGGATCTAATAAGCTAACTACCTGAAATGAGATAATGATGAGTCATAGTGTCTGTCAGTCAGTGTCGTGCGGCTGACAAAGGACATATGGTGCATGCATTAAAGGAGATGATAGCGCTATGAAATGATCTATAAACAGACACGCACAATAAGATGGGAGGCGGGGTTAAACGCAGGGCATGGCAGCCTCAGATCTCCTAAGACCTTGACAAAATGACACCAATGGATAAGAAAACGTGTACCTGTACCTGACCAGAATGGGGCGGTAGAGGGGGGGACAAAGCTGTAGCCGGCGGGAGTTAGAAAAGACAGGCCGCAGAGCAACGGGGCTGAGGTGGGCGGAGGCATGGGCGCGGTGGGGCGAGGCGGAGTGAGGTAGGGGTGCGGCAAGGGTAAAGAGAAGAAGAGCAAAAGAAAAAGCATGTTTAATTGAACCGTAACATTTGCAAGCAAACAGTGTAGATTGTAAACAACCGCTAACTTCGTGCATCAACACTTGGCCTTATTCTAAGTGCTTCAAACCGGTTTTACGCAGAATGCCAGTTGTGGAATATTTCTATTCAAGCCCCATTCCACCGAGAACTATCGATGAGGTCTGGGTTTACTAGTAAAACTCCAGGAGCGTCTGTGCTCGGCTGTGGCAGTGAAGCGAGTTCCCAGCGCCATCTGATGCTCCATCTGACCGGCTCGGCCCAGTGCGTCACGGACCCCCAGTGTGTCAGCAACACAATATGTTTCCTCACCCACTCTTCTGTGGAAGGCGGCCAAAGCAATACGGCACTAAGTGTAACTAACAAGACATCGATGAACAATCTGATGAATGGGAGTGTCTCATATCTTCAAAAAGATGAAGATCATGTGTCTATTTTTCGTGCATAATGGCTAAAAGCAGAACCATCTTCATTTAATTAAAAAAGTGGAGTAAAACAGACAGACAGAGATAGATAGACAGACAGAGTTAGATAGATAGATAGATAGATAGATAGATAGATAGATAGATAGATAGATAGACAGACAGACAGACAGACAGACAGACAGACAGACAGACAGACAGACAGACAGACAGACAGATAGATAGATAGATAGATAGATAGACAGACAGACAGACAGACAGACAGACAGATAGATAGATAGATAGACAGACAGACAGACAGACAGGCAGACAGACAGGCAGACAGATAGATAGATAGACAGATAGACAGACACAGACACAGACAGACAGATAGCTAGATAGCTAGATAGCTAGATAGATAGATAGATAGATAGATAGATAGATAGATAGATAGATAGATAGATAGATAGATAGATAGATAGATAGATAGATAGATAGATAGATAGATAGATAGATAGATAGATAGTCTGTTCTGACTAGGTTCAGAAGTATTTCATGTCTTTCTTAAACATCTGTTCAAGTTTTGAAGGCACAATCCAAGCTGAGGCTAACCGAGCTCATGAATTTATGCAGGAGCACATGCTGTGTCTCCAAAAGGCCTTGTCTCCGACCACTATCCAACCTGTGATGCCCGAGTTGCTGATGGGCACTTGAGATTCCACCCACGTCACTCCAGGAAAGCCAAACGCCCGTCCGCCCACTATTCTGCAAACTCTGCGAGGCTCAAACCTCCTGTCTTCAGCACGTCGTTAGCCATAACGTACATATTCAGGGTTATGGATTTGCCTTCCAACCCGCATGGCTCGCTTAACATTCGATGGAATATAAGTAGAAACGCAGCATAGCTGACAGCATCTCCAGTGCTTCCTGGATATAAATACAAATGAGGAGGGAAAGGGCAACTATCAAGCAATTTGTTCTGACTTCACCTGCGAATTAAAGTCACAATTATTTCGGTGTCCAACAAGAACAGCGGAGGTAACCCTGTACAGAACTGTTTCCGTTCTGCAATGCTGATTTTTTCCGGTTGAAGCTCTCTTGCTGTACGCTGCCTACGCAGGGTCAGGTTACCACTTAGAGTAGATGCCCCTGTTGCTCTTTACATCCTGTTTACATGAAAGACTTGTGCGCCTCTGGCACTCATCTCAAAAACAATTGCATATGATTTGCATGTATTGGCACATAAGAAGACGCTGAGATGAAAAAAAACAAAAAGAAGCTGTGCTGCATGGGAATAGAGCTTGGGGATGAGAAGAGAAAAACAGCAGCAATGCATGCTGGGAGATCCATTCTTCGGTCAGAGTCGCTTTCGGATCACTTTCGTCCTTTGTTAAAGCAGTGAAGTGCTTGAGTGACATCCCCTCAGCTTCTCAATCTGCCAACATTTCCCAATTGCGACAAGACCCTCGCTGTGACATATGGACTTACAAAAAAATCTCATCTAAGCGCTGATTGCAATGCGCCATAAACTCTCAGATCAGGCTGTAAGCACAGCTCAGTAGTTCAGGGTTTACTAACAGCCCCTGTTTGAGATTTTTAACTCACTCCTCTCCCACAGCTGGAAAACAACACAGATGTCTTAGAAGCTTTCACAACCACAAAGCCATGGACCGAAGATCTCTAAAACCTCTTTGGCCAGAAACAAGTATGCAAATGCTGACATGAATGCTAAAAAATGAGTCCTGCATGAACATCCACTTTTCTTATGTGCTACTTATTTATTTTTTATAACCCACTTTATATTAGGTGGCATTAACTACTATGTACTAACATTTCAATTAATCATTTGATACAATGCACTTATTGTGTACATACATGTTTTTACATTGTACTTATATTTTTAAAAATAGCTGCATGTAATTACATCTGTAATTAATTTCTTACATTCATAATTTCACTGTTGACACTTCCCTCACACCTAACCCTACCCTTAAACTTACCCATACCACCACACCTGTCCCTAACTTTACCCTTATCCCACCTCAATATCAGCAGAAGAATATGAACACAATAAGTACATTGTACTTATTTTTTGATGTAAGTACATAGTAGTTAAGACACCTAATATAAAGTGGGACCATTTTTATTTATAATTAAATTACTTAAAAAAAATAATTAAAACAATTAAAATTATTTTATATATATAAATAGAAATATATATAAAAATATATATTGACAAAATTATTATACAATTATTCACATTTAAAATTGTTAAAATTAAAAATATATATATTTTAACATGTAATTTTCCTATGATGGCAATGCTACATTTTTGATGAATAGAAAGTTAAATTTAAATTAAAAATTTTGAATGGTATATATTTGCAATTAAATATAATCAATTATTAAAATGTTTCAAAAAATGCATTATTGCATTATTTGCATTATACTAGTGCGTGTTTCATGATTTATAATCTTAGTAACACTTTATTTTAGGGTTCAATTCTCACTACGAACTAGTTGCTTATTAGCATGCATATTACTAGGATATTGGCTTATGTACACTCTAAAAAAAGCTGGGTTAAAAATGGACTAACCCAGAAATTGGGTTGTTTTAACCCAGCGATTAGGTTGTTTTAATCCAGCGATTGGGTTGTACGCACATATGAATGCCTACATCCCTTAATCCTACCCAATACCTAAACTTAAACGCTACAAATACTACCATACTAACTATTAAAGGGTTACTTCAGCGATTAGCATTAAGCTTTGTATCAGTAGAAACCCAGGAGTATATTCAAATTATCGTACTTTCCCCCCTCATATGACCCTGAGACAAGAGAATTATGTATTATTTTTTTGGAAAAATTCCTCCGATGACGCAAATATCGTCATTTTGCGTCATCGGAGAGGATTTTTTGGCCAGAGGCTAAAGACTACAGCAAGCAGGGGGCGCTATTTCCACATGTTTTCAACATCACACTCACAGCACTCACAGCACTCGGTTCGGGGAGCTGCAGAGATTCATGTAAACGGAGCAGTGGAGAGCAAAGTGAGTGTTTCAACTTTTCAAATGAATTTCTATGAAAGTTAAGCTTCCAAAGACATGAAGTGAAAATGCGCCAGACTGAACACGTGCTGTGAATGCAGCCGCGAATCCCATGCTTAACGTTACCTCAGCTCATGTGATGAATGTAATCTCAATCTAATGAATGTAGACTCCTGCTGCGTTTGTGCCGTGACGGCCGTGACACTCAATCGACTAACTCATAATATATCGAACAGACACGTTCAGTTTTTAATTGTAGCGTCTCTAACTGAACTGATTTTATGAAAATGAACGTGGTGGGCAAGTAAACCATGTCGTTCCTAGCGTAGGGCAACGAAGTGCATTCTGGGAATTGATGTCTTTCATCCCCATTAGACAAAAATAAATTTTCTGTGTTTTCTCAGTCTAAAAATAATTTCACATTTCTACTACATTAATGACCGAGTTTAAATACAGATTCATCTTCCCAGTGCTGAAGTACCCCTTTAAGCAGTGAATTAGGGGTTTACTGAAACAAAAGTCGTAGTTAATACACTCTAAAAAAATGCTTGGTAAGAAACAACCCAAGTTGGGTTGAAAATGGACTAACCCAGCAATTGGGTTGTTTTAACCGAGCGATTAGGTTGTTTTAACCCAGTGATTGGGTTGTTTTAACCCAGCGATTGGGTTGTTTTAACCCAACGACTGGGTTGTCTTAAGCAAACATTTAACCTAACCGCAGGGCTTAAACAACCCAATTGCTGAGTAAGTCCATTTTCAACCCAACTTGGGTTGTTTTTTACCCAGCATTTTTTAGAGTGTAGTGAATATATGATCCCCATACTAAAGTGTTACCATAATCGTATGTACCGTAGTATGGAAATGTACCTTTTAGTTATGACAAACACTAAGAGAAATCCTTTAACAGCGAGACACCTGGGAACACGTGAGAAGATTTTGTCTCAAATGTGCATGTTCAAAGACTTTCAATGAGGAAACACTGCTGCCATAGCAGCCGCTCCGGTGACCATAGCTACTGGCCGTCACAACAATGTCACATGCTCTGAACTATTAAACTATTTATACTCAAACTAAGATTAAACAAACAAAGTGATGCTTTTGTGTTATATAAAACAAGCGTACATTTTGTTAATTGTGAGTTGTGTTTGCGTGAATCTGAAACTAGCATGTTTGTGCACAGGACGTACTAGTGGCTCCATTCTCCGGCTCTCGGTAGGCGAACTGCAGTGTGGTGTCAAGTGTCCTGAATCCTTCCCGCAGAGAGTGATGTTTGTAATACTCGATCAGCTCCTGCATTAAACACACACATACGCTCAACGTGATGTCGGTTCGCATAAAAGGGTGAATATCTACAGCCATTAAAAGGGAAAATAAAAAAATAAATATATGAACGGATTCAATATGACTCCAGCATTCACAATCCAATAATGCTATTTAACTGGCATTTGCGAGATCGAATCTAAAAGCGCTTTCAAAAAGAAGCTGACAAAAGACATTTGATTTTTTTTACAGAATAGAGACATTAAGCCGCATGATTTCCTAATGCCCTTTAGAAGGCAAACAGATGACAAAACAAAAGGGATTGTATAAATGATACAAAGAGATTTCAAATGTAATAAGCTGGTTTAATGCAAACATTTATCTTTATTGCACCGATTCCACCGACCTTAAAAACATATGAGCGTAACATTTACTTTTCACTCTATATGATAAAGACGTTTTAATAACTCTTAGCTGAAAACTAGCACAAAACATTAGCACTTACTAAAATGCTTCTGAACTTCCTGTTTTCTGCAATGTAGAAGGATCCCTCCTTTGTTAAGATCTTGATGTGTTTCACGTCGTTGTTGTACCTGTGGGCCATGAATAAATGATGAGAGTAATTTTCTGGTGATCATTGCGATCGATGCTGCCTATCCCCTATGGGAAGCTGCCATAGTAATGCATGGGGCAAAGAGCTTTTCATGCAGGGAGAAGGGGTCGATAGCGAGGGGTGGGGCGTCTCCATTAGTCCTTGGATTAAAAGTTACGAGCTCACATTTTTTAGAGAGAAAGTGCACAGGACTGTCTGCAAACAAGAAACACTGATAAAATGGGGAAGCTTTTGTCTTTCTGCCTTGTGCTCAAACACACACACACCATAGAGTTATCCTATCATTGGAGTGTGTGCAAAGCAAATACAATCTTTATTTTATCATCATTAATATTGTTGAGGGTAACGGGACACCGCACATGAGATTCAGACAAAAATATATATGTCGTGGTCATGAATTAAGAATTCGTTCCCATGATTTATCCCATGTTTCCTCGTTTTAGTAAATCGTGGACACATTGAACTAATTCATAAAACAAAGTTATCACAATGTGAGCATGATTTAGTAAATCGAGAGAACAAATTATCATATCTTGCACGCAATTTACTTAAAACAAAGGAACTAATTAGTCAAACATGCTGATGTGTCAGTTAGTCATGGGAACGAATTGTTAATTTGTGGCCACGATATAAAACATTGTATTCCCCGTGTCATGTTCGGGATGTCTCTATAATATGGAATCTTGTTTCTGCCACTGAATAAAAAAAGGTAATTGTGACTTTTTATCTCACAATTCAAACTTTTTTTTTGTGATATAAATTTGCAATCGTGTGTTATAAAGTCAGAATACTAGGCGTAATTTGCGGGTGGGACGGGCGGGACATGTCCTGACCACTTTTTGTTAGGGTCGATATTGTCTCTAACACTTTTTAAAACATCTCACGGCACGAATGAACCTACCTAATGCAAACACAAGATATCCAGTTAACTAGCAGAGCATCATTTAGTTTGTTCAATAATAGGCGATCTGGTGATCCGGCGCTCAATCTATCGCTCAACGCCGTTGCGGAGACTTTCTGTTTGTTCCGGTGAAATCACGAAACAAAATGCACAAAAAACTGTCCCTGCTCCATATACAATCACTGATGATATTCGGCTTTGATGTGAAAAAAAAAACTATACGAGGGCGGATTAGAACCCAGAACCTCTGACACGCTTAACAAAAGTTCTACCACTAGACCATTAGGGAATACAAACTAATTTTGCAAATCTATGCATTTATTCACGTGAAAAGCTCTAACGATATATTGTGTTTAGATGTAAGAAGTTTTATATTGATCAATTAAACCCAATGTACTATTGAAATTGATTTCTGGACATCTTATTATATTTTACATCTGATATAGCATTGTATTAGCAATGCTATTTTAGAAAATGCTATTTTCACTTTTGAAAAGTGGGGACCGCTGGCTGGTCCCCACAATGTAGGTGATCTCAGGTTTCACAATCCTTATGGGGACATTTGATCCCCACAATGTGATATAAACAAGGACACACACACACGCCTGTCCCACCCACTTTTTAAAACAAAGTTACGCTACTGGTCAGAATTGCGAGATATTCTGGGATGTAAACTCGCAAATGTGAGAAAAAAAGGTCAGAATTGTGAGATAAAAAGTCACAGTTATCTTTAAATTTGTTTTTTATTCCATGGCGGAAACAAGCTTCCATACCGTAGCGGGTGGAATATTGCAGTTTCTCAGTTAATTTTTTTTTTTTTTTTATATATATATATAAATATACTTTTTACAGTAAAATAACTTCTTGTGCTGTTCTAACTCACTTGATGCTGATGGCGTACTCGTTGAACTCTCGACTTCTGTGACGGACCAGATACGTGCTGCTCCTCCTGTTGAGCAGCGTGGCCTCTGCCTGCACCCTCTCCATTGGGCCTGCAAACCTGAATGAAAGGTCAGAGGTCAGAGTTAAAGTGCTTGTTGTCAACACACAATGTTAAGCTAACAAGGCAATAGTGCTGACTTGTGTCTGCAAAAAAAAAAAAAAAGTCATATGAATGTACAGTTGTATTTACTGTATTTTTCATAATAGAATTACGAGAAATGACATTGACATTTTTTTATGAAAAATGACTATGCAAAAGTTTTATTTATAGCAAGATATACTATGGATATTTGCGAGATTCTCTAAGTATTATTAATGTAGTTTGTAAAATATTATAATTATAATAATTAATAAAAAAGTACTAAATTAAATAATAAAATGTCCGAATATTTTAATACAAAATGATAAATAGATGAAAAAATATTCAAGATGTTAATAATAAAAATTAAAAGGTCATATTCTGGTACAAAATGATATTCTGGTAGTGAGAATAAAGATCGTACCAAGGCTGGGAAGAGTAGTCAATAGGTTTGGGTACCTAAAAAAAAAGATAAAGGGATAAGAAAAAATGAGGTGAGGAAGAGAAAGTAGAGCACACGTGCACTTTTGTTCTTGAAATTCCACTCAACCTGATTTTCATACTGTATTTTTAACTTGCAGCTCAAGACTGGGACAATACAGCTCATATTAGCGCTAAAATCTGCCCCACTTCACTGTATCTTTTTACAACCACAACTGGTTTTCTAAATACACTCGTAAAGATAATCCAACATACTTTTTCTTAATATGATTTGTACATAATTATGACAGTAAATAATCTTGCTGATAACGTTATGGGCGTTACGAATGCGCGTTATGGCATTCTGTCCGCATTCCTCCTATTCACATGACAAACCAGCATTACATTAAACAAACACACAGACAATCACCCACAATGCACCTGTCATTCAAAAACAACACTGAAGAGGTGCTTGCATTCCTAAACCATTCGAAAACAACATGCACACAAGGACAAGCCTACCATGCCTTGATCACATTTGTTTTTGTTTGGCAGAGAATAGAGAATGTTTTTAGCATTTCAATATAATCTGGTATTTGTACTCACACATGGGCAAGGCTTCACTGCGTCGCTTGGAAAGAAGCCAACCTCCTTAGTTGCCAGGACTTTACCCTGAAACCATGGCAGATAATTACATTACGTTCAGCTGGGCAACTCCTCCTCAATAATTCAGTAACAATTAGTACTTAACACGAGTCACGACACGCTACAAATTTACAGCCGAGAGTTAATCAGAGCTGAAAAAGTATTGGGAGAATACAGGAAGAATACCAGGAGAATGGGGAAACAATAGAATATATTCCCTATTTTTATTGCTTTTTACAGAAACAATGATACAATAAAAAAAACGCACAAAATGCATTAAATTGATCAAAAGTGACAATATTTTGCAGTATTACCATTTTTACTGTATTTTTTTATTAAATAATTATAGCCTTGATGCATATGCGATACTTTCAAAAACTTTCCAAACTTTTGACCGGTACTATAGTTTTTATGGTTCACTCAAACTAAATGAAAATAAGAAATGTTGCTTTGGAAGCCAGATTAAATATTTTATTTTATTTCTGTAATATTTTTTAGTTAACAAAAATGACCCTGCTCAATACTAATGCCAATCTTTCCAATCACCACAAAATGACATAGGCCTACTTTTAGAGCATAAGTATATGGGCAAATTTGAAGAGTGAGAAAGTCTGCTCACCATAATGTTCAAGCTAAACTGTAAATGAAGTGCAATCTGCATGTTTATCTAATTGACAAATCATTAATATTCAGACAATCTTTTCAAGAATGATCTCAAATAAAATGATCATCCGATACAGCTGTCGCTGATGTAACAACAACTGATGGTTCTCCTGCCGGTAACGCTCGGATCTTTCCTCGTCCTCAGACAGTCTTCCAGGGAAACGTAGAAAGTGCATTTCTGTCTCATCTACCTCTTCCTTGAACAAATTTGATTTGTAAGTGGATCCTTAAGCACACCCCCTCCCCAATGCATTTAGCGCATTGACATTTTATCAGCACTCATGATGCCGCCCCACTATTGGTTGTTGCTCAGATAAGGGCCTAATAATGATTAAACTCATAACCCTGTTAGATCAAACAGATGGCAACCAAAGGCCCAAATGAAATTACAGTGAGTGATTGCGTTTGTCTAGGCACCAGAGCGGCAATAATTGTCTCCAGGTTACCGCGGCTACGAGGGCTGTGATCGTCCTTTGCTCCGTCCGGAGTTGCCGCAGGACGCTGGATATTACGAGGTCTCAGGTGACACGGGTGGTGTAATTTTGCATGAGCTCAAATTGAATAAATCAAACAACTTCCGGGTGTATGGGACAGCTGGGCGTTCGGAGCCTGTAGCGGATGGCGGTCTTAAAATGAGGCAGAACGAGATTAACATGTTAAAACAGAGCTGTGGAGAAGCGCCCCGGACAGCTGGACCCGTCTGACGGAGAGGGATGTAGGGGCATTCGAGTGTGTGCCAGGCTCTGCCAATTCTCTGGCTCTCTAGATAATCATTGGCTGGTTTCCTCACTGCCTTGGCACATAACTAACCAGAGCAAGAAGAGTGGCCATCAAGATGAACTGCATGTTCTCTGGTGTCCCATCCCAGAAGAACATTTTATTGTTCAAAAGTTGCTCTTTCATAGATTAAGAAACATAATTACTCCATTGCTTTATTTAAGTTTCAACTTTGTCTCAGGTGTGCCTCCTTAAGAGTATTAAAAATTACAATTAATGTGGGTACGTTTTGGTCTTCACAGAATTTAAAAAACAAATGCTCGAGTTCATATTGAAATCTCTGACTTTTAAAATCTGGAATCTGAGCACAGTTTGACACTGGAGACATACAGTAAATGTGATTTGACCAAGTACAACATGTTCCTGGATCAACATCTTTGTTGATCCTCGAACAACATTCCAGTCGACCAATCAGATTTGAGGGACGAGTTTGCAGTTTATGTCAAGTTTAGGATCACGGTGCCAGACTTACTGGGACTTTTTCTTATGAGAAAAATCAGCTGAGACTTGGACCCCATCCCAAATGGCTCACTTCCAGATTTGCGATAAATACCATGTGCCCTTAAAGTCCATGAGGCAGTGCATGTCACATTTGTTATTTTAGGCTTCACACATTGTGTTCTATGCAGCATTATCACCAATGTGTGGACAGTTGGAGCGATATTTAGGACAGGGTCCATGTAATCACTTAAAGGAGTAGTTCACTTTAAAGCTTAAAAAAGCATCTATCCATCATCGTACTCCACACGGCTCCAGGGGGTTAATAAAGGCCTTCTGAAGTGAATCGATGGGTTTGTGTAAGAAAAATATCCATATTTAAAACTTTACAAAGTCATATATCAGATCGCCTTCCGTATTCAACTTACGGAAAAAGCACAACTGGCGCGACGTATCGCTAGAACGTAGCGTAAGTGTTTTGATCTGCGAGAGGCATTGCATTTTCTGAGTAAGTTGAATACAGAAGGCGTATATTTATTAATATAATTCATCGATTGTGTTCATCAGAAAGAAGAAAGTCATATACACCTAGGATGGCTTTAGGGTGAGTAAATCATGGGGTCATTTTCATTTTAAAGTGAACTACTCCTTTAACAAGCCCAGTTTTTCCATGGCAACAAGCTAAATAGTATATAAACACAAAAGAAAAACTTAAAATATTAAGGGGAAAAGTTAATGCCAAAGAACCGCCATAACCTTTCAACTAAATGGATATTTCTTATAAAATTATAAAAGCACAATAGGAGAAAAGGGTTCATAGGAAAGTGATTAGCAGTGTACTTCAAGAAAGAGTTAATCATTAATAATCTATTTGTGATTTTCTTTTGTGTGGCTCATACCAGAGCACTGCATGCGCAGCAACACCTCCTATCCAATGAAAGCGTGACAAATTAAACCTGTCGTCAAGCGTGTGTCTGCTCTCTGGGTGTTGTGCTGGTCTGTGTGTTTTTGTGTGGCTATGAAACCTAATTCACAACAGCTTTCTTGTGTTGAAAAAGGGTTGGATTAGTTAGCATTTCACAGTCAGTCACGCTTAGCAAAGCATAACAACACAGTCGCTCGGCCTTTGCCACAAACACGAGAGGCAATCAATTAGCAGCTGAACACATGCTAGAGCCGTTCCTGCGGGGTTGTATGACTTGAAAAGTTTATGACGAGCGAGTAACTGTCTCACCTTCCACCAACAGCTGCGGACGTTCGCCTCTAACAGCTCGATGACGTCACCAACCTGGATGTTGAGCGGTGGGCCGCACAGGGGGCTCGGAACACCATAATAATTACGGATGACCTGCATCTTAGGTAGACCTGAAAAAAAAAAAACAGAAACATTGTTAAAATAAAGCATTGATGTGTTTGCGTGTGTGTGCTATATTGTCAACGAGCATGCTGAACTTTGACAGAGTGTCATTACTGCATGTTTTGACACTCCGTCACATAAAGAACAGGTTTATTTACATGACGCAGTGATCGTAAATCACCACAGGTGACGTCAATCCATCATAAAGCTGTCAGCGAGCTCATGCTTTGTCTCAACATTTCGTGCAGTCATGCATGCGGTGCATTCAAGCAGACAGTCTGGAGAATTATGCCTTTAAAGCGTAGCTGGCTATGTTTATGCCATTCCTTGATCACTTGAATCGAATACTAAAGCAAAAATTAAAATGAACGTGCTATAAGTGGACGCAATTCAATCTTAGGGCCATGACACTATCGGCCCATGTCGGGCCATCGGTGAGCGCCTGTGTGTCTTGTTTTCGGACTCACATTGGTGGCAATTCACCCGATTTAGCATGTTTGGTGAGAGAGATCGCTCTGATTGGCTGCTCAGTTTAGACGGCACAGGCAGAGGGCTGTTCTAAGAACAAAATAAGCCGCCTCAAATGAAGAAAATGATCAGCATTATTGACATTTGCTGCTTTGTTTACGGTTTGTATATCTGCAGTCCTACTTTCGGTTTCTCTTTCTGAACAACAAATTTAGGCTATTGATACCTGCTGATATAGACATTTATATCCTTACACGCAGGTGCAGAACGCATGTGCTAGTTGGCAGTCAGCTGTAGTCTTTGCTGTGTGTTAAAGCGCAGCTTTTTGGCCGCGAGGTGACAACACAATTGGCTTTCGACACTGCTAGTTCTTTGTTGTCGGCTTGGTGTGTCATGGCCTTTAGCAAATTCGCCCTAGTGCGTACGAGGACCAGCTGACCACAGACATCTCTGGCTATTACCCTAATTAGTATAAAACACATTTTTATTAATTCAAGTAATTGCAAGCACAGGTCTCGTGCCACGGGGAGAACTGTGCCGATCGGACAGCCGTTCAGACGCTCCAGTGAGCTATGAATGAGTGTGTTTGTGTGCACTGGGGTGGTTTGCTGAAGGGTCAATAGTGATGGTCTCAGCTGGTTGCTGCAGCTCTATATATTCTGCCGTTCTGATGATGAGAGGCGAGTGTAGACTCTCTTAATGCAACCAGCTGTGGCTGAAGCCTTCTAGCCCAGCAGATCACCCAAGGCCCTGGGCCTCCAAGCGCAGCTGGCTGCCTTTGAAGACGCTTTAAAGAACAGCGTGAGCTTGTGCTTCTCTGCAGGGAAGCGTCTTGCCGGCATGCTAAGCTAAGAACCTCTGTGCACAAGGGCAAAGAGTCAGCACCAATAAGCACTAAAATGCATTTTTGCATCCAAACAACTCATAAAAGGTCACCTGAATGAGCCAAAAGAACAAAACTGCAAGTTTAAGTGTTTACAATACAAAAGAGCTCACTTTTAAAGCATAACAACACACCTCTTCTCAAAAAGCAGCACTATTTGAGGTATCATTTATGCACAAAGATATGAAATGACTGCACATGAAATAAAAAATTCAGCAGAAGTGAACAAACATGGTTCTTTAGAAAGGCTGTTTCTGATGAAGACAATTCTAACAGTGCTGAACAGGCAGGAAGGAACTACTTTAATTCAAACGGAGATATTCCCATGACAGCAAACACGACACAGAGAGCTTCTCTCACCATAACTTTAATGAATCTACCGACCCCAATATTGTGTGGGATCAGGAGGCCTCTCACGGATCCATGCCGACAGGGTGACTTAACAGAGATATAATGAACTCAGGAGTGGGTGTATCGTGATGTGGTGAGAAACAAGGACTTGCAATTTAGTTTGATTCACTTGTTTGTTTCAAATATTCATGAAGCTATTAAAAACAATGGCGAGGGAGGTGCGTCGCTCCATCAGCATGCAGACCTGCAGTCACTCCCCTGATATCTGAACCAGTGTCCCAGGTGGACATTTATCACCTCTTGGGTATCGATTAAACTATCAATGGCGCTGTGAAAACATAATTAAAGATAATGTGGTCCTCTTTACGACAGACTGATGGGTGGAAATACTGCTGCTGAACACTAGCGATGTGAGATCGAACATGTAGTTGAGCTGGTGAAGGTCTGATGGGAGACTTTTATGTGAGACTCTGATGCTGTTTTTTTGTGAGACTTTTATTTTGAAAACTGTGAATGAAAGATGTTGACTCTTCTGCAAAGACGGAACATGTTTTTCCTTTCCAGTGCGCAACATTTGCATTGTTTTTCTATGTATATGAGCTAGTCTTTTGTAGTGTCTCATGCATGATAAGGCATTCTAAAAACATGGTACTCAAGTTTGAAATTACATTTTGATATGTTTTAGCTTACCTCATGGGCATCCGAGATGTAGGAGTATTTGTTTCCCCAGTAGTTTCAATTTTGATCATTTTAGGCCAAACCGTTCTTGTCTGTGCCTCACATAATGCAGGTCTATGATCACCACCTCAAAGAGCATTCACAGAGAAGTCCAAATTAAACAATCCCCAATCGTAAGTACACACTGATGGCCTAAGACACGAAACGAGCGGTTTGTGTGAGAAAACGAACAAACTAAAGCCAGAACGCGCGAATATCACAACAGGAAACACGCACGCGCGCCCTCGGATCAGACGGACGTAGTGGTTTACAAGAGGTAAAAACGATATAAATACTGTCCGTTTTCTCATGAAAACCGCTCGTTTCATGTCTTAGGCCATCAATGTGTACCTACAATGGGGGATTGTTTAATTTGGACTTCTCTGTGTATGCTCTTTGAGGTGGTGACCATAGACCTGCATTATGTGAGGAACAGACAAGAACGGTTTGACCTAAAATGATCAAAATTGAAACTACTGGGGAAACAAATACTCCTACATCTCGATTGCCCATGAGGTAAGCTAAAACATATCTACTATCCCTTTAAAAGAAGGTCTACCTATTTTAAAATTCTGTGAAGAAAAAAATTTAATTGCGAGATAAAAGGTAATTACCTTTTGATAAATTGGGAAATTACCTTCTCTTTTTGACCTTCTTTTACAAGCTTCCATAGTTATTATCTTGCAATTATTTTAATAACTTTATATCATGCAATTCTGACTTCTTTACTCAGATATAAACTTGAAATTGTGAGTAATAAAGTCCAATTCTGCATGAGGGGAAAATAAACCAACTTTTTTCTCAGAATTGCGAGATATAAACTCAGAATTCTGAGGAAAAAAAGTCTGAATTATAAGTTGCAATTGCGAGAAATCCCACAATTCTGATTTTATAACTCACAATTGCAACTTTTAAACACACTTCTGTGATGAAAGTCAGAATTGCGAAATATAAAGTTGCAATTGCCTTTTTTTTATTTTTTTTATTCTGTGGCGGAAACAAGCTTCCATAGTTATTCGTTCAGGAAAGAGTGAGGAAGTTACTCAAAAAATCATATAAATGAAAGAAAAGATTCTTAAAAATATAGGACATGAATACTGTGCTAATATAGTTTAGACCGAGGGTCAGGGAAGCTCACACTCCTGAACTGAAGAAGCTCTCCACAGCTTAAGACGCCTACATTATACAATTAGACTGAGTGAACATTCACTGGGAGAATTGGGTTAAGTATTGGGCCTATCGCTGCTAGCAAATGGAGCAACAGTGGTTAAATGTCTTCGCACATTGTGCTTCCCGCTCATATCTGATTTACATCTGACACTAAACACTAGTTACGTGCATGAGCTTGCCTTTACAACAAACGATAACACTACGGTTCAATGACTACTAAGAATATGCAATCTGGCACAGATTGAAGAAGTATGTAATGTACAAGTCTACACATGTTTTGATCGCTTATGAAACCCCAAAGCCATAGCAATGACGAAATTACAAATTTCAATGCAGGACATGCCAAGCTATGAACAGTTCACCTAAAATGCAATCATCATACGCATTAACATGTAATTTCAAACCCTAAATGCTGTACCTTTTTTCAGTAGATCACAAAAGGAGGATTTTGAAGAATCTTAGTGTCCATAGTGACCACATCTTGCATTGAAAATAGCTTCAAAACACATCCTTTTGTGATCCACAGAAATAACAGCATGCTGGTTAGTCATATTTGGGTGAACAATGTATCCCTTAAAGAATGCAAAATGTGACATATAGTATGTGTTTGTGATTTACCTGCATCTTTTCCATGACATGGTGTTTTTCCAATCTGTAATCACAGTAAATAAATCACATGATTCATAATGTTGCCACTCACAGACATTGCAATGCATTAATGATTTGATAATTAAGTAAAAGTTTGTGCAGAAGCACAATTCATCTCATCATTAATTTTGACAAGTAAACACTGTCACACCACTGCACAAAACACTTTCATCCTGTAACATATGCACAAAGAATGGAGAATGGAGAATTTCCTCCATGCAATTTACCATTAGTGTTGAACTGCACTCTGGGCAAATTGCATGTCAATATCATTATTACATGCTATATAAATTACATTGGGTTTGTTATTGCAAAATGATGACCGTGGTGTTGTGTTGCAAGCGATGCAATTAATAAAACTGGTGTGCAATTAAATAAATGCACAATCCATAACATATATATCATTCTAAACTGCAATGAACTCTGGGCTAGAAACAAAATCTCATAATGTTTCCCAATAACTATTGCATCAAACTTTAACAAAATAATATTTCCTTAATAACAATCCATGAATAAAGCTGTAGCAACTTTAAAGTGCATTGTAAAAGAGAATTTTCGTATAGTACTATTGTATTCAATAGGAGTAAATGAGGCCCTGCAGGGCAGAACTGCATGACAGATTCACTTGAAAAGGAATTATTTGAACAAAAAGCTCACCTGTGATCCGAAAGAGCTGGAATCTGCAAGCATGTTGAAGACAGGCATGGTTAGAATGAATTTACACTTTCAAATAAAACACTGTACAGACGCTGTCATTATAGTGTGTGGAACACGGTGTGCTGTGAACATTTACGATTTGTTTTGCTACGCTGCAGGTACCTGACAGCTGCCTGAGCTAAATTGACGTGAGGGGCCGGACTACACAGAGTTATGCACCAGGAGCCTGTCTCATTGGCTCCCGAGGGAGAGGCTGGGCCTGTACTTGGAGTGTACAGTGAACTTTGTCCTGTTGCACTAGCGAACACCTCAAGAGCTAGTAACACACACACACACACACACACACAGAGGCGTAGACGTAGGCGTGCACATACAAACACGGAGTGGAATCTTGTGTACAAAACAACAAAGAGACCACACTTGAAAAACACACACCCTCCTCATGTAACTTTTCACACTAATTTCATTTTCAGTTTCTGGAAATTTCCAGTAAAAAAATAAATCAACATTTGTCCTAATGTTGCATTATTTTATTGGGTTCTCATGAACTCTACAGCCTCAACATTGTTCATCTCACCCACAAAAATCTAAAAATTTGTGATGAGTAGGTTTAAAATAGAATATTTAGAAAAATAAAAAAATATTGACTTTTGACAATATTGACAGTTCATTGTTTGCAATAATTTTGGAAATATGTTTTTGCACTTTTAAACTCTTGGATGTATTAAATGCTTTAATATATTGACTAAATTAATAAATTAATCAAATAAATTCCACCCATCCCTGCTTACATGTTGAACAACAAATATTTAAAGCCACAATATGCATTTTTTCGCTGCTAGAGGTCGTTTATTCGAAACAAAGGCGTAGCTTGATTTCGTGGAGCTTTTATTATGCCGCAGACGAGCGCTTCCGCTACTTCCGCTCATGCTGTTTTATCATATTAGATACTTTATTTGAGTGTGTTGATTTTAACAATAAGACTAACTGTGTTGAGCTATGTAACAATGATTTGTTTTCTGTCGATGAATGTATCCAAACAGTTGCTCACCTGTCTAATTAAACACACAATATAGTAATGTGCCTTTGGTGTGTCCATGGTTAAAATAAAACTGGAAATCGAGGGTAACGCGGGCTTGATGTCATTAATAGGTGACACTAGGACACAGTCTGTGTCCTGGTTAGGATAATATATCTGTCATGGTAAAGGTAGAACATTTCTACATAAAATAATCTGATCTGTCCATTTTATTTTATGGCCTAATGCCCTAGAAGTCAAATGTGGTACTGCAGAATCTCACATCGTCCTTCCTGTGATGAGAGATATTGAGCCAGAGTGAGACCAGAATATTACGAGTTGAATCTACCAGAATGCTTTTTGTTTTGTTTTTTCAATTTCTGTACATATTTTGTTTTATTTTCATTGCTAGCTTAAAGCACAATCAAATTAGCTAATAGGACATGGGGTGTGCAGAACTGATGGGAGTTTAGAGCGAGCTCAGCTGTGCCTAAAACTGAGAACAAGGAAATTCTATGGAAGCCTGACTAATGCATAAAACAATAAGAAGTGGCACTGTTGGCAGGCGCGCACACACACGCATACATCAGGAGTTCAGGAAGGCAACCAAGCCTGTTTGTCTGTTTGTCATCAGACATCACGCTTATCTATGTGGCCTAGGTTAGATTATTAGGAATCGCTGTGTGTTGGCAGCTTTTATTGCCCTGTCTGTTACACTACAGCGTACTGTAGGTCAATCATTAGTGTTCAGCGAGGTAAGACGACATCACATAAAGCTGAAACATGAGCCAGAGGCTCTAGTGCAGCTCTGTAAATAGATGATTCATACGGTGCAAGCACAGAAATTGCTGGAATCCGTTTGTTGTGAATGGGGGGCTCACCGGCACTGCTCTTGACACAGACGTCCACCCTGCCGAGACACTCCTTATGGGCCCCAGCACCACATTTGGAGCAGAGATAACCTTGATAGAAGACTCCTCTGAGAAGATGGATGGATGGATGGATGGATGGATGGATGGATGGATGGATGGATGGATGGATGGATAGATAGAGATTAACATCAACCATTATTTCCATTACATTACAAAAGGAATGATCTACATGTGATTGGGGGAACCAGTAGTGTTTCTTTAGCCACACACACATACTCTGCTCTGATTAGCCCAATTCTGAAATCATCGAAGTGATGATGATCCATACAAACCCTTGATTTACCACTATTGCTCTATCTTTCCCTCTCTCACTTACTCTAGGTGCAATATCGATCTTATTAAGGTGGATTGTGGGTATACTGTGTCATTTCACAAAGCTTCAACGGTGAGCTCACCTCAGCAGCATTTCACACGAGCTGCAGGATGTGGTCGTCTCAAAGGTGTGCATGCGGAACTCATGTAATTTACTTTTCCCGCTCTCTGGACAGAGGTTCGATCTGTTGAGAGAGAGAGAGAGAGAGAGTGTTAAAAACAAGACTAAAGACTTTGCATAAGGTAATTCGTGAACACAGAACCGCTTGAATCCACATGTAATGTGCTCCATCCTCTTAAAACTCATAAGGATAACTAGATATTGTATTTTCTGGAGAAAAGAATGTTAATGATTAGCTTGAATGCTATTTTTTAACCAGATCCCTGAATGTACTGCATATACTGTATAACACAAACCAAAATGACATTTCCAACTATATTCTACTAATGATCTGTTTTATATTATGAAGTATGAGCTAAAGCAATAGTGTTGCTGTCTTAGCATGCACCACTAATTACAGCATCAGCAGGGCAGGAGTCATGATGTCGTTCTGTGGCTCTATTACTATTTTATAGCCCAAGATCCTCTCGATCCATCTTGAATAACCCTTGAGCGGCGAGTGCCCTCATAATAAAGGCATTAACAGATGACGGACAGATGAGAGAGCTGTCTGTGCGTGCTGATGTCATGTCATTAGCGCTCGGAGTATGTAACAGCACTGATATCCAATCAGCTTTCAGCTGCAGACTGATCTGATGACACATGACGGAGAGAAAGAGAGCACTGACTCACCACTGTTCGCCAGAATTAATGAGCCCTTCAGATAAATCTGTTAAAAACATGTTATCTAATTAATCAGAGCCCTGTCTCCTGTCTTTGGTGCATTACTCTTTTTCTTTTTCTGTCTTATTCCAATGGGGTTTTTTTCTGCGTGGATGTGTCTTTTTTGGATGTATATGACATCTGAAATTTGGTACAGTAGATCACTTGTCATATGGTTTAGTGCGTTTCTCATCTGCATTTTACTGATTGTGGCTGTCATCAGCCAGGATTATAAATATATTTTCTCTCGCTCTCTCTTTTTTTTCTCATCGGCACGCTGTGGGATCACTTATTATCTTAGTATTTCATAAAACAAAGATTTATTGAATCTCTGATTCTCTTAAGAATAGTGAATAGAACAAAATTAAAGTGAAAGAAAATAAAAAGCTACTGGATGGCTACAAATAACATAGAAGTCATATAATAGAAAACAGGATTTATCTTGCTTTTTTTAATAAAACAGATTTATGTATGTGTAAAAATATTATAATGTGTATTAAGACAGAATGTTTAAATATCAAAACAGAATCATTATTTGCATATAGAACTCTTAAAAGTAATGGTTCGCACCAAATTCTGTCATTATTTACTCATTTATGTGTTAAACACAGAAGATATTTTGAAGAACGTGGGTAGCCAAAAGTTGACGGTAGCCATTGACTGCCATAGTATTTTTTTCTCTCCACACAATGGAAGTCAATGGCTATCATCACCTGTTTGGTTACCAGCATTATTTAAGATAACTTGAAGAAATGATGACAGAATTTTCATTTGTTTGTGAACTATACCTTTAAAATACAGTACTTTAACAAAATAATAGCTTATTTAAAGTGCCTCTATTCTACTTTTTCGGATATTATCTTTCATGTATAATATAGAGGTTTGTGAATGTGAAAGGTCTGCACAGATTCAAAGATCAAAGTGTATGATCAAATTGGGATTTTGTCTCCTCAAAGAAAGAACCAATTCTGAATTGCCTAAAATGAGTCACCAGTAATTCCAGTCTTACATCCTGCACAAATCTACGTAGGTTTGTAACACATTTGCATAATGCCAGCCTATGGTCTTCATTGGCTTCCTGTGAACGTCTACTTTGACCCGCCCTCAAACACTGTAGTTGTAGCTGAGGCCTGGAAGAGTTTGGTTCATTCTGTCAACATGTCAAGAAGATGCTGTGCTGCGAAAGCGAATCCGGTAGGCCATAATAACTGTTCGTATCACTCTATCAAGTGCTGAGGAAGCCTCTGGAGCTGAGATTCAGATATAGTAATGGGTGTTTCATTTCCAGCATGCGCTGTAAGGGTTAGACCAATCACAACAGACTGGGCCGTCTGACCAATCACAGCAGAGTAGGCTCATGGATAGACTGAATCCTTTATAAAAACCGTTTCAGGCATTGAGCAAAAATAGGTGATGCTGCAATGTATATAATGACAAAATGAAAGCTGTTTTTTTTTTACCTGGGATTCATGTAAACCCTAAATCTCCTAAACAAAATTATGAACCTTTAAATTAAGCATATGGGCACTTTAAAGGAACAAAAAATGACATATATTGTCTCATTATTTACTCATCCTCGTGTTGTTCAAATCCCATACAAATTTTGATAATTAACTGGTATCTCTTTTAAAGTAAGCTTCAAAAATAGTGCAAATACCAACAAATGTAAATTAAAGTGATCCATGTGCAAGTCTTCTGAATGCACACGATAGCTTTGCGTCAGCAACAAGCAAACATCCACCATGCTCTCCTTGGCACGTTCCAGAGGCATCCAATGCCATATCCAATTTGTGACCAAATCATTATTTTTTATCTTTTTAGTGAGTCAATTGATACAGTTCTGATCTGGCCTGTGTATCTCAAAAGCATTGTGAGCTAAGTTGATCGTAGAGACCTTTGGTGGCAACGGTTCTACAATCTACTTAGGCTTACAATTCTTTTGGGTAACACGGCCCTGAATGAATCATTCACAAATTAGACTGATACAGTTAAACTCAATGATCTATTCACAGCAATTCTTGAGTTCTTGAGGTGAAGATTATCAGTGAATAGCTAAATTTCTCACACAAAGCAATAATAAGGCTTTATAAGATTTGGAATAAAGTGCATGAGTTCAAGCATTCTTTTGTGTTCCATCGAAGAACACATTTTTAATGCAAGAAACATTATTAGTGGACTTTAGGTCCCCTAACATACCAGCTACATAAGTGCAGATTATTATTAAATTAATGGACACAGATGAGCCAGATCATTTCCATAATGACCAGTTGGCATCTAGTTTAAGATGGTCTTTTTGGGGTGCGGTAAATAATGGTGCAAACATCAGTAAATTGACATGGGCAAAACTTAGTAAATCACATTGTGTGATTCATTTTAAAAACGCAAACTTACAAAAATAAAAATACCTGGCATATTACTCCAGTCTATCTGCAAAACTGAACCAACCACTATGAGAGAAGGAAAACCCTTTGGGTCACATTATGTTTCATAAGGTACACCACTGCAAAAATGCTTGGCTAAGCAAGTCTGTCCTCATTACTGTGTTTGTTCTGTAGTAAAAAAATAAACACTAATGGTGTTTTAGTCTTGAATCAGGGCCAGGACATACTGTCATAGCTAAATCATGTCTTTGTGTCTGTTGTCAAGACAGATAGCAAACCTGAAAAACAGCATAGTGCACACCTTCATAGGCCATACTGTGACACAAACACACAAACACTCACAATGCCATGCCAAACTGCTCCAGCCATTTCTTCTTTAGCTCCTTGGTTTTGAAGAAGAACTCAAAGCCGTTCTGACCCTGGTTGTGTGTGAGGTAGAATCCGTGGCACCACTAGAAGAGACAGAGAAGGCAAGGACATCCATGATATAAATGCAAACACACACACACACACAGAGATAAGGCAAAGACAAAAACTGTTGTAATGCTGTTTGATTCAAAACATCAAAGATGCTCTAACAAGGATGAGAGTACAAAGCATGATGGTGTGAGGGGGGTCACTGTTGTTTATGCAAGACTGATGAAATGCTACTATCAAATCTAGCTGGATCATCCTGTTATCATCTGCTGGCATTGTGCTGATGCTTACATCATATCACAACTGATGTAGAACATAATTCATCACTTGAAAGACATGACAGTGTGGACAGTCAGATTAAAAAAACATATTTTTTTTTTTGTTTTCAGTGTGAGCAAATGTATAATGCAGTTCAATAAACAGTTACGTATCCTGACACTAGGCCTTTCAGTCTTAAATTGTTTGCTTAAATAAGAGATTTGGTTTTATGAAATAACATAAAATTCGATTTTTAATTTTTCTTAAGCAAACCTAAGTAGTGTCTGTAACTAAATGTTGCTGACACTATGCTTGGGGGCTTTTAGTGTGTTGCTAAGTGGTTCCTAAGGTGTTCTGTTTGGTTTCTAGGGCGTTGCCAAGGTTTCTAAGCCTCTATGATCTGGCATTATCATGCTTTTTATATCCAGATATTACATACTATTCAAAAGATTGGGGTTGGTAAGATTTGGAAATGTTTACAGTAAAAACAGTAATATTGTGAAATATTACAATTTAAAATAACTTAATCCTAATTTTAAATTACTTAATAATATTGTATTATGTAATTTATTAATGTGAAGACAAAGCTAAAATGTCAACATCATTAGTCTTAATGTCACATGATCCTTCAGAAATCATTCTAATATGCTGATTTGCTGCTCAAGAAACATTTATTATTATCATGAAATGGTTGTGCTGCTATATTTCTGTGGAAATTACATTTTTTTGGGAGTCTTTAATGGATAGAATGTTCAAAAGAATAGCACACATACACACATACAGATTACTCAATGAATAGTAATATTTACAGAATTATCTACCCAGTAAATGTGCTGGCAAAGAAGCATGGAATGTATAGTAACACACGACATCATGTTTTCTAATTTAGCTGTGTCTGGTGTCGGCTGCGTTCGTTAGCAGGCGCTAGACGGTTTTTAATAGGAAACACCATCTGTGCGAATGAAAGCTGCTCTACTGCAGTAACTGATTATGGCACGACAGCATAACAGCACATTTGCTGCCCTCTGCTTTGAAACTGCGATCTTTGGAGGCAATTAGGAGACCGGCTGCACACCTTTCGGTTTTCTCTGTCTGAGGTCGGGTTGTTGGTGATCTTGAAGGAGTGGAGGTCAATCACCTCCTTCATCTCATAGTTATCTCCTCGTCGTTTGCATACGATCACGGCGGCGTCAAACAGAAAGATGTGCCTGCAGTAGAAAAAAAAGGCAAAGATCAAAAGAGAAAGGGAAAATAGAGTAGCGCCTGAGGGTGACACCTTCATAACCCTTAGGCCTTAGTAAAGACCGGCATAGTTTCAGGCTGAGCAGTATTCCACACTTTAATCAGCTCACCTGTCTTGTTTGGCTCGTTTGTCGACTGAAGTTACTCGCACTTCGCTGTCACCTTTCGGTCTCCCGTAGTTACGGAGAGACTGATTCTGCAGAACACAGAGCAAATTCAATGCAGGCATGCTTGTGTACTGCTAGGGGTCAATGTTCTTGAGTTAGATGTTTCTATCTCCACAACACTGTTCAAAGTGTCATGCTGTCTCTGCTTAACATCTTTTAGTAGTGTTGGGGAGCAACTAACGAAAAGTAGGCATGCAAATCAGTGCATATGTAGTCTGACACCATCTTCCGATTTTCCAGTAACTTACAGTAGCATTCTTTCCCAGCTTTTCTTAGAGCTGAAGAAATATTCAAATACACTTTCCTGAAAAATCCTCTCTTACAAGTTGCACTGCTAAGCTTGAATCATGTTAGCAAATGGATTTGTTTCAATGGTTAAAAATTCACTGATTCATTTTAATGGTCTTAATAGTGACTTTAATAGTTCTTAATAGCACTTTTTTGGAGTAATATATATATATATATATATATATATATATATATATATATATATATATATATATATATATATATATATAACTCCAAAAAAGTGCTATTAAGAACTATTAATGATATATATATATATATATCAATTATGTAATCCTAAACTTGATGACAATGTCTGAAATAACTTAGTTATCTAATTATTAAAGTGATTCAAACTTAATTTAATTTGTTAAAATATATTATTCTTATTTTTAAAAAAGCAAATAAAACAATTTAGGATGATCTCAGTGAAATAAAATGTTGTTTCAGAGGCAGAAGACCCTTGCATGAGGTACACAATGGGGATCTTCTTCTGAAAAAACTTGAAAGCTTGATCTATTTGGTGTTGGGTGTATCTGGACCCAGTGAATACTGAGGTGAAAAATATGTCTTTTTAGCTTATAATGCAGCTAGATACTTTATCAAAAGTGTAGTTTGACTACAGTAGTTTCCCCAACTCTGCTTTTTAAATAATAGCCTGTGATTTATATGAAGTGTGTGATTTAGCTCACAAGGTTTTCTATAGATTTCTGGTACTGCTTGATGTCTCGTAGAGTCTCGATGTCTCTCTTCACCTCGTTGACATACTGGGCCAGATCCTGAAGAGATGGAAGCATAAACAAAACACCTTAACATTCAACATGCTTAGACTTTGAGCTGCGTATAAACAAGGAAATATTTCTATCCGTGAGCTAAAAATAATTATATTTCCTCCCCAGCTTCCTTATTGACAATGCCCCATGTGATGACTCGTTTCCATCTAAAAATGCAAAATAAGATTTAGCGTCTGAAAGGCGAGGCTTATTTGACAAATCTCATTGCGCGCTCCCGTTCCCGTGAGTGGAGTTTAGTGACTCATTCATCATCGCGTATCTAGAATAATCAGAGAGTGGGGGTGGGGCTGCTCGTGCTCGCCCACCATGAGGATCTTTAAGGGGAGCACTTGAGGAGGTTAACTGCGTTAGCCCGATACCCCAATCAATGCTAAGTGGCTAATTTATCCAAATGAAATCATCACAGCCCTCGGTGCAATCTGCACAATCTTCTCAGCTTGATTTGCCTCAATTAACGGACGGTTACCTGTCAAGATGCATTCGGCACCATCTTGATCATGTCTAGAGTCAAGAGGGCCACACTGATTTTCAACGAAAGCTTTTCTTACGAAAAAAGTTGATGTACGCCCATGCTAAATAAATAGCTGTAAGAGAATGGAATTTGTCATTGTTGTCATTACAAATTGAACACAGAAAGATGGGTGTATCACAGAATAATATCTAATATCGCAGAAAGATGGGTGATTAAGAGCCTGTTGGTATAAATTATGCAATGATGGGGAGATAAATGTGTGTATGAGAGCAGGATAACAGTCGGGTGAGGACTGTAGGAGGCCTCATTTGTCTTATGGTTCAACAATGAGTCCTCACAATGCTGCAGACTTCTCAGTAGAATACTACCCAGAAATCTAAGCAACAGGCAGCTGATGAAAAGGACATTTATATACTCAACCCACCTTCATGGCGTCCAGCGCTTGCCGTAAATTACTCTTGTCTGCGGCATCATGTGTGTGTTTCACCAGCTCCTGTCAGGAAGGAAGAAAGATATGAGATGGTGTTCACGGCCCATGTCTCAGTGTCTTATTATCACCAGATGATGATGAACACAGCAGACAGTCGGATGTACAGGAGCGAAGCCGAGCCGGAGGACATCTGTCACTTTCGCACACTCTCATAACTCCTACTTATAACCGTGCAAAATGTTTACCAACAATAGAAAGAACATCTGAAATGTAACAACATTCAGCAATACTTTAGGTTCAGGTCACACTGAAGGAGAATTTATTTGATTTGACTTGTCTGTTCATCAATCCCTGCTAAAAAGCGAGTGACTCAATTTAAAGACAACGATAAAAAAAGATTATGTGGCAAGCATGAGAATACAATTATAATACAAACACATACAGCGTGGCATGTCCTCCTCACACACACACACGCACACACGCACGCACGCACACACAAACTGAAATAATATCCCAAACTGCATCGCAGGTTCAAGAATTGAAATGAGAAGCAAAAGGTTTTTGTGGGGTTGAAATTGCCTTCCTGCTCCGGGATGAAGTAAACAAGACATCTGGGCCAGTCTGTAGGATAAGGGAGGGTGCTATGAATGTCCTTTACTCAGGTCTGATAAATGGCTTCCTTTTGGCCTAAGAGATATATTGCCATCCTGCACAAGCCAAATCCCCTGCGTCAGTCAAGCTGAACCTGCGCATTATTATCAGCAGAAAGACGGACATCACCTTATTTTTCATTCTCACTTCCTTCTACCCTCACACAGCGAGAGAGAGAGAGAGATAGAGAGAGACAGAAAGGAGCTATGACACTAACAGAGATTACTGCAGAAATAAAATGCAGCCAATCTCTTATCCGAATGTTTGCAGAATTCTAGGTGAATATCATTCAAACGTGATTTCACAGAGCAGCATCGCAGTGTTGTAAACTCTGGCCCACTTGCACCTTTTATATCAAACATTTGCCCAAATTATGCTCCAAATTAGTCGCATCACTAACGTCCGCTCATGACCATCTTCTGGTTGCTTTGTTTCTGTCGACCAATGCAAAAAATATTACCACTTTATATTTATTGATATTTATTGGCTTAGATGTATGGAAGCTTGTTTCCGCCACAGAATAAAAAAATACAAAATGTAATAGCGACTTTTTTTCTCACAAATTAATTCTGACTTTCTTTCTCACAATTGCGAGTTTATATCTCGCAATTCTGACTTTATAAACACACAATTGCTGGATATAAATTCAGAATTTTGAGATATAAAAAAATTGGGACTTTATAACTCCCAATAGACCCTTTTCACAGACTGTGATGATTTAACGGTCATCAATATCGTAAAGTTCTTTGCCTCTAAAATGTATGTACATTTATAACTAATACTTTGTATCATATTACATGTGCATCAAATTACAAAAAAACAAGTTACTGCGGCTGTGAGGGTGTCTCTAATACAGCGTCTATGGGAGTGATGTAAAAATTGACATATTTCTCACTTTTCACTGCCGTTATCAATCTCACTCTATTTTTTCCTTCTTTTTGAAAGTTGTAAAATCACTATTGTGAAGTTTTTCTTTTGCTATTTGAGCAAATGGGGACACAAAAAATATAAAAATCATTCACCGCTATAAAAGTTGCCCCAACTATGACGACTTCCGCTCGGAGAAACCCGGAAATGTGAAAAGGGTCTATTGCACGTTTATATCTTGCAATTCTGAGAAAAAAATGCGAGATGTAAACTCACAATAATCTTTTAAAATGTTTTATTCTAATTTCTTAAAAGCATAACTTTTTATGTAAATATGATGTATACATTAACTTTTTTTACGATTTACGAACATTACTTTGATTTCTTTGCAAGGTTACAGTAAAAATCTGATTTTCAAAATCAAATTTAAACCTGAACGTTCAGTACCATTCAAAAGTTTGGGGTTGGTAAGATTTGTTCATGTTTTTGGAGTCTCTTCTGCTCACCAAGGCTGAAATATTGTTATAATTAAAAATAATTATATTTTATGATGTAATATATTCTTGTGATGCAAAGCTGAATTTTCAGCATCATTACTCCAGTCTTCAGTCACATGATCCTTCAGAAATCATTCTAATATTTGCTGCTCAATAAATATTTCTTATTATTATCAATGTTGAAACCAGTTGTGCTGTTAAATATATTTGTATTCTTTAAACAACTTTTGGACCCACTTTATATTAGGTGTCCTTAACTACTATGTAAAAACATTTTAATTAATAATTTGATACATTGCACTTATTGTATACATACATGTTTTTACATTGTACTTACATTTTTAAAAATACCTGCATGTGATTACATCTGTAATTAATTTCTGTAGTTACATTTGTAATTACACAGTTGACCCTTCCCTTACACCTAACCCTACCCTTAAACTGACCCATCTCACCACACCTGTCCCTAACCCTACCCGTATCCCACCTCAATATCAGCAAAAGTGTTTTGCAATACAATATGAACACAGTAAGTACATTGTACTTATTTTTTTATGTAAGTACATAGTAGTTAAGACACCTAATATAAAGTGGGGCCCAACTTTTTGTAGCTATGTAAAAATCTACTCACATTTGATCGATTTAATGCATCCTTGTTGAAGTATTAATTTAATTTCTTTATAAAAATTATCATTTTGGAGTAAATAAAGAAGAACTGTTGATTTAATCTGATTATTTAAATATTATAATAATTAATAATAGATTATTCATGAATTATTTTCAATATAACTCTCATTCTGTAAAGCTGGTTTGCTCTTTATATCACTGGCCAAGGCTTTCTCCAGCAGAGCAAAGAGCAAAGAAAGACAGTCTGTCATACGCTAGCCTGCTCTCCAGAGGGGCAGCAGACAGACAGACGCTCTATCTGCACACACACACACACACACACACACACACACACACACACACACACACACACACACCCACACACGTTCCCTAAACCCACAGCTGGCCAGATGGGCAGGGAGGTGAACTGAGCTGTGGACAGCCATGCAGGCATGCTAAGTAGACGCTTGCACACACACACACCTTCACTGTTCTGTCCGCTGAGAGCCAAAAGGTTCCTGCAACAGCAGGAGGATCGCGGTGGCTCACGCTATGCACATCTCCCTCTCTCTATACTTTTCTTTTTCTCTCGCCTTCGTTCACATTTATTTCTAAATCCCTTCATAGCTGGGTCATGCAGTAGACCTAACGTGTGATGGACAGAGACACACTATGAATTATTCATGGCTGGCTTCGTGAGATGTTTGTGGAATATGGCCAGACCAAACATACACAACTGGATAAAGCATGCTGCTTCTCCATTATGTGGATTATACTGCCCCTACTGGAGGACTGTGGAATGTATTATACTGCCTCTACTGGAGGACTGTGGAATGTATTATACTGCCTCTACTGGAGGACTGTGGAATGTATTATACTGCCTCTACTGGAGGACTGTGGAATGTATTATACTGCCCCTACTGGAGGACTGTGGAATGTATTATACTGCCTCTACTGGAGGACTGTGGAATGTATTATACTGCCTCTACTGGAGGACTGTGGAATGTATTATACTGCCTCTACTGGAGGACTGTGGAATGTATTATACTGCCTCTACTGGAGGACTGTGGAATGTATTATACTGCCCCTACTGGAGGACTGTGGAATGTATTATACTGCCTCTACTGGAGGACTATGGAATGTATTATACTGCCCCTACTGGAGGACTATGGAATGTATTATACTGCCCCTACTGGAGGACTATGGAATGTATTATACTCCCCCCACTGGAGGATTTCATTCATGGATTATGCTGCTTCTCTGTGAAGACAGACACCACTGCCCCTAGTGGACATAGCAGTAAATCAGTCATTTAAAGACAACATAGAAAAAACCGTAACATATTTGTTCGATCAGAGCACATTAATCAGTGTATGTGATAAATGCTTTATGATAAAAGACTCTTTTATCAAAATAATAATATTAACATCCTCATTTACACCTCTGAAATGACTTTCTGTGTGTGTGTGTGTGTGTGTGTGTGTGTGTGTGTGTGTGTGTGTGTGTGTGTATGTGTGTGTGTGTGTGTGTGTGTGTGTGTGTGTGTGTGTGTGTGTGTGTGTGTGTGTGTGTGTGTGTGTGTGTGTGTGTGTGTGTGTGTGTGTGTGTGTGTGTGTGTGTGTGTGTGTGTGTGAAATAAAAAATCTTTCAAACCTGTAGAAGCAGATGATACTTCAGAACTCTCTGCATCGGAACAACTAGTAGATCTCTCAGAGTAAACTTCCCATTGTTGGCTCGTTTGGAACATAACTGAAAATAATAAACAGAAACCACATATGTGACTTTTCTGTACAAAAATGGAACAAAAATGACAATAAAAAGTTCTGAAATGTTCTGTACTATCTTCAACCACCAGGTGGCAGTGTCTAGCAACAAATAACTTCTACAAGTTTAGTTTTGGTAGTGAAAAAGAAAAACTACTTTCATAAATCATTTCATGACAGATCCATTTCTTCCCACCAGGCTGTACAAAGGGTCTAAATTATGTCACTTGTGTGTTGTATACAGTCAGTTAATTTTAGGTTGTATCTAATAGTTCTCACAACAAAGATTTGTGCTACCGTATTCATGTAAAGTTTTCATGAACCCAGTCTGACAATGCCTTACCTCTAACATCTGCCTGACGTCCTCTCTGTTCTTACAGATGTCATCCAAACACGCAATGGCTGATTCTACGTGACTGCAGTATTTCCCATACAGGACTAATCTATCACACGGGAAAACAGACACGTGTGAGAAGAGGCCGGAGCTAAAGAGAAATAGCTAAAGAGAATCAACTGATCACCTTTCTTTGTATTTGATAAAAATCTGGTGCAGGTTACTGGCGTTATGCATAAGCACTGAATCCTGAATCTCCCTCAGAAGACTTGTGTGCACTTTCACAAGATCCTGTTGCAATATAGAACATGAAAATATGAGGTGATGACACAGATTCAAGCTCAAATCTGTCCTCTATTAGAGAAGGTTTTGTGACTCACTGGTATATTGATGAACACTTTTTCGATATCCGCACCAGACAGTGACTGTCCCAGAGGCTTCATAAAGAACTGAAAATAATAATGAAATATAAAGATCAAGAATATGATATAGCTGAAGCTAATGCACAATAAATATAATTGTAATATAATGAATCTGTGACCCATCATGGAAATGTACCATGCTTGCTTATATTATAATATAACTACAATGGAAATGTTGTATATTCATAGTAAGATTTTAAATAAATAAAAACAATAAAAATCAAGCTATATTGCAATAAAATTATTCTATGAACCATTGTGGAAATTTACCATGGTTTTACTATAGTATCTATAACAGAAATGTGCAGATTCATACTAAGATTTCAAATAAAGGGAAAATGACCATGACTTTATTATACTGTAGTAACTACAGTGAAGATGCTGTATATCCATACAACTATTTAAAATCAACCAATAAAAACAACAAAAATGCTATTTTGTGTGTTTGTTTGTTTTTTAACCATTGTGGAAATGTACATTTTACTATAGTAACTACAACGGAAATGTGTATTTTCATATTAAGATGTAAAATAAATGGAAATTTACCATGGTTTAAAAATAAATAAATAAATCACAATAATAATAATACAATACTTTTATAAATATTATATACACTTTTAATATACTTTTATAAGTATAAAATACTTATTTAAACTATGTTAGCATCAGTTATAGTTTACAAATGTGTCTAAGCTACTATTTTTAATAGTCTTTAGCATAGATTAATTTCAGAATTTTTCTGTCATTTTAAATTGTTTAAATAAATAAATAACAATAATAATGATAATTAAAAAAATATTTAAAATGTATTAATTTTATGTTAACATTAGTTATACTTTATAAATGTGTTTAAAGCTACTATTTTTACTTGTTTCAAAAGCATAGAATATTTTCAGAATTTTTCTGTAATATTAATTTCTTTAATTTGATGATAATGGTGGCTTACAGCAAGTCATCAGGGGGAATTGTAACAATTTCTGTAGTTTCTATGGTATTTTGGCAGCAACTATGTAACATTTTGTATGTTAAGTCACATTTATCTAAACATGGTAAGAAATATTCATCCATTGTTTTACCTGTGGTTACTATGGTCTTAAAGGGTTACTTTAGCATACGGCTTTGTATCAGTAGAAATCCGGTAGTATATTGGAATTATGGTACTTTCCCCCCTCATATCCCCCTGAGACGAGAGAATTATGCATTTTATTTCAGGAAAAAATCCTCTGATGACGCAAATATCATCATTTTGTGTCATCTGAGGATTGTTTTTGCCAGAGCCTAAAGACTACAGCCAGTAGAGGGAGCTAGATCCACATGTTTTCAACATCGCACAAAGTGGAGGGATCTCATCTCACTCACAGACTGTGTATGCGCACGGCTGCTCGGTTCAAGCATTTATAACGGAGCGGTGCGGAGCAAAGTGAGTGTTTCAACTTTTCAAATGAATTCCTATGAAGCTTCCAAAGGCATGATCTGAAAACGCGCCAGACTGAACACATGCCGTGAATGTATGCCACGCAGGTACTTACCTAAGCTCTGCGCTCTTGTGATGAATGTAATCATGACTCCTGCTGCGTTTGTGCCGTGACTGTCATTCGGTTCACTCACATTATATTGAGCAGACATGTTAAATTTTTAATTGTAGTGTCTATTCTCTAACAATTGAACTAAATGACGGTGGTGGCGGTGTCATGGTGGGCAAGTGATAACCAGTAGCCGTGGCTTTGGGAGTGGCCTCGTTGGGCAGCGAAGCAAGTGCATTCTGGGAGTTGTTGTCTTTCATCCACATGAGATAAAATTACATTTTCTATCTTTTCTCAGTCTAGAAGGCACCAAATTTCACATTTCTACTACATAAATTACCCAGTTTAAATACAAAGCTTAATGCTAAATCACTGAAGTAACCCTTTAATAAAAACACCAAAGTTAATTATATCTTCCATTACATTTAGCTGACGCTTGGCAGATCTCACACATTACATTAATGGGTCTGACTGTGCAGTTATAAAAATGCCTCACTTTCTCTATGGAGTCCAGCGTCTCTGTGTATTTCTCCTCAGTCTGTTTGATTTCCATTAGACAGCAGCTCCTGATGTCCGTCTCGGCCTGTTTCTGTAATTACACCAGAAAGAGAGAGAGCGCGAGAGAGCATTTTATGACCTGCGACCCTAAACATGTATACTTGTAAAAGCATTTGGGTTAGCTCACCTGTGGTTGCACCAACTCAACCTTCATCAGGTCTTCATACACCTCTCCACCCTCATCATCATCATACACACAGTCATAGAGATCTTCCTCGTCTTCAACACCATTTTCACTGAGACACAGACCAACAACATTCAGTGATTCTCCAAAGGTTTAGTTTAGTACATAAACTTTTTAGTTTAAAGATAGCATAGAGATATAAATGGACGATGGAACAGAAAACCCCCTAAGAGGACAGCGCAATGTGTTTAAATGCTTGGGCATATCCGATATATGGAGAAAAATACCTCTTCATGAAATTGCTCGAGGGGTTTAAAACGATAATGTTTCCCTAGTCTAAATTAAACACCCGGTTTTCAGCTACAGCAAAAGAGACTTTATAGCTGAGTCAGGCCTTAAAATCACTAAGATATGTTCTCCAGATGGGTACAAAACAGAAAGAAACTCTGTTGATCTCTTTTCCTAACCATTTGTGTAGTTTGAATCTATTACGAAACGCCTTCAAGGAAAAGTCTCTTTCTGACAGGGACAAAATCGTACTGGCACATCGCCCTCCAGGGAAAATCACTCAGCAAACACGTTTCATATGAACAAACCATCACATGAGGAAAACAACCCTCTGCTAGAGGGCCTTGTGTGTGTGTGTGTGTGTGTGTGTGTGTGTGTGTGTGTGTGTGTGTGTGTGTGTGTGTGTGTGTGTGTGTGTGTGTGGTTAAGAAACAGATGTGATGAGGCCGAGCCAAAACATAGTGACAGCAACATCAATATTTGCTACGCATAATATCATATCCTCAAACATGTCATATGAGGAGAGCAGACATTTCTGCTACGTGTTGCTCAGAAAATCTTTTATTTCATCAGAAGCAGTGCTGTTGTCATTTACTAAAACTAGCAGACAGATTACAATTTTATGAAAAACAAGAATCCCATACATAGTCACGTAAAAAACTGAATAACATTTAACAGTCACCAAAAAAAATTTGAACAATATTGATAAAGTGACATTTAAAGACAGTGTTTGGAAGCATATTTCCACCACTTAATACAAAATAAAAAAGGTATGACTTTTTATCTCATAATTCTGAATATTTCTTGCAATTTCAATTTCACAATTCAGACGTTATAACTCACAACTGTGGGTTTATATCTCACATTTCTAAGGAAAAAAAGTCAGAATTTAAATTTGGAGTATATCTCACAATGTGGACTTTCTAACTCACAATTGCACATTCTGACTATTTCTTGTAATTCTGAGTGTATTACGAGCAATTTTGACTTTTTTCTTAGAATTGTGAGATATAAACTAGGAATTGAGAGAAAAAAGTCAGTGTTGTATGATATAAACTTGCAAATAAGAAAGGTAATCTTTTCATATCACAATTCTGAGGGGGAAAAAGGAATTAAATTTAGTTTATAACTCGCAACTCTGACTTTTTTTCTCCAAATTTTGAGATATAGGGCCCTATTTTAACGATCTGAGCGCATGGTCTGAAGCACATGGCACAAGTGCACGTAGGGCGTGTCCGAATCAACTTTTGCTAGTTTAACGACGGAAAAAACTATCTGCACGCCAGGCACATAGTCCAAAAGGGTTGTACCTATTCTCTTAATGAGTCATGGGTGTGTTTTAGGCGTAACGTGCAATAAACCAATCAGAGTCTCATCTCCCATTCCCTTTAAAAGCCAGTTGCGCTCGCACCATGGAGGATTCGCTATTTACAAAACGGAATTTGCGATTGGAAAGACTGAGCACTACTCCAGAGAAATCCTTTTATTTTTAATATTTAAAAATGTTTGTGTGCTGCTGCGCGTCCCTCTGTGTGTAATAAGCAGAGTGCACACGCATTGTCGGGCTAAAACTAGCAAAAAACAGTTGCGTGTCTGGCATCACATTGCGCTGGGTGTATGATAGGTTAGACTCAATATTGAAAGTTATCAAATTTGACTTGTGAGATATAAAGTCTAACTTTAGAGATAATTACCTTTTTATTATTCCATTGTGGAACAAGCTTCCATAACGACCATCATTTTTACACCTATGAATCTGAGGATATCTACAGGAGGATGGTATGTGTGTGGCACACATTATGCCATGACTCAACATGTTAACGTTAACCTAAGTACTCCTGTGTGCTCCAGCCTGAGGCTCCTTTATCTCTCCTAACAGATACCGTACAGTGAGCTGGAGGTTAAAATATCATGTTTCTGCAGAGGAAGAAAAAAATATAACTCACTCTATCAGATCCTCTAGATGATTATAAATGTCTTCATCCTCAACACTCTCTTCTGTGGGAAATGGCCTAGAATAGAAAGAGAGAGAGAAAATATGCATTATATGCATTCATAGTTAGAATGTTTGATTTCTTCTTTTTTTAATATACTGTACCTTATTCCAGTCTGCTGTGCAATGTGTGTATGAGAGAGCTTGGACAGTGTGTCCATAACCTAAGAGAAAAAGACAATAAAATTACTCATTATATGTCAAGTCAGGGATAATCAGACAGTCATAATTACAACTCTACTACTTTAAATAAGTGTGTGTGTGTGTGTGTGTGTGTGTGTGTGTGTGTGTGTGTGTGTGTGTGTGTGTGTGTGTGTGTGTGTGTGTGTGTGTGTGTGTGTGTGTGTGTGTGTGTGGACTGGTAATCCCTACGGTATGGGGACAAAATGTCCCCACAAAGATGGCAATATCCAAATTTTTGTCCTTGTGGGGACATTTTTTTGGTCCCCATGAGGAAAACATCTTATAAATCACACTAAGTGATGTTTTTGAAAATGTAAAATGCAGCATGTCTCCTGTGATGGGTAGGTTTAGGGGCAGGGGCAGTGTAGGGGATAGAAAATATGGTTTGTACAGTATAAAATGAATTACGCCTATGGAATGTCCCCACAAAACATGGAAACACAACATGTGTGTGTGTGTGTGTGTGTGTGTGTGTGTGTGTGTGTGTGTGTGTGTGTGTGTGTGTGTGTGTGTGTGTGTGTGTGTGTGTGTGTGTGTGTGTGTGTGTGTGTGTGTGTGTGTGTGTGTGTGTGGACTGGTAATCCCTACGTTATGGGGTTAAAATGTCCCCACAATGATGGCAATATCCAAAATCCTTGTCCTTGTGGGGACATTTTTGGTCCCCATGAGGAAAACATCTTATAAATCACACTAAGTGATATTTTTGTAAAAATGCAGCATGTCTCCTGTGATGGGTAGGTTTAGGGGCAGGGAAGTGTATGGGGATAGAATATATAGTTTATGCGGTATAAAAACCATTACGCCTATGGTATGTCCCCATAAAACATGGAAACACAACATGTGTGTGTGTGTGTGTGTGTGTGTGTGTGTGTGTGTGTGTGTGTGTGGCCATTTACATGCATTAAAATATGAAATACAAGCAGCGCAACATTAGTACCAGTAGAGGTCAGTGTGCATCAACATTTCAGTGCCGATCAGGTTTACATGCACAGTCAGCCTCACATGAGCCTGACATGAAAAGTATGAAAGATTCATCATCATCTTTTGTGCTCTACACGATCACCAAGAGTGTTCACATCTCTGATCTTCCACAGAGCCGCTTATGAGCACTGAATAATCACGGAGCTCTTCATATCATTTGATTCAACACATTAAAGCCAGATTTACCATCAGGTCATGCACACGAGTGCATTCAAATGCAAACAAAAGCAAGCATGGGTAAACAAATATGAAAATGTAAAAAATGTAACTTGTTATATTGCATAATTTGCAGGTGTATTTAAGAGATTTCCATATCTATGATAAGCACATGGGTGGTTTAACCCGTAGTGCCTGGGGAAGAAGTGTTCAGAAATCAATTGCAATCACACCAGCTCAGCTGAACTCTGTGTGCATAACAACTGAATTACATTACAAATACAGAGCACAGACTGAGTCAAGCGGGCAACTGCCAATCCATGCACGCTACTCTGACCGCTTTGCTGAGAAACAGAGAGAGAAAGATGCTCATCCTGTCTTTCAAGACTCAGTCTTGCAAAGAGATCTGATCCGATACATTTGCAACCAGCCTGACATGTTGAAGGGAAATAATTTATCTGCATTGTTGGAGGTAGAACGGATCAGTCAGTTTGGCCTTTTGTGAATGTTTTAATTTTCACAATATTCTTTCTTCATTGGAACACAAAAGGAGAAGTTTAACAGAGTGCTGATACTGTTCTGTGCATACAATGAAATTAAATGGTGCTAACCTTTAAAGCTCAAAAAGTACTATATTAAAACTATATTCCATATGGGTTTTTATGAATTCTTGTAATTTTTTTAGACAGCCACATTCACTTTCATTGCATGCAAAAGAGCAGCACGGTCATCCTGTCTAACATTTATTTTTGTGTTTTATGGGGGGGTACAGGTTTGGAACAAGTAAATGATTAATGTATTTTTCTTCAAAAGCAAAAACTCTTGATTTTCAACCTCACCAACCCAAAAGTACACGTTGGCGGAATATGAAACTGGCTGTCTATCTGTTCATTTGTATCATATACCGTACGCTGCTTTTGGGAAATCTCAGCTGGGATTTCCACCCTCCCACCTTCATATCAGCACCCTGCTATATTGTAACACATCAAAACGGAAATGACATGATTTGTATTCAGGCCTATCCCAGTAAGTTCCACCTGGTTTGGGAGTAAACATGCTGTAATTGTATGCGTTTTTCAAAGATCCTGGATTCAGACACATCAGCGCTGATAAAAGACACGCATGCAAACACAGGAAATTATAATACAGTTAAAAGAGATGAATGGTTTGTCTGGCTTCCTGTTCTGTACACTACAGACAAATGGAGAAAATCTCAAAGGTGCAAGCATTCTGTACAAGGATTACAACATTCACTCTCTCTCAAAAAACGGCACAGCACAGAACACAACAGGAAGACCAAAAATGGAGCTGGTGCAAACTAAGCAAAGGTTACTTTCACTTTCAAGAGGTAACGGACCATCAGGCCATGTCTTGTCATTGCAAAAAATAGCACAGAGCTTTTTATATATGACACAAAATTAAAACCTTTCTAAGGGTTCTATGGAAAATTGTAGTGCTGTATTTAGAAAAGGGAAGGTGCATTTAGAGTTAAAGACAACTGGAAAAAGATTTACAAAACAGAGAAAGAAAACCCCCTTTATTTCCAGGATCTGAATATATCATAAAGGCTTACACAACAGGCTGAAGAGGAGGAAAGGGTGGAAACAGTCTCTAACAGGTGGCGTGCTTCAAAGACCCCCTGTGAACCCAGCAAAAGTGAGTCAGGGGTGGATTCATGACCTTAGACTTGTTTCCTAAGGATTCTGACAACAGTGGGAATGTTTCTCTCTCTATGAATGTTGAGAGGCTTGCCTCCGAAAAAGATTGTTTCTGTTTCTTCTAAAAGTGTGCAGAGATGAAAGTTATCAGGTTGGCTTGTAGATGCATATTCACTGAAGTGACAGCAATAAGATTTCGGTATGACTCTCAAGTGTGCTCTGCAAGTGAGTCTGCTTGAGTCTAGTTTCATATTCATATTCTTGTGGCCTTTCTCCTATCCATAATTCAATACACAAAAAACACACAAAATATATATATATTTCACAGACCTTTTTAAATAATCAGGTCAAAAAGGCTTGAAACAACAAAATATATAATTAGTTTATATAAATTAGCGTGTATAAGTGAATAACTGATTATCTCTTCATCACGGCACCTGTTAGTGGGTGGGATATATTAGGCAGCAAGTGAACATTTTGTCCTCAAAGTTGATGTGTTAGAAGCAGGAAAAATGGGCAAGCGTAAGAATTTGAGCGAGTTTGACAAGGACCAAATTGTGATGGCTAGACGGGTGGGTCAGAGCATCTCCAAAACTGCAGCTCTTGTGAGGTGTTCCCGGTCTGCAGCGGTCAGTATCTATCAAAAGTGCTCCAAGGACCGGCGACAGGTTCATGGGCGGCCAAGGCTCATTGATGCACGTGGGGAGCGAAGGCTGGTCATGTGGTCCGATCATACAGACGAGCTACTGTAGCTCAACTTTCTCAAGAAGTTAATGCTGGTTCTGCTAGAAAGGTGTCAGAATACACAGTGCATCACAGTTTGTTGTGTATGAGGCTGCATGGCCGCAGACCATTCAGGGTGCCCATGCTGCGTGCAGTGGGCATGTGAGCATCAGAACTGGACTACAGAGCAATAGAAAAAGGTGGACTGGTCTATATATATATAGATATTGGAAAATCTTCCTCACAATGGCAGATTTTCTGACGCAAGTTAAACAAAGTTGACAGCAAGTTGAAGAACAACTCTGCACACTGTAATTAACACACATTAGGGAACCGCAGTCTCTGACGTAGAATCACAGGCACCAGGTCCAGGGACTTCCAGGGAGATCCAAATGTACTGGTGTTTTAAACACCATCTGATTAAAATGTACATACATCAGCCTCTTGTCAGTGAAAGGAGGTGGTTAACCTTCGGAAAATGTGGATTGTCAACATCAGAAAGTCTAAATGTTATTTTATTATATTAGGACATTATTTGGGACATGTCTAAATACAGCTTGATTTGTGTGCCCATTATTTTCTAGCTATAAAAATTAAATAAACATCTTTTAAAACAAAGCCAGTTTAAAACTAGCTACATTTCAAAAGCAAATTGTACACTATTTGTCGAAAATGCCACCCATATCATCTCCCATCTATCATTAAACTGCAAGAGCATGTTTCCTGTGTGTCTCATCTTGTCTTTATCTGTCTCATCTATCCCCTGCCCTTTAATGTCTCAAGTACAGAGATAAACTAATCAGATAGATGGCATCACGTCCACATACAAGGTCACAGGCAAGATCTATTCAAATACACGCAGGTGTACGCACACACACACACACACACACACACACACTAGAACCACAAGTACAAACAGTTTCATATTTACTGGACAGTCAAATAATACGCAAATATTTAAAAAGTTTAACTCCTATAGCAGGTGTGAGTTTGGATATGTATTTGCCACTCCCGTAAATAACTGAACTGTGTGTGAACGAAACCGTATTAGGAACGCAAATACAGAACTGATAATCGTTTATGTAAACCGTATATGTTTGCAAGTAAAAATAATAATATGCTTTTTTTATCATGTAAAAGGGAGTATAAGAATGTCAAGTCAACCTTCCAAATGTATATCATTATATATGTTTTATGTCAAATCAACAGAATCTATATCCTTCAGACATAAAGGTTTTGCAAGGGTTGTGATTTTACAGAGGCTTGAAATATTATATATTATGTATATGTTTTTCCTTATAATACCGCAACCAGTTTCTACATTCACCATGTTACAGGGCAAACATCTTTGTTCATAATCAAGTCCAATAATAATAATTCAATAACCAATACCATGCTCACTGCATTCTGATTCATAATAAAATAATGCATAAAATAATAAATAATTTTCATTGTTTTATATTTTAAATATTAAATATATAAAATATTTTGCACTTTGTGTTTGTAATCATTATAGTGCTGTCAAATCGATTAATCACGATTAATCACATCTAACATAAATGTTTGTAAATATATAATATATTTGTGTGTGTACATACACACACACACAATTACAAACTTTTGTTAGATGCGATTAATCGTGATTAATCACATCTAACATAAACGTTAGTAAATATATATTATATTTGTGTGTGTACATACATACACACACACACACACACACACACACACACACACACAATTACAAACTTATGTTAGATGCATAATTTTACATAATTTTACATCATAAATCACGATTAATCGATTTGACAGTTATTAATTTATACCAAATGATTGTATTTATGATGTAAAACTATGTGTTAAAGAATTTCACATAAAAAAAACACAAGCCACAGAGAAAGCTAAAATTTATATTTAAAACTAAATATCCAAAACTCTGTAAAAAACCCTGTCCAAACCCTGCTGACATTCTCCATAATGACTCTGTACTGCAATTTTGCACTCAGTAAGAGTGAATGTTTAATTATGATCTTCAATCAGATGTTAAAATCCCCCAGCAGCCTTTGTGGTCTATTTCCGTGCCTCCGCCTAAAAGCAGACAAGCATTGTCTTGTATAGACTCAACTGAAAGTCCATTATGGCTTGCAGACTTTTATATCCACTCTCTTATCTCTCCCTCTTTGTGGTTTTCCTGCAGGCTCGTTCCTGAAGCGTTCCTTACTTTTAGATTCCAGATCAGTGATTATGGATCACTGGAGCTTAATATAATGTCATTCACAGATCTCAGAGGACATCTGAATGACATCGGTACAGAAGCTGTTTAATGGGTCCCAGGACTGTGAAGGTGATATCAAACATGACAATGGAATGAATTTTTAATTCGGTTACGTTTTCCATTTTTATGCAGATTAATTATTAATTTTACTCATCTGTGCTTTCGTGGATGTACCGTATAATTAAAGCAGAGCTCAGACACAGTACAATACTGCCTTAAAAATAAAACCACAGCAGAATACACTTACAGATGTTTTAACTTGAAGAACAACATGACTAGCCAGAATGAGATGACTGAAAATGCTTCCATTTGCATATTTAAAAGCACACCTTCATTTATAGCTCTTCAGGCCATAAACAGAGAGTCAGCTATCATCCATACCTGTTGTCCATAGACCTCAAATCCTGAGAGCTCCCATTCAAATCCTAAAAAATACATCTGATTTCAACAAAAACACTCATCTGAAGGAATAATGAAGGAGTATAACAGTAAGTGAGTGCAAAATGAAAATGTTTGAATCTTCACACAGCTCTAATACAGTACAACAACATTATTACGTGACCAAATCATTGAGTCAGTGAGTTAAACTCAAGAACTGGATTAGTGAATTAACAGTTCTTTTGAACTTTTATTTCCAGAGAACCAGTTGATCCAGTTCACACATTGCACTGAACAAATAATTCACAAATCTGACTGATTTGTTCACAAATTCACTGGCTGCATCCAAAATCGCATAGTCGCTTGAGTAGGTACTTATTTTGAATAAGTTTACTTCATGAGTCATGAGGCAATTAATGTGCATTTTGTTTTGTGATTTCACCGGAAAGAATGGAGTTCCCGCAATAGCATTAAGTGATAGATTGACAAAGACAAGAAAAAGAACTGTGAACCCCACTTACTTTGATTTGATTGGCCATCTCAATCGTTTTTGACACTGATGAGCGCCGTTAGACCTAAGGCAGAAAAGACTAAAAATGTTTTTAAAACGTTTAAACATTTTTGTCATCCTAACATACAAAGCGCTGCATAATGTAGTGCAGGAGAGCAGTGCAAGGGGGGACAAATTGGGGGGGACAATTTGGCCATTTCTAATTATTGGGGGGAACTTGTCCCCCTCACTGTCTATGGTGGTTACGGACCTGCTGTATAGTATGAATGTGTGTAGTATGATTTTAATCCAGACATTCATTCTACATTTGCCAATTGACCTACCAGCATCAGTTGCTTCACTTCTACATAGCCTCATGGGATAGTAAAGTGTCCATTGTATGCACACTTCAGGATCTCGCAGGAAGTAGTAGGTCATCCGGGTACTTTTTGCCTACTCTTTTATGAGTACTGTGGATTCGGACATACGTCTTTTGTCACATGTTGTTTTTCACCTACTATATAGTAGGGAAGAATGCGATTTCGGATGCAGAAACTGACTTCTTTTGAACTTTTGAGCGAACCAATTGATCCAGTTCACACATTGGACTGAACAAATGATTCACAAATCTGACTGATTTATTAACAAATTACAGTTCATACTGACTCAATAATCAGGTGCACATTTGTTCTCAAGTTCAACAGGTCACCAAAAGGAGAAGATTATTACTGATTAACCTCTTTAGATTTATCCAGATGTTTTGGTTTGTTTTAGACATTTCATTAAACTTAGCCATTGTTTTTATGACCTGCGTTAAAGTTTCATCAATTTATTTTTACTTTTTGTTCCACAGAAGAAATAAAAAACATTGTTTGTCTTTTTTTTTCATAATGAAACTATTCCCAACAGCTCAGAACAGAACATTAGAACATCTGCAGATCGATTCCTCAGCCGGACAAAAACAAACTCCATGAACAGAATGAAATTTACTTTCTGGCCTTTACAACTGTGTTTGCAATATCACCATTTTGGCAAGTTCATCCTAAACTCTACGCCAATGTTCTAGGAGGTGAAAACAACACTGCACAGACAGAACCAGTGCTCACGTGGCAACATATTCACAACAAGTCCTGAGTAATATTTCGCTGAAAACCCCAATGCTAACACTGATGTGAGCCAGGTGGATCCGACTCGAGAGGAAACAGCTGCTATTATGACCTACATAATGATCTTAGCTCATTGCTGTATTTCTTTTTTATGAAAATGTAAAAATTCCTTGTAATGTAAATCAATCTAAATTAAACAGCACACTATTATATGAGACAGTATACGGTGGTTATATAAGGGAACCTCACGAACCCAAGATCTTTATCACAATATGAAAATGATAACTTATCAACAGCATTTTCTGCATTTATGTTTCACAACCAAATGAAACACCATACAGCTTCTCCCGCACCCACACACTGCCCACACAGCCGAGAGAATTAGTCCTCCTGTGTCCTGAGGCATCATCCTTCAGGAACAAAAATAGGACCGTTATTTGAGTATGCAGAGCAAGTGGAATTTCAACTGAATGTCCTGATGACGAGATGGATTCATAACAGTGGTGTTCAATCTGTCATGTTTTCACTTCTGTTTTGATGACATCACAATGCTTTCAAGAAACATTAGTTCTAAACTTCCACAGACACTGAATGACATCTATGCCTCTAATAATATGCATGTTTTATATGCAATTGATTTAACATATTGAGCTAATTATCAAAAAACAAATAACAGCATATATCAATATTCGCTGAGAAAGCCCATAAACAAAACTATTGCAAAGCATGTTAATGAACATGTACACGTTATATTTTATTTTATCATGGCTTTATTAAGCAATATTAAACGAACATAGCAGAATCACAATCGGAAAAACAACACAATCGAGAGTGTGATAGACTGTTCCTTTTATAAAACTGTTATGCTCAGAAAATATTTCCAAACAAAGCAGCATAAGCATCGCACACAAAATGAATCAGCGTTTTTGAAAGAGTTGGTTGAATGAATGATTCAATGAATCGGTTCTTTTAAGTTAATTATTCAGAGACTAACTTGTTTCGCTCCTGCATTCCAATTGAATAAGAGTTTTTGAAATAATTGATTGAATGAATGATTCAACGACTTATTTATAATTAGTTTCGGACCTGAATGAATTGGCGTTTTTTACAAATCGGTTGAATGAATGATTCAATGACTCATTTATAACTAGTTTCAATCCTGCATGAATTGGCGATTTTTACAAATCGGTTGAGTGAAAGATTCAGTGACTTATATAACTTTTCGATCCTGAATAAATCAGCATTATGAACAAATCTGTTGAATTAATTATTCAATGAGTCACTCATAAAGACCTATACTAGCATATTGATGTAACCTGCAGAAACAATATTTGATTGAAAGTTGATTTTCTTGTAAATTACACTATAGTGTATATTAAATATTTATTAAATATTACTGGCAACTAACTGTAGTAGCCTTTGGAATTTATACATATCCACACAGTTTTTATACAGTACATTCACAATACATAAACAATACTGTGTGTGTGACGTTCCTTCAGTGGCATTTTTATGATGAAGTTATGCTGAAATATTGCGTGTATGTATTATCCTTCATGTACTGCAAACTCGAAACAGTTCCTAAAAATCTGTTCCTGGCTGCATTTCAGTCGAGTGCTTAAGACCCTCATGAAAGTCTTACTGAAGAACTGTCTAAAAGGCCTTGGAAGGACATCTTTTCTAAAGCACACAGCTCTGAGCTTCACTGGAGCTGACTGGGATCCAAACAGATGGCTTGGGTGTACGCTGGAATAGAAAGATCTCAAATCTGCAAGCAAAAATATCTATAATTGGCTTTAAAATTGACACCTTTAGTATAAAGCCTCGCAATGCCACGCTTCCAAGGATCAAACAGCTCATAACGGCTTCAAGCTCGATTCGGCTTTTGTGTTTTTGTACCAAGCGCCCACTACAGACTTTTAAAAAATCTGTCTTTGCGGCCCACTTTGAAGAGATATGCAGCTTGAACATGATGTGTAAATAGGACACTAAGGTGGTACAGAGTGTTTGATGTTTGCAGATCTTTACACAGGACCCTTAGCGGTTATGTTGAGAGGGTTAAATGCGCTCTGCGAAAAGTCCCATCTGTGATGGTACTGACCACAGCAAGGAAGCATGCACACCAAAAAACACACCTGCCTTTCATCTTCTCTGTGAGAAAAATTGGAGAGGAAGCAAGCAGTTTTAGAAGTTGTTCTGATTTTTCAGTACATTTCAGGAAATGTATGATAATTTAGATAGTTCCTCTTAAAATATGACATGGCAAAATGATGTATACATAAAATCTTTGTTCCAGTTTTATTTTAGTAACAGTGAAATACTATTATAGATCTTTTTTACTTTTAATTTTCATTTAAGTTGAAGTTTTAGTAATTTTGTTGCATTTTTGTCATTTTTTTATTAGATATTGATTTTTTATGTCTATGTTTTAATTAATTGTTATTTTAGTTTTAGTTTATATTACATCAAGTTAAACTAAATGATTACATTTTGCTTTGGCAACTAGCTGAAATAAATATATATATATATTTTTTTTAATAAACCAATTTGAAACACAAAATCAGCAACTCTGCATGCCTCACTTGAAAGGGTTCATGACAGAGAAATATTAAGTAAAATAATACGTTTGTATCATTTTTTCTTTCTTTCACAGAGCTAGATGTAATGCACTCTGGGACTGCTTCTCTGCTAAGGACCAGTGACAGTAACCTAATGTAATTTTTTGAGAGCCCAGTTCTCCCAGTCACTTTAGATGTATTCAAGGGTCTCAGGAAGGGTTTGGTGTCTACACACACACTTCGTCTAAACACACACCCCATCCCCCTACCGTCATGGGGCCCCATGAGTCGACCACAGGAAGCGTGAGTAAGCTCGCAACTCAACCTTCAGGGAACGCCACGTAGTAAGAGGTCGACGAGTCAGGAAAGAGGAAGTGTGAATGCTTTCCAGCAGTTTACAGCTCTCTGTTCGGGGGCATGTGACTCTGTGACTTGGGTTAGACAGCCAAGCAGACAGAAAAACACAGACAGACTGACAGAGAGAGAGAGAGTCACACAATGTACTAAGCCTGATGCAAAACCCTGCATGTAATGATCAACTCCTGACATTTAAATCTTCTGCATACATTAGTACGCACATAGGTAAACACAACTACAACAAGTAATGCCGTATGGGATCCCAATAAGGCATACAATACAATAACATAACTGGAGAAATTGGAAAAATACTAGAATTCGCCTCAGTTAAATTAGAGCAAGGGTACCATCAATGCGGGTCCTCGAGGAGAGTCAGAGCGCTTGACACACACGGCTCTTCATATGGTGTGTGTTCTCATTCTGAGAGCCTAACACTTCACATCGCCACACACTCTTGACTAATAGCAGATGTCAGGTCCTGTATAGTTCCTTTCAAAGAGCTGACACATCCCGACATTGTACCCCTCAGGGCTGAACTGTCTCTCTAACACTCAACTAAACAGTGATTCCGAGGGTACCATCTTTCAGCGTAACGTGTCTTACATTCTGTGGTGAGATTACATGGCTGTATAACACCTGCATTTGTTTCCAATGCAGTTTGCTGTTAGCATATGTTGCTAAGCTAATATGTTACTCTAACACACCTTACATGAGCGGCGCGACGCAACTAAAAATGATACAACTTTTTATAAACAGCGATTGTCTACACTGGATGCTTCTTTATATTTATGATGCACTGACATGAAGGATAAATCCTTTGCAACGATGACAGCCTTTAGCTGTTTAGCGACAACGGTCATGTCCGTTGTAGACTGGGTGCAATGAACACAAACTGAATTAGTCAATTTTAATACTCATCAGCATTGAATGATATATAAGTATATATACCATTTCACACTTTTTTTTTCCACAGCGAGGACATTTTTAACTGTTGGAGCAAACATGTTGTTTAAACATGCTGTCTAGGTAGGCAGCTCACTAGGTTTTTACATACAGACCACCACAAATGATTTTCTACAGCAACAACCACTCTGCACCCATTATTGAAAAACCTTGTCACTCGATACTCGATAAGCCCCACATCCGCTCATGAACAAGAGCCTTGAAGGGCACTTTACCCTCAGGAGTATGTCTGCATATTCGCAGGCTTACTTGTGCATTCATTGTCCACAATATAGTGATTAAAAGAGACAAATAAAGTGAGTGACAAGCTGGCAAAATGAGAGCAGCTATTGAGGACTACTATGCTCTCCACTTTGTCTCGTATTCTAGCTTCTATATTCTGAGTGATTCTGTCTTCTGCTCTTCTATCTCCACCAAAGCCAACACGCATCCGACATATGTACAAACTCACAGATCTGATCGTTTACAGTGCTAAATATGCATCCATCTTCACCTCAACAACACTGACAGTTTATAAGAAACGACATTCACAAGAACCCACAAGATTTGCTGGTGACTCATTGCGACACGATTCCTTAGGAAATTCAGTGACTTCACCGCTTTAGCTCAAGGTTCACCAAACTAACTGACATTTAGGAGAATGCAAAGTCAGCCTGTGCACTGAAAATATAGAAGCAAGGACGTCATATCTTAACTTATTTCCATTCATTTGTCAGCAGCATGTGGCTCAGAATAGAGTAGAAGTGCTGATGATGAGATCACATGACTGATGTTTCAATAACATCATGGGATATAGAACATCAAGCATGTAAGCAAATGCTCAGTTATTACATCAAATGTAAGTGCCTGAAAATCTTTGAGACTCCAAATGATTTTCTTCATGAAACAAACACTAATTCCTAACTTCCTGAGTTAAATAAGTGGTAGCAACATTCAGGGTTACTAAAACTATTAGTCTTGATTGTTGAAATAAAGCTGAAATAAACAAAAATATAAATATTAGAAGAAAAACTTTAACTAAATGTTTAATAAATGATAAATGTTGCACTGGCAACTAACAGAAATAAGTTGAGTTGAACTGAAAATAAAAATAAAAGATAGAAATAAAACAGAAATAAAAGTAAATACATTTTTAAATAAATGTAAGCACAAAAGCACAATTAATAAAACCACAAAATTATAAACATTTAATTAAATAATAATTAAAACCACACTGGTTGCATTTGAATTTCTGTGTGCAATAGAACATTTATTGAGAAAAAAAATGTCCATCAGTGAATTGTTCACAATAAGGTCAATTTGTTTTCCCATGATGCTCCAGGGGCACTTTCCATAAAATGCACCTGCTAAATAGTACTTGACTTGAAACAAATCCATTTAATTTAATTGAAATAATAAGTCCTAATTAGCCAATAGCCATTTAGCAAAGAGAGATTACGTTTCTGCTCTTATTGGAGGATATAATCACTGGATGAATAGATGAGACAGAAAGCAGGAGAACAGCTGGATGAATGAGAAAGGAGGAGGTTTATGAAAGGAATGATTTAGTTGAGCTGTCACTGTGGCTGTAAACATATAGACAAACATCGATCAAGCTTACAGCCCTGAAGCGCAAAAGCTTATTACTGGAGATCAATCGTTACAATCTATCAGCCAGTGAGAACTCACGTCATCACATACAACAGGCAACCCCGACAGCACAAAGAAACAGAAAAAAAATAAAAATAATTTAAAAAGAAACAACATTTTTTAAGTGGAGATCTATTTATATGTCAGCGAACATTCTAATTAAAACTTGATATAGATTTAATAAAACTGCTAACTGTGATAAACAGTTTCCTTAAAATATGTATTTATTTAATACATTATGTATTTTATTTATTAAATGAAAATATATTTATAATTATACATTTACAAAAACTGCCAAAATACTTGAATAAACAACACATTTATTTAAGCTTTTTATTTTTCTAATATTAAAAGCAATTTTACAGCAATTATTTTGTGACCTACTGTACCAATGTTATTTTATTCCAAACGCCCCATTAAAATGGCTTTTTAGAACATTTGTGCTGCACTTGTGATAAAACAAGTGTTGGCAGATTTGCCCATAGCGAGTGTCAGATGAATGAGACAGATGTTTTTTCAGTCATGTGGAAAAAATTGGTGATGTCTTACAGAGTGTCTAAATGTGTATGTGAAGACTTTCCCCCTTCTGTGCTTATGAATACATAGAGACTATATGAGATAAGAGAAATGACAGATGTGCATGTACGGGATGCAGCTGTGGACAAGATCACATGACATAAGCTCTACTACATGTCTGAACTAAATGGTGTCCCACTGTCTAAACATTGCACTTTATACTGTATATAAGCAGGGTCAAGTGTAGATGAGCCCCTTGCATGCACAACAAACAATATTTACACATTAGCTCTAACTTCAACTTTGCAAAAAAGGTTTTGGAAACATTTAGTTTAACTTTGAAGCCACATCTTTTTTTTAAAGCATACTATAAATGGGGAGGTGTAACACCTCACCTGTGTGACAGTTCACTCAAATGGTCGATTTTGGCACGATTTTAGCTTTCTGCAATGAGTCCAGACGCAGCAGGGGTTGCATTTTATGGGGCAGCAAGCAAATGGGACACCCCTCCAAATCATTGAATTCAGATGTTCTAATCCCTTCCATGGCCACAGGTGTATAAAGTCAAGCACATAGGCATGCCGACGCTTCTACAAACATTTGTGAAAGAATCGGTCACTCTCATGAGCTCAGTGAATTCAAGCGTCGTACTGTGATTCGTTGCCACCTGTGTAATAAGTCCATTCGTGAAATTTTCACACTACTAAATATTCTACAGTCAACTGTTAGTGATATTATTACAAAGTGGCAGCAATTGGGAACAACAGCAACTCAGCCACGAAGTGGTAGGTCACATAAAATCACAGAGCGGGGTCAGCACACGCTGAAAAGCACAGTGCACACAAGTCGCCAAATTTCTGCAGAGTCAATAGCTACGGACCTCCAAACTTTGTGCAACCTTCAGATTAGCTCAAAAACAGTGCGTAGAGAGCTTCATGTAATGGGTTTCCATGGCCAAGCAGCTGCATGCAAGCCTTACATCACAAAGTGCAATGCAAAGCGTGGAATGCAGTGGAGTAAATCACACCACCACTGGACTCTAGAGCAGAGGAGACGTGTTCTCTGGGGTGACCAATCACGCTTCTCTGTCTGGCAATCCCATGGACGGGTCTGGGTTTGGCGGTTGCCAGGAGAACGGTACTTGCCTGACTACATTGTGCCAAGTGTAAAGTTTGGTGGAGGGGGGATTATGGTGTGGGTTTGTTTTTCAGGGGTTAGGCTTGGCCCCTTAGTTCGAATGAAAGGAACTCTTAATGCTTCAGCATACCAAGACATTTTGGACAATTTCATGCTCCTAACTTTGCGGGAACAGTTTAGGGATGGACCCTTCCTGTTCCTAAATTACTGTGCTCCAGTGCACAAAGCAAGGTCAATAAAGACATGGATGTGTCAGTTTGGTGTGGAGGAACTTGACTGGCCTACACAGAGTCCTGACCTCAACCTGATAGAACACCTTTGGGATGAATTAGAGCAGATACTGTGAGCCAGGCCTTCTCGTCCAACATCAGTGCCTGACCTCACAAATGCGCTTCTAGAAGAATGGTCAAAAAGTCCCATAAGCACACTCCTAAACCTTGTGGAAAGCCTTCCCAGAAGAGTTGAAGCTATTATAGCGGCAAAGGGTGGGGCAACTCCATATTGAGCCCAACAGATTAATGGGATGTCATTAAAGTTCATGTGCATATAAAGGCAGGCGTCCCAAAACTTTTGGCAATATATATATATATATATATATATATATATATATATATATATATATATATATATATATATATATATATATATATATATATATATATATGCTACTGTAAAACTGATGGCTGTTTACATGTTTACCTCCATAGGGAGAACTATAATATGATCTCTCACAATATCACACAACACTCAGAATTGAATGCCTGCTGCTCACGCTTCACAGCAGGTGAGAGAGAACAGAGAGGTCATTGAGGTTGCATTAGAAGGCCCTTTGGGGTTTAGGGGCTCTTGACTATATTGATCAGTGCAGTACCAGGCCTGGGGCCAAACATCTGCCTGGGCCAATATGCTCAATAATACACAGTTAAAATAGACACGGTTTTACTTTTTAAACACACATATGCCCACATACAGTCAAGTCCAACACGCATGCACACTAATTTGAAGATGTAATACATCTAGACAAAACGTGCCACATGCCCTGCTGTCATTCACTGATCTTTAATTAAACATACTGAAGAGTGGACTAAATAAGCAGCAGAATGAGACGCAGACACTGAGACTTTATTACAGCAGACCGCCTACAAAGAGCTAAGCATCTCGGAACATTATCAACTGAGACACAACACCACAAAAAACACAGACTAATGTGAGGAAAGTCAAACACAACCCCACTGTCTTTACCACATCTGTGACCGAGGCTGAAGCTACACCATAAACTGTGATGGATGATTGTGGCACAAGAAAAATTTAAATCATGCCAGTTTGAGATTGTACTTTAAGTAAACATGTCAGTGCATTATGGGACAAGTGCAAAATGGTTGTGTGCCTACGTGTTTCAAACAAGAGAGTTGAAAGTGAAATTGCATCTTACCTTTCCGAAATCTCGAACGTCAAACAAGTCGAAAGCCTCAAACAGCTCGCTCTTCTTCATCCCGAATATCTCTGAGCAGGCGTGCAAAAATGTCCTGATGTTCTTCAAGCAGAGAAACTAGACAAAAATGAAAGGCATATGTTGTATTAAAGAGGCATATTTAATATTTAAATTACCTTTAATGTTATTATTGGTTTTAAAGTACCATTTTTGCATCATCTGAAGTGCACTAAAAAATGTTTATAAGCCTATTCTAACTATATATTTATGTAACCTAACAAAAATATTATTAAAATATATCATTTATGAACATTTTAATGTAAACATATGGATTTACTGTACATGATCACCGCTAGCTTAGCTTAGCATAATGAATGGAATCCTATGTTGCCAGCTAGCATGTCCCGAGTAAAAGTGATACAAAAAACACCTAATTACTTCTTGTGGCCTGCATATTCACAACGAATACAAATAGCGATGCAGATTAAGACTAGGCGATTTCCAAGGCAGATATTGATTTGAGACTCATGAGACTTAGTTGTGATTCTCATTTATCTCTCACTGTAGAATCAACAGTGTCTCAGATGTTTCTCCTCAAATTCCTTAGGAGAAATAAAAGTAGACACTGAGACATGAGGAGTGCAAAATGAGAAACAAGAAACATGGGAGATTTCTTTGTTGTCTTTCTGTAATCTCTTTCAAAACTTTTTTTGTTTGTTTTTTTGTGACATTGGAGTTTTTTCACCTTTATTGGACAGGACGGTACGATGAGAGACCAGAAACAATGGGAGAGGCGAGAAGGGAACAGGAGCAGGAAAGTATACCTTAAGCTGGGACTCATGCTGTCTGTGGTGCTGCTCTGCCTCAGTGTTGATGTGCTGTCCACATGGCTATGGCTCTGACAGAGCTTTGCCTAAGCTCAGGATACTAAGGGCTTATTATCTCTTATATGTCTCATTTAGGTATCAGCTTTGACTAAGTTAATGCAACTGGCACCAGAAGGCAAAGTAGTTCTTAAGTTACTATGCAACTAAGTAATAGCTAATCAGTCTTACTTTTCCAATTAAAATTAAACTAAATAAGATATTACCAGGCTTGGGGGGGGGAAATAATTCATGACTAACTGTTAAGACTAGTCTAAGAAGTCTAAGAAGAGATCTCAACAACATCACACACTGTGCTCAGACTTTTCTCCTTAGCGAGAAACACTGGAGCTCTCACACTTGTCTTCTCTGAAGTTTCATAAGAGATCTCAACAACATCACACACTGTGCTCAGACTTTTCTCCTTGGCGATAAACACTGGAGAACTCACACTTGTCTTCTCTGAAGTTTTAGAAGAGACCTCAACAACATCACACACTGTGCTCAGACTGTTCTCCTCAGCTAGAGACTCTGAAGAGACCTCAGTAAATAAGGTTAACGTTTCACTTAATTGTTAATACAACAAGAAAGCTGTACAATTTATGTGCATAGGGCACATCATTTGTTTGACAAATGTGAGAGTGCCAGAGTCTTTAACTAAGGAGAATAATCTGAGCACAATGTGTGAAGTTATTGAGATCTTTTAGGCAGCTTTAGAGGGAACAATATGAGCAATCCAGTCTCTCTAGCTAAGGAGGCACATCTGATCAATGTGTGTGGTGATGTTGTTGAGATCTCTTCTAAAACTTTAGAGGAGACCACTGTGAGAGTGTTAGAGTTTTTGTCTCAGGAGACAACCGTGAGAACCAGGAGACTTAAGCAAAAGTCTCCATTTGATCTTAAACTAACCTCATTTTTGTCTAGGAGAAACATTTGAGATGCTAAAGAGATCTCACTTTGGATTTTTTCTTTCCTCTGGGAACCATAACTTCAAAACCATATTGTAGAACAAGACTAACCACAGACAAGCCAGCACTGAGTTTATAATTTAATTCTCAATGTTTTATTTCATGCGATACTTGATCTGAATCATGACTAATGAGTTTACCAAACAGCAAAAGACTGGCGAACATCCAAACACATTCATTTATAGAGTGAAATGAGATGAGTCTCCAACACAAGCTGTTGCATTAAGAAGACATCTGTGTTGACTCATGACCACAGCTCTTTTACAAAACGGATACTTTTATCAGAACTCTAAATCCAGAATCTAAACCACAAAACTCCACGGTATCTGCAAGCTGTAAAAAACCATATTACACTGAATCATACTAAAGATTTGAGTCCTTGTGGTCTTTTGAGTGAAACATATTACAGTAATGTTATATAAGTGAGTTTTATTAGTGAAAGTATTGCCGTACAAGTCTACAGTATTGTTTTTCATTATGTTAGCAATACTGTCAGTGTTCAGTATGTACCCTCAAATACTAACCACACCTGCAAACTTGCAAAAATTTTGAAAATCTTTTTTAAGATATTAATTTATAACTAATAATTATTTTGTATTTATTACAGCTATCCCTAATTATTTTTTTATAATTAAAAACAATACTAGTATATTTTTAAGTATTAATAAAACAATCATTTAAAAAATAATGTAACACTTTAAGTGATGAATACCTCTGCATTTATGAATCTCAAGGAGGTTAATTAACTAATACATTATTAAAATCTAACCCTAACCCTAACCCTAACCCTTAATATAACCTGTAGAAAGAATCTTAAGCGCACAGAATAATGTACGTTTTTTGCGCCTTTGAATGATTGCATAATCGTGGCATCCGTTATCTGTAATCATGATTACAAATTCAATTAATTGTGTTAACACAACTAATAATGAATAATTTTTATGAAATTTTAATAAATAAATACTTTTTTTTTAATTACATACATCACAAACAAAACACCATTCAGTACAGTAGTATACACTTAAAGGGTACTTCAGCGTTGGGAAGATGAATGTGTATTTAAACTGGGTCATTTATGTAGTAGAAATGTGAAATTATTTTTGAATTTGTGTCCTTCTACACTGAAAAAAAGTTAGAGACACTACAATTAAAAACTGAAAGCGTCTGTTCAATATAATGTGAGTGAGCTGATTGTCACGGCACAAACGCAGCAGGAGTCGGATTACATTCATCACATGAGCTGAGGTAATCGCGGGATTCGCGGCTGCGGCCGCATTCACAGCGCATGTTCAGTCTGGCGCATTTTCACTTCATGTCTTTGGAAGCTTAACTTTCATAGGAAACACTCACTTTGCTCTCCACCGCACCGTTTACATGAATCTCCGCAGCTCCCCGAGCCAAGTGCTGTGAGTGCGATGTTGAAAACATGCGGAAATAGCGCCTCCTGCTGGCTGTAGTCTTTAGCCTCTTGGCAAAAAATCCTCCGATGACGTCATCGGACGATTTTTTTTCCAGAAATAACATACATAATTCTCTCGTCTCAGGGGGATTTGAGGGGGGAAAGTAACTTAATTCGAATATACTCCCGGGTTTCGAATGATACAAAGCTTAACGCTAATCGCTGAAGTAACCCTTTAAATGATTGTAAATGCATATTGCACAAAAAAAGTCAGTTTTTGCAGTTATTATCTGTAATTTCCTTTTCCAGTTTGTGCAAAATGCCTAAGTGACAACAGACACAGGACATTTTTATCAACAGTGCAGAAGTATTCTCACAACAACCCAGAAAACACACATTATGATCTTAATGGATGTCCTGTTATGGTCTGCAGATCAGCACCTTTACCCTCTTGCTGGGCACGTTCACAAGAATGTGTCCGTTTCCACCAGTTATATTATCACCCGCCATCTGTCGGTAGCCGTACGTCCCCTGTCAAGCTCTTTAAAAAGAGTTTCGCATCTTGCTGCAATGCCAAATCTTAAGCAACAAGAGGAAGTGAATACATCGAGAGTCTCTGTGTTTTGTGCGGCAGCTGCACCTGTGATTTCTTGAAACAGAAAGTGCTCACATTATTATGTGAAACTATAACCTCCATGAGACTAAGGACGCTCAGCCCTTAACCTGAAATCGGATTCGTCCTCTGTAGAATGTGTAGAAAACATCAGTCTGGCAAATTCATAAGGCCAGCTTTTTCTCGCATATGAACTAATAAGTCTTATCTGCGAGAAGCTTGCAGATCAAAAGCGACACATGCACCGCCTCTCAGTTCCCATTCCTCTACAGATGGCTTCACCAGAGGCCTAGAGCCGCACTTATGCACAGATAAGACAAGCAAATGTTCAGCGAGTAAATCTACTTGATTGTTTACACTTGTTTGGTTTCAACACATTATCAGAAAGGCACATCTTGTGGTTGCCCTGGAGTCTTTAGGAGTCCTGCAGTGTCTGAAGGAAGCTAGATAGAAACAGAGAGGAAGAGAAAAAGAGAGCGAGAGTAAAATGAAGGCAAACATTTAAGACATGATGTGCCTGTAGACACTTTCAGTGCTGTTTTCTGCATTACAGCCGCCTCGGACCCGTCCTGCTCAACCAAACACAGCATTCAAATCTATCCTTGTAGAAAACTGATATTCCATCTACTACTGCACTGTCGGATCTCTGCGGGAAACTCAAGAGATGTCTTTTCCTACTTATCCTGAAGGGCGTACTGAGACTAATACTGAATGTATAGTATTTCATCCATAATAAATACCATGTGTGAAACAGAACGCTAGATGGCTTTGAAGATAGATACTGATTCAGGTTTAAAGGGACATACCATAAAAAATGTATGGATTATTTTACATTTGTTTCAAAATAAAAGAGTGTGAAATACTACGTGGAGTATGGTTGGGAATTGAGAGCTGGTTCTTATTTTGCAATTATACTGCATGACATATTGTTTTCCTACAGCCAAATTAAATGCCAAGACCGTTGTATCACAAAATTACAATTCAATTACAATTCTTTATTGATTAACTTGCAGTCAGTGAAGGCGGGATAAGCAGAATCACGCTGAATGACACACAAAAGAAACGCTCTCTCTCTCTCTCTCTCTCTCTCTCTCTCTCTCTCTCTCTCTCTCTCTCTCTCTCTCTCTCTCTCTCTCTCTCTCTCTCTCTCTCTCTCTCTCTCTCTCTCTCTCTCTCTCTCTCTCTCTCTCTCTCTCTCTCTCTCTCTCTCTCTCTCTCTCTCTCTCTGAAACAACCGTGATCAGTTCTCTTTGCGCTTGAATAATCAAATACTGATGTCAAAATGTCCATTGTGTGAGTATCTCGCATTAACATTACGTTTTTTGTACGTAAACAGGTGGGTAATAACTGGATATGTGTCAGAATATTAAAATAAATAAATGTATACATATTAAATAAACCTATCACCATTTTGAAAGATGTACTCTTCTGTATGACCATAAATAACAGAGTATTAAGTTGTTTCAAAACACAGGCGAAAAATTCGCAGAAACAAGTGCTCATGAAAGTGTCAATAAAAAAAGAACACATTAAGCTAGAATAGAATGTTTTTAAAATGGAAAGAGTTAAAGTACAGTAGGTATATTTCAAGAATAACAAATAATGGCTAAATAGAAACACAGTAATACTTAAAGTGCAAAAATAATATATAAATAGTAAACTTTAAGTATGATTGTGTCATGTTAACTTAAAGAAAACTTACAAGTATTCTTGCAGTATAAAACTAAAAATTGGTAGTTTACAGAGAGTATACTTCAAAGTGTACTTTCCTAAACTAAAAAAATTGCTATAAGTATTAAAATAGTAAACTACTAGTATACTTATAAGCTCACTTGTAGTACAGATGCAGTACAAATGAACTATTTGTGCACTTAAAGTGTACTACTGTTACACTTATAGTACACTTAAACGTATACTTTTATATACTAAAAGTGGGACAATTTAGTTCTAAGAAGTATTGAAATGGTACACAAGTTTACTACTACTACATTGATATAAGTATACTTACTACAAAAAGTATACTTAATAAAATGAACTTGAAGTACACTTCATTTTCTTAAGGTAGCTAATCTAGCTAACAGCTAATAGCTAAAAGACAATGAAACTACAGCTCATTGCAACTCTTTTAGTGCAAGAAACCTAATATAATGCCATAAAACGCGGATTATATGGCTCCTTTAATGTCCAAGAGCAGAGTGAAGGGTTCACACCAGTAAGGCTTTCAAGAAGAAGGCTGAAGCTTTAAAATGATTCACTGAAATTGATTCTAGGAAAGTCCTGACATCCTCTTAACAGCAACGGTTCCAAAAGAACAAAAAATCTCATTCAGAAGAATAAGGAAGTCAAAGGTGTTGTAAATCAATGGCTTCAGGCACTTTTACAGTGTTACGTCCTGTGCAGAGAGCACCAGCTGTGAACCGTGTGCAGCTTTTACCCTTAGTTTAACCAAGCAGACAGCTAGGCAAGCTGTCTTGTCAAAACAATGTGCTGGATGAAGCATCGGTCTGCAAAGATGCTTTATTAAAACTCCTTGCAAGAGAGCACTGTGGGTAGAAAGTGACCCAGAGCATCAACTTGACAGTCAGCAGGGCATGCTAGCACTGAAATATTCTCCATAAAATATGCTTTGTTCAATACATTTATGAGCTCTATTTATCTGACATCTGTTATATGGTTTGCAATGGTTTTATGAATTGTAAATGTAGTCTGTAAAAAGCTGCTTAACAAGAGTCTGATGAAATCTCCATTCCTTCAAATGGAAATGCCTTATATATTTTGGATGGATGGATGGAAGGATGGATGGATCCTCTTTCTGACATTCTCATTCAAACTTCAATTAAACCTTCTATGGGCCGTGGTCAATTAAATTCACATTTATGTGTTTAAAGGGAGTCAAATCTTCTGTTCAAAATGTCACAACCCTGGTGGGTACAAATATAAACTATAGCAGCTGAAAAGGTATGGTTCAAACTCCACAAGGGTTGATCGACTGTATGTACTATCACCATCCCATAATAACCTTCAGCGCTTCAGGTCCCTTTAAAATGGACACTGCGAGTCACTTTGGATAAAAGCTTCTACTAAACATCAATGTTAGACCTTTAAATATAGAGAACTTAAAGGTTAAGCTTACATTTTTGTTAGCATCATATGGGATTCTATATCAAATATTTCAGATGTGCTTAGCATTGTCTCATAGCAGTTTGGTGTTTAACAAAGCAATATTCTAACCGCCAAGAAATCAATGTTGACCTTGGATACATGCATTCTATTGATTTTCTTAGCATATTTCCGATGCAACAACTGATTGTTCTTATTAAGTATGGGTGCTTGCTCTGAAGCACACATGGCATCGCATTTTGTAAAACGCACAGGAGGGGCAGAGGATAAACACTGGCTGGTGGCTAAAATGTGATCACTGGCAGATCCGTGGTGAATTGCCCTTCACAGGGCAGTGCACACGGGTTACTGCACACCACGCTGGGAGAAGTGAACCGTCAGGGCAATGTGAGAGATGTCTGATGGTCAGTATCACACAGCCTGTGCTACTACAAACAGAAGAATAGTGCCAAAAAAAAGTGCTGTATACAACAGAACACACTGCAAGGAATACTGTTTCCCACAATGCACCATGTCTTCCATTCTGAATAAACAAATAGTCCAAAAGCAATATCATCAGCAATCTTTAACATAATTTTTCTCACACAATTACACACCACTCTCAAAAGGACTATATGACTAACAATTTCACTAACAACTTCACACATATTGTTATTGTTTAACATGCTTATTTTTTATTTTGAGTATGTACTATGATATGTGTGAGGATGTAGTTCCATCACGCTAGGAATGTGTTAAAACAGGCTAGCAACATGCTGAATAATGCTTGCAATGTGTCAAAACATGATAACGATGTGTTAATTCATGTTAGCAATGTAGGCTATGGTATTAAAACATGCTACCAATGTGCTAATACATGCTAACAACATGTTAATAATGTGCTAATTCAATCTATCTATCATCTGTCTGTCTATCTCTGTCTGTCTGTCTGTCTGTCTGTCTATCTATCTATCTATCTATCTATCTATCTATCTATCTATCTATCTATCTATCTATCTATCTATCTGTCTGTCTGTCTGTCTATCTATCTATCTATCTATCTATCTATCTATCTATCTATCTATCTATCTATCTGTCTGTCTGTCTATCTATCTATCTATCTATCTATCTATCTATCTATCTATCTATCTCTGTCAGTCTGTCTGTCTATCCATCTATATATATATCTGTATGTCTATCTCTATATCCATCTTTTAAAACAACTTTAACTTACTTCAAACTTAAAACCTTCTGACTTTGAATCTACTTCAAAGTTTCTGGTCAGGCTTTCTCATGCCAACTTCGTTATTATTAGTGTAAGTACTAGCCTACTACTACTACTAGTAGTAGTAGTATTTATTAGCTAATTTTACTGTAGTACCGTTTTTTTCTCAAATATAATTACAAACATTTTTTTACAGCGTATCTCTTTCACTATATATAACTCCCTCAAATGCTACAAATCTGATCCTTGCTGTAGGGCATATGCCATGTTATGTTTGTGTACTTATGTAATTTGTACTTCTAAGGGAAGCAGTGGAACTGTTCCTTTCACAAAGAGCTTAAAACTGTCATCTATAACAATCCATGTGATACGTTTTGGCAGAATGTGTCTGAATGCACTTTAACTGCACTCAAAATGTCAATTCTCTTATTTTATCTCAGGGGCTTCAATTTACAGATGCATCAGCACTTTGAAATGAAATTTGATATTAGCGCTTCTCTGGCATCCTGGTGTAATTCTACCAGTGCCACTGCATTTTTACAGCTCCCGTTTATGGGCTATTTTTAACCTGACTGTGACAAGATAATGCCCATTTCATTGTGCGCTGTGATGTCATTGCTCCGCGTAGGGTCTAAAGTAAAGGCTGCTGCACTGCTGCAGGATGTGTGCATGCATTTACGTGAGCACCGCTGACTGATCAGTTTCTACATGTAGTCATCATTAAAAAGGCCATTCAGCCATGTGAGCACAAAATACGATATTGCTGTTTTTATTGGCTGCTTAAATGGTTGCACAATTGGATACTACAATTAAATCTCCTCATTAATGACCGTCTCTGTTCACTTTAATGGCATCAGCGCAGACGGTAAATGCTTTTACAATGTTCCGAATACAATTCAAATCTCATAAGAGTGCTGGGTAGGTTTTCCAAACATAATAATCATGGATTTTCTGCAACAAAAGAGCTCTGCCTGAAAATGGAAATGTCTGCCTTCATTTACAAATCCTAATGCATGCATGTATCCCTCTGTGACCAGCGTAATTTGCACATTACTGTGCAAAAACCCATCTGTGCAGTTCAAATCTGAACTGTAAATGTGTGATCCACACTATCTTATAGTGAGTATCTTTATTCAGCCTGATACCCAACCATTTACAGTAGAGCCTGTTACCTTGGTGACAGAAGGAAAGGTCAGTTTCAGAGAGAGAGAGAGAGAGAGAGAGAGAGCAATCTGACTGGACTTACTAGACCTTACAAAGATTTGTGCCTCCTGAAAATGTGCATTAATATGCATGACATGCTGTTTCTGCATAGTTTTATTCAGTGTTACTACTGAAATTTTTTTTGGTTAGGGATCTAAACAATCCTATAAGCCTATATTAATTATGGCATGTAACACCCTACTATTTGTGCTACTGACACGAATGAGGCTTCAAATAATGCGCCTATGCGCTTACCAATACATAACCACCGAGATGAAACCACCCATAAATGAACCAACAGCCAGTAACGGCTGAAAATTAAGGCCTGTTCACAATAGCGTCCATCCACGCCACAATATCATTCTGTTTATTCACTTTAAATGGTTGACGTCTTTAAAGCAGGCTGGATTGTAATTAGCTAGAGAAAGAAAATCGCTCTGAAAGTGATTTCAACGATATAATGTATCTATGCCGTTATCTTTATTATAGTTGTGGTGTGTCTGAAGATGATACGATTTTGATTATGGTGGAAATCTGACAAATGGTCCAAGAGGAGTTCGAAAAAGTAGGTTTTGAAAGAAAATCAAAATGGCGGACAGGAAGTTTGGCTTCAAATAATGCGCTTATGCGCTTACCAGTACATAACCACTAAGAGCACCCTAGAAACCACCTAGAAATGAACCAACAGCCAGTAACAGGCTGACAACTAAGGCCCATTCACACCAACGTTAGCATCCGTTAATATCATACTGTTTATTCTAAGTGCACACTGCAGTTCTGTCATCTGCCACTTTAAATGCTTAAGGTCTTTAAAGCAGGATGGATTCTGATTAGCTGGAGAAGAAAAGAAAACAAATCGCTCTAAAATTGATTCCAACATTATCATTTATCTATGCGGTTATTGTTATAGTTGTGATGTGGACTTTGCATTTCTTTAATATTTAGAAAGATTTTTAGAACTATATTTTTATTGTTATAGTAATTGTCCTGGGTGTGAACGGGCCGTTAGAGCTGCATGATTTGGGGAGGGGGGTCTAATTGCGATTTTTCGGCTTTGCTTGTTTTGTAGGGCTGCCCAATTTGATCAAAACTTTTGTGATTATATATCTCATGACATCATGGCTGGGAGCATCAGACCAACTGCAGCAATGAGCAATTAAAGAATTTAGCCCCGCCCACAACAAATTTTGCTCTGGGAATTCGGTTTGGACTCCACAGAGGAGTTATTATGCACAAACAGAAACTGTTCGGACCAATGAAATTGTCAGGGCGGGCTTTAGACGATGATGGACAGATGATCAACAGTAACGTAATCATCCACGTCATCGAAGGCACTTGGGTTGAATTTGCTCTTACCCTAAACGGAGAACTTGTTCTTATATGCATTCACCGTCACTATTTCTCTTAAAAATTATCATGTTGGTAAGTACTCTGTGTAATTCTTTTTTTACAACACTGGCAAAGATCGTTTACACTCATCTTTTTCTTCTTCTTTTTAGCAATGTCGCGCAATTGCTACTCAAAACTATAGCCCAAAACAATAGCTTTCCAGGGGGGTTCTACGGAAAAAATGCCGTTTGATTGGCAAAATATGTTTATTTTGGCAAGGTTGCCTGCTAAAATTCGCATTCCTGGGTCTATATATCACATAATTGGGGTCGCTTCAACCCGTGGACATGGAGAACAACCCGCGGGAAAAACACGGACTTGGCAACACAGTGCGATTGAGTTCTGTTGACATTTGGAGCGGTATCAGACTCATATTCTGACCAGAATTGAGTATGACCACGTCAGGCTATGATTTAATGGTTTATCACTTTTAAACAATAGGTGGTGCTGTGAGTGTGACCAAATTGATGTAGCGTGGTCAGAGTAAGGTGACAATGACACAAGCAGAATTTGGTGTCAATATGCCAAAGCATTGCAGAGATACAGCCTCAGATAATTTTGGCACCATGCCTCAACTTTGTTGTTGCGGTATACAAAATGGTTTCGTTTATCGACAAAAAAATCCCAACGTTTTTGTCTGAATGCTCTGAAGATGATACGATTCAATTTTGACGGAAATAAGACAAATGGTGTTAGTGGATTCGAGTTTGAAAAAGTAGGCTTTGAAAGAAAATCAAAATGGCGGACAGGAAGTTTGGCCGACTATGGCAAAATTGGTATCTATGTTCTCACCCTAACCCTAACCCAAGAAATAGGATCTTTACAATAATATAAGGAATATATTAAGACCATTACAATAATCTATTACAATAGGCTAATATAATCAGAAGTTACCATTTTTGAAAAATTAGTTATAACTTTTGACCCAGAAACCTTTTACATGCCAATGCATTCATAAAATATAGCATTTAAAGACAAAATTCAAAATGGTAGATACCCAAAATGGCAAATGTGGCAAAATTGGCCATATGACGGAAAATGACATCATAGGGTGCAATCGAATCGTTGGCAGCGCTAGAGGGATTGAGTTAGAGACACCAAATTTTCTATGGTGACATTTCACCCTGTCCTCTATCTGTGTGCCATAACTTTGCCATAACTAAGGGGTTCTATGGGCTGCCATAGATTCAAGAGCAGAAAAAGAAGAAATGGAAGAATAAGAACGCCAACAGATACAATAGGTGCCTAAGCACCAATGGTGCCTGGCCCCTAATAAATGCACCCAAACTCAATACATGCAGAGATGAGTTAGTGTGGAGCAGCATTTACTGCGAACCGATGCACCCCGAGACACTGAAAACACTGGATAATGACGTGCTTGTGTGTAAAAGAACAGTGCTTCACTATCACTACAGATCATTCATCTATTTCTTTTATCTTGTCTAGTGTTACTCTTTATACTTTGGTGTAAGCCAGTGCTTCTCAATTATTTTCTGTCACGCCCCTAGGAAGAAGAAAACATTTTGCGCCCCAACTCTCCGCCACGACTGTAATAGTATACAAAACATTGTATCCTTATTAATATTAAAGAAAAAAGAAATATAGATCAACTTACAACAAAGAATAATTTTATTAACATTGTTTTTTAGTCTGTAGCAGAAAAGACTTAAAATGCATCAATTTGCTTGAAATTTAAAAATGAAATCAAATTAAACATAATTAATAAATAATAATAAAATTAAATTGATCAGCAACATTAACTCAGGAGCACAATCTATAAAGTCTGTAACAGAAAAGACTCAAAGTGCATAAAAAATTCAATCCTTATTTAAAGTGCAAACATTTTTGACCATTTGACACTGAAAAATAGAATATAATCAATAAATAACAATAAATTCTAATTGATCGGGAACATTAACTCAGGAGCACAAAATAAAGTCTGTAACAGAAAAGACATAAAGTGCATCAAAAAATGTGATATGATGTCAACAGTGCTCGCTGGTTTACTGAAGTTGCATTGCGGACGATTGTCGGCAATATTCGCACGCTGATGAAAAAACTCTAGCGTTTATCAGCGTGATTGGGGTGTAATGTCTGTAAGTGACGCCTTAATTTTTTTTAGCTTCATACTGTCCGCTGCCAACATTTTTAGACACAGTAAACACACGTCTCCCACCGTAGTCGCAGTGAAGCCAAGCGCAACATACGCTTCGTCATATTTCCTCGTCTTAGCTTTCGGGATGCTTAACGTGTTTCTCTCATTATCTCCGTCTCTCTCCGACTTTCTTTTCATCCCTGTTAAATATTTTTCCATGGTGTTTGTTATCTACACTTCAAATCTCCTGCTTTTGATGTGTGCTCTTGTTCGTGCAAAAACCACTTCCTCGCGCGCCCCTGGTGTCGCTCGAGCCCCCCCTGGGGGTCGCGCCCCACTATTTGAGAAGCACTGGTGTAAGCCAACGATCTACAGATCCAATATGCTACTGCAAAGTTGTTGACAGGCAGACGAAGGTTGGATCACATTATGACCATTCCCGTCTCTCTGAACTGGAAAATGTAGAATAAAAAAAAAAAAAAACGATAATCTTTGTTTTTAAATCTCTACACATAATCAAGCAGTGCTTTCAGAAGCAATTTTCATCCATGAACCAAACATCGAGATCTTGTAATCTTAGTCTTGGTCAATAGCTTTCAACCAGGTACAATGTTTGCATTTTTTTTGTATCGTTGTATTTGTATTGTATTGTTGTATCATATTTAAGTTGTATTTTACAGCACTTTGGGTCAACCATGAGCAGTGTGAAAGTGTTTTATAAGTAAAGAAAGAATAAAATAAGGAAAGAAGAAGAAGAAACATGCAGTGCATATTTATTTAATTAAATCGCAGCCTTTGCGATTTGATAATCGCACTAAGCAATATCCAACTTTACTCATGTAATTTAGACCGTGCAGCCCTACGGACAACCACTCTGAACACATCCGAAACTGCACATTAAGGCAATGACATCAATCCTAACTTCATGATGAAGATTTTTGCATGAGCGACCCCAATCATATTTTCTTCAGAAAATGTAAATGTCTAGTTATTGCTCTTGTAGACTATATCAGACTGTAACTTAACTAAAACTGATGGCTGCTTCAAATGTTAAAACGCACACATATGACCAGTCTCTGACCCCTTTTAATGTCTCAAATAGAGCTTTTAACAGACTGTCTATGTAAAGTACAGTATATGTGTATTATTCAAGGAGGACAGATTCTCCATGGACACTAGACATAAAAAATTTAAGAATATATTTGAAAAAAGGCCCAGAATCTGTCATGTACATTTTGTGAATCACATCGTATTACAGCAAAAATACAAAAAGCCGAGACAGTGTTCAGACAGGAGCTTGTTGCTCGCTGTTTCACTGAAAAAAGAAACCGATCTGAGCCACTAGAGGTTCTGATGTTTCACCGTGGCTCAGTCAAGGGTCTTTAAAAGGACGTTTAGTTTCATTTCCTTCCTCCATCCCATTTCCTCATTTCCCCAGCGAGCGTCAATGCTCGGAAACTATCTACCCAACGAGTGGGCGTCAGCATTCGTGTTTCCCCCTCCAACCTAGAGATGAGACAGTGACTATCCGGCGTTACAATGACAGTGTGAAAAAACTGCTCGCCTGTGATTTTGCATCAAATCAGACAAACACAACTGGGAACAAAAGTGAGGGCTCACATACTGTATTTGCATACTGTAGATAACTTCACTGTTTAAAAAACTTACTCTCACTGACATCTGTTGATTTCTAAATAAAGTTCTGACGGCCTGCCAAACACCTGTTGCCATTTCCTTCCACTCTTCTCAAAAGCAGACAAGTTAAACGGAAGAAACCCATAACCCAGCCACTGTCTGATCAACGCGGTGCGTGAGAAAGGCACTTGACTTTGTGGCTTCCTCAAACTTGCACTGCCACGTTTCACGTTTCAAACCTGCCCATAAATCTTCTGTGTTCTAAACCTGTACTGTAGGCCCAGATAGAACCCTTGACTGCTGTTTCATTTTCTATACTGATTTGGGAATATATCATACATATAATATTAAATAATAAATTAAATAAAATGATATAAATAATATAAATAATAAATTGAAAATTGTAAAATAATTAAAAAAAAAAAAAAAAAAAAAAAAATATATATATATATATATATATATATATATATACACACATTGTTCAATTTCTCATTAATGCAATTATCTAATCAACCAATCACATGGCAGTTGCGTCAATGCATTTAGGGGTGTGGTCCTGGTCAAGACAATCTCCTGAAATCCAAACTGAATGTCAGAATGGGAAAGAAAGGTGATTTAAGCAATTTTGAGCGTGGCATGGTTGTTGGTGCCAGACGGGCCGGTCTGAGTATTTCACAATCTGCTCAGTTACTGGGATTTTCACGCACAACTTTCACAACTTTCTAGGGTTTACAAAGAATGGTGTGTAAAAGGAAAATCATTAAGTATGCGGCAGTCCTGTGGGCGAAAATGCCTTGTTGATGCTAGAGGTCAGAGGAGAATGGGCCGACTGATTCAAGCTGATAGAAGAGCAACTTTGACTGAAATAACCACACGTTACAACCGAGGTATGCAGCAAAAAATTTGTGAAGCCACAACACGCACAACCTTGAGGCGGATGGGCTACAACAGCAGAAGAACCCACCAGTTACCACTCATCTCCACTACAAATTGGAAAAAGAGGCTACAATTTGCGCGAGCTCACCAAAATTGGACAGTTGAAGACTGGAAAAATGTTTCCTGGTCTGATGAGTCTCGATTTCTGTTGAGACATTCAGATGGTAGAGTCAGAATTTGGCGTAAACAGAATGAGAACATGGATCCATCATGCCTTGTTACCACTGTGCAGGCTGGTGGTGGTGGTGTAATGGTGTGGGGGATGTTTTCTTGGCACACTTTAGGCCCCTTAGTGCCAATTGGGCATCGTTTAAATGCCATGTCCATCCCTTTATGACCACCATGTACCCATCCTCTGATGGCTACTTCCAGCAGGATAATGCACCATGTCACAAAGCTGGAATCATTTCAAATTGGTTTCTTGAACATGACAATGAGTTCACAGAGATCACAGTCACCAGATCTCAACCCAATAGAGCATCTTTGGGATGTGGTGGAACGGCAGCTTCGTGCCCTGGATGTGCATCCCACAAATAAAAAAAAAAGGTTGACTTTTTTGTATTAAAAACACTTTTCTTTTATTGGTCGGATGAAATATGCTAATTTTTTTAGATTTGAGATTTTTTGAGAATTTTGGGTTTTCATGAGCTGTATGCCAAAATCATCAGTATTAAAACAATAAAAGACCTGAAATATTTCAGTTGGTGTGCAATGAATCTAAAATATATGAAAGTTTAATTTTTATCCTTACATTATGGAAAATAATGAACTTTTATCACAATATGCAATTTTTTTTTAGAAGGACCTGTATGTGCATATGTGCATATATATATATATATATATGTTATGGTGATGCATTGCTGCCCAATACATATTTTTTCCACTCAATTATGTTGTAATGAGATATTATGTCGTAAAAACAACATCTTTTCTAGTAATAACGAGATGTTATGTCATTTTAACAACATATTTTCTCGTAATAACGAGATATGTCGTAAAAACAACATATTTTTCTCATTAAAACAACATTTAATTTTCTCCTAATGGACATATATTGTATAGTATCATTGATGTGTACAAAATATGCTTTTATCCACATTAGAGAATTTATTTAGCCTATGTGCCTTTATCACACTTCTATATTTAAAAAACAGAAGCAAGCTTTAAAATAGGCTATCTTCTGCTGCCTGTATCAATAGGAGTGCCAATTGCATGAAATTGTTGTAATTTATTGATGTCTACAGTTCAGATAGCCTTCATCTAAATCAAAATTTCTCTAACTTTTTGGGGCCACGGACCTCTCATGATTAGCCTCAGTGGCGTAACTTAAACTAGTAATGACAGACCCTGGTGCAGCCACAAATATAAAGATCTACTGTAAGACATAAATTCAAGACATTTATTAAAAACAGAAAGACAATATAATTTCAACCTTATGCAAAGGACGTGGAAACAGGCTAGTGGATTCATACGTGCGTCAATTCATTCCTGACGTTCTTGGTTTGCTTCTTATTTATTAAATATACAGGTGATTAGTTGGTAAATGGACTGCATTTATATAGCGCTTTTAACAGACCGACGGCGGTGTCAGCCGTGCAAGGCGCCATCCAGCTCGTCGAGAGCAGCTGGGATTAGGTGTCTTGCTCATGGACACCTCGACACTTGGTCAGGTGGAACTGGGCTTGTAGACAATCTACATGAACCACTGAGCCACTGCGCCCAAAACATAGTTGATGAAACATTGATCAAAATTAAAATACAATTTATACAAAACGAAATTTACTTTAAAGACTTTCCACAAAACAAAACAAAGTGCTCAATATCATGTATGACACTCCATGTCTCCCAACATATTGCACATGACGTAGCCTCTCTTACTCATGCTGCTCACTTTTCATTATCAACATAGATGAAATTAAAAATATATATATATAATGATCTAAAGGATTATTAGGAACACCATACTAATACTGTGTTTGACCCCCTTTCGCCTTCAGAACTGCCTTAATTCTACGTGGCATTGATTCAACAAGGTGCAGAAAGTATTCTTTAGAAATGTTGGCCCATATTGATAGGATAGCATCTTGCAGTTGATGGAGATTTGTGGGATGCACATCCAGGGCACGAAGCTCCCATTCCACCACATCCCAAAGATGCTCTATTGGGTTTAGATCTGGTGACTCTGGGGGCCATTTTAGTACAGTGAACTCATTGTCATGTTCAAGAAACCACTTTGAAATTATTCGAGCTTTGTGACATGGTGCATTATCCTGCTGGAAGTAGCCATCAGAGGATGGTGGTCATAAAGGGATGGACATGGTCAGAAACAATGCTCAGGTAGGCCGTGGCATTTAAACGATGCCCAATTGGCACTAAGGGACCAAAAGAATTCCAAGAAAACACCCCCCACACCATTACACCACCACCAGCAGCCTACACAGTGGAAACAAGGCATGATGGATCTATGTTCTCATTCTGTTTACGCCAAATTCTGACTCTACCATCTGAATAGCTCAACAGAAATCGAGACTCATCAGACCAGGCAACATTTTTCCAGTCTTCAACTGTCCAATTTTGGTGAGCTTGTGCAAATTGTAGCCTCTTTTTCCTATTTGTAGAGGAGATGTGTGGTACCCTGGTGGGGTCTTCTGCTGTTGTAGCCCATCCTCCTCAAGCTTGTGCGTGTTGTGGCTTCACAAATGCTTTGCTGCATACCTCGGTTGTAACGAGTGGTTATTTCAGTCAAAGTTGCTCTTCTATCAGCTTGAATCAGTCGGCCCATTCTCCTCTGACCTCTAGCATCAACAAGGCATTTTGGCCCACAGGACTGCCGCATACTGGATGTTTTTCCCTTTTCACACCATTCTTTGTAAACCCTAGAAAGTTGTGAAAGTTGTGCCTGAAAATCCCAGTAACTGAGCAGATTGTGAAATACTCAGACCGGCCCGTCTGGCACCAACAGCCATTCCACGCTCAAAATTGCTTAAATCACCTTTCTTTCCCATTCTGACATTCAGTTTGGAGTTCAGGAGATTGTCTTGACCAGGACCACACCCCTAAATGCATTGAAGCAACTGCCATGTGATTGGTTGATTAGATAATTGCATTAGAAATTGAACAGGTGTTCCTAGTAATCCTTTAAGTGACAAGTGAGTGTATATATATATACAATATAATATAGCTTTTAAGGTATCTTCCTCAAAATTGCCTGTCTTTATGTAACAGTAAAATAGTCAATAGTAATCCCTCCTTTACATAAAAAAAACCCAAAAAATTTCAGGGACGAATTTGCCATTATATTTTAATTACACGGCTTTTGTGGGGTGAAGGGAAACCCGAAGTGCCTATTGGGCCCCTGGTGGTGCCCTGATGAGGTGGGGACTCCAGCTTTTAGTTTGGTCTCATCACTGCTTTTGTCTGAGCTGTTCCCCCGGGATGGCTGCGTCTGTGTCCCATGTGCTGTAATGAGTCTTTGATAAAATAGCTGCCAAAAACGTCATGAATAATTCATGCAAGGATTCAGATGTTGCCCTTAGAGATGGAAATTTCACCTCCACGCTCAAAACACTGGTTTACACAGACCATTTGCTCATTTTCGGGTCCCTTTTTTGCATACGCTAGTTCTCTATGGAGTTCTTCCTTTGGTGAATGGAGACACATCTACGTCAGTGCAGATGAAAATCATGAACACAAAAAGAAACTATGATTTAACAAATCAAATGAAAACAAAGCAGCCTATCTGATGTAACCAGACGCAAGGCAATGCCTCAAAGCCAGAATGACGTATGCTGTCATTTTGATCAGATATGTCAAACTTCCACAGAATATCTATATATAATATATATATATATATACAAACACAAACATTGTGTTTTTTTTCTTCTAATTTTCAGTAAGCCAGTGATCCAGGCCTTTGCTTTGAAAACTAAAAGCTAATTCTATTGACTTTTTGTAAATGCTTCTTGGAATCCGCTCACTGTGACTGCACCACATTGACAAATGTAACGCAAAGTGCATGTGTGCCTGTCTAGACACTAGTTACTGTGCATCCACAAGCTTGAAAATAAGGTTTGTTAGAGGTCACTGTGAATTACTGCATTTATCAGCTCTATGAAACGTCCCTGTGTTGATGGCAGCTTTCACCTCATATGAGGGGGACATGAAATCAAGTCCAGACTTTGAGCAGATGGTGTTTGACAACACAGAGCGAGAGACATATATCAGAGGCCGCTGTTTTCAATAAAGCAGCTTCCCGCAGACACTGAAACTAATCCTGCTCTCACCTGACAGGCCAAAGCGAATGAGACCAGACTAAAACAGCTTTCATCTGACCCTGATCCTGACCGGAACCAGAGATCTCTAGATTCATGGTCTCATGGTTAACAATGCATTAAAAATCACTTTTTCCCAATAGGTTAAATTACCTTCATAATGCTCAGTGCTAGTTGTATTCATTTCACATAGATTTTCTTTCATAGACAGCAAATGACTACAAAGGAAAGTCAAAAATTATCATATTAAAAGTGCACTCTTTTTTTGTGTGTGTATGTTTAGCCAGCTCTTATTTATCCAAATTTTTTAACCTTATTATATTGTTTTGACAAGCATCTTAAACACTAGATGAAAATAGACCTACTACACAAAATTAAACACTATTATTGTTGTCATTATTAATAGTAGCAACTCAGCTAGTCATGTGACCTCAAAAATGGTGGCACCCATTAGAAGCCTACCAGAATTATAATACCGTTTCATTATAGTATTGTTTCATTTGTGAAACGTTTCAAATTAAGAAAAATTACTGAGTGAACCTTAACAGATCAGCATCTCTCTTAATAGTGTTACTGCTCACATTCACCGATAGGGGGCAGAGTTCAGCACACAAATAACGGTACAGCATTGGCAAAATATCAACTTTCTGTTACAAAATATTTAATGTGTAAATAGCTATAAAGCGGTAACACCAGCTTTTTAATAACACAGCGTGTTCATTAAAAAAATGCGTTTAACTCTGTAGTTATTGAGTTTTACGTCTATGATCTTCTAATTGTAAACACACAACTTCGTGCATCCCTTACCTGTGACATTTGTGGTCTCAGGTTGATCTCCCTCAGGTTGAGGGACTGGGGTCTCAGGTTGTTTAGGAGCTGGCAAAGGAGGACCCCATCCCGCAGGGTCTGCGCCAGGTCGAACACCTGAGCCGACTCCCATGTCACCCGATGGTTCGGTGGCAGCACCTTACAATTGATCAGCCATAACGCACACTGTCGCCAATGCTCCATCCTGTCCAGCGATGCACAGTACAAGATTTAACACCAATCCAAAAGCAAAGCGCAAGTGGCGTCTCCTCATCCGATGCGCATAGCAGAATCACGGGCGATGTAATGAATGGATGATGTTTCCAGTGTTGGAGCACCAGCGGAGAGTGACTGAACCGTGTGCTGCTGCTCTCCTCGTTCGCTCTTTCGCCTCTTATTTTCGCTCTCCCCTCCCCTCCCCTCTCTCTCTCTGTGTCTTCCTGCTTTAGATGTTCCGTATATTGCGCTGCTTACTTGACACCCGGAACACCCGGAGAACGTAATATACAGTGGCCGCAAAAAGTATTTCGACACTTAATTATGTCAGGGTGATAATTATGAGGGGGATATCAGAACAAAAAGTAGAGGGGTTCTCAACTGCGTAGTCTATTCTTTTACATTATGTAAAAATCTTGACTTTAAGTAAAAAATAAATTAATTTAAAAAAAAGATTAACAAGTTAGTCAGAGTTCGCTAACAACGTAGCGTTTGCCTGAGTAACCATAGCAACGGCTGCTCGGGCGCTTTCACTCAGACGGCAGGTCCTGTCATTATTTACCCTATCACTTTCACATCTACATATCCCAAGTATAGTAGGTCCTATGTTTTAAATGTTTTTAGTGTTTGAGTGATGAACTTTATTGATTAAAAAGGGGATGTTTACAGAAACACGTTACAATAGATTTTGTTTATTAGTTCACCCAAAAATGAAAATTAGCCCATGATTTACTCACCCTCACGTCATCCTAGGTGTGTATATGACATTCTTCTTTTAGAAAAATACAATCAGAGTTGTATTAAAAAAAGTCCTGGCTAATTCAAGCTTTATGGCAGTGAATTGTTGTCTCATTTATGAAGTCCATACAAGTGCATCAATCCATCATATAACTGCTCCACACGGCTCTGGGGAGTTAATAAATGCCTTCTGAAGCGAAGTGTAAGAAAAATATTAATATTTAAAACTTTATAGACTAAAATAGCTAACTTCTGGCGGATTGCCATTTACGGTGAAAAAGTAACATTTGACCCTTGAACCCTTGAGGCATGCGTATTGTCGAACGCAGAAGCACAGAGGATAGAGCAAAACAAAACACTGGTCATGAATAAGAGTCTAAAATGAGAATTTGTAAAGAGAAATGGTGGAGGATTTTGATATAAGAGAAGAGGGGCTTGAGTTATTTGCCCAAGCTCTATCTGCGAGGGGCGTCAAAGCTTGCGATGCTTCTCTACATTGCGTCAGGGGTTACTTTTTTGTCATAAGGCAAATTGCGTACAGCTTTCCGCCGGAAGCTAGTTATTTTAGTCTATAAAGTTTTAAATATATTTTTCTCACATATGCGCCACTTCACTTCCGAAGGCCTTTATTAAACCCCTAGAGCCGTGTGGAGCAGTTATATGATGGATTGATGCACTTTTATGGACTTCATAAACGAGACAACAATTCACTGCCATTATAAAGCTTGGATTAGCCAGGACTTTTTTATGATAACTCTGATTTTATTTGTCTAAAACTAGGCCTTTAAAGCAGAAGCAGTAGCTTACGTTAGTTCACTTTAAAATAAAATGAAAAATTAAGCATAAAAAAGCACATCCATCCAGAATAAACGTACTCCACACATCTCTGGGTCGTTAATAAAGGCCTTCTGAAGCGAAACCATGGGTTTTGTAAGAAAAATATCCATATTTAAAACTATAAAGTAAGATATGTAGCTTCCGCCATACCGCCTTCTGTATTCAACTTACGCAGAAAGTGTAACGCCTCTCGCAGTTCAAAAGCTTACGCTATATACAACGTCATACACCAGTTACACTTTCTGTGCAAGTTGGATAGACTAGATATTTTACTTTATAAAGTTTGAAATATGTATTTTTTTCTTACACAAACCCATTGATTCGCTTCAGAAGGCCACCTATTACCCCCTTGAGCCGTGTGGAGTAGGCCTACATTTATTATGGATGTGCTTTTTTGAGCTTCAAACTCAATTGACCCCGTCACTGCCATTATAAGCATCAGGATATTTATTAATATAACTCTGATTGTGTTCATCAGAAAGAATATACACCTAGGATGGCTTGAGGGTGAGTAAATCATGAGGCAATTTGAATTTTATAGTGAACTAATTAACATTAGTTAGCAAACTGATTGGTGAACGTGAACAATGAAAAAAGAAAAAAAGTGACTTCTAAAGCATGTATTAAACGGATAAATAATTTATAACAAATACTGCAAAATGTCACTTTGATTTCATAGTGACTTTAACAAAAAATATTAATAAATAGCTGTAACAAATGTAGCCTATTGATCGTTAACTAACATTAATGTAAAGTGTTATAATTGTTATTACATTCTGTAAAGTATTATTTCTATAAACGGTCTAAAAATTAGCCTACTGTTTGTTGTCTACAGACTTCACTTGGCTTTATATTTTATGTAAGGACATTCATACATTTTAAGCATGGATTAAGGGTTTGGGGAGACTGTATGATGATTAAATCAGTCCATATCCACAGTCTTAGCCTTTTCAAACTTGTTTAATGTTCCCAAATACATGGCAAAAGATTCAGCAATACTTTGAGCTGAAATTTGAGGCCTATTTGTTCACCTCATCTGCAGTTTTTTACATTTAGTAAAGAAAAAGAGCGAGATGAGTGTTGGCTGAAGAGAGCTTTCTCCAGATAAGCAGTAGGCTATGAAACAGGATGATGTATTGTCATGGATATCCTGTTTCTGTCTCTCTGCTCCTGTCATGATGAACTCACGGAGGTCTAGATCAACACTGCCAGGCAGCTAAGACTGTGCATTTTCACTTAAGCTTTGGAAAATCATAAGATGAAAATGCATGGTCACGCTTGTCAACTGTTTGTATAGAACTACAATCAAATCTACAGTACGGTAAATTTGTTATATTGGTTTCTGAGCTTGCAGAAATAAAATTTTCAGCAGTTACTGCATGCTCTGTTAAAGTCACCATGAAATCAAAATGGACAATTCTTTATGGAATATTGCAGCATTTATTATAAATGATTAAAGGGTTACTTCAGCGATTAGCATTAAGCTTTTTATCTGTAGAAACCCGGGAGTATATTCGAATGGTCATACTTTCCCCCCTCATATCACCGAGAGCATTATGTATTTTATTTCTAGAAAAAGTCCTCCGATGACGCAAATATCTTCATTTTGCATCATCAGAGGATTTTTTGTCCAGAGGCTGAAGACTACAGCCAGCAGTGGGCGCTATTTCCGCATGTTTTCAACATCGCACTCACAGCACTCGGCTCGGGGAGCTGCAGAGATTCATGTAAACTGAGCAAAGTGAGTGTTTCAACTTTTCAAATGAATTCCTATGAAAGTTAAGCTTCCAAAGACATGAAGTGAAAATGCACCAGACTGAACACGTGCTGTGAATGCGGCCGCAGCCGCGAATCCCGCGATTACCTCCGCTCATGTGATGAATGTGATCCGACTCCTGCTGCGCTTGTGCCGTGATACTCAATCGGCTCACTCACATTATATTGAACAGACACGTTCAGATTTTAATTGTAGTGTCTCTAACTGAACTGATTTTATGAAAATGAACGCGGTGGGCAAGTGATACAGTAATCCAGTAGCCGTGCCTAGAGTGGCCTCGCAGGGAAGCGAAGCAAGTGCATTCTGGGAGTTGTTGTCTTTTATCCCAATGAGACAAAAATACATTTTCTGTCTTTTCTCAGTCTAGAAGGCACCAAATTCAAAAATTGTTTTACATTTCTACTACATAAATGACCCAGTTTAAATACAGATTAATCTTCCCAGCGCTGAAGTACCCATTTAATCTTTTATTTAATTAATGTGCCCTCATAATCAAAAAACATCCCCTTCCTCTTGCAGCGCCATTCTCTTCACTCTTCTCTGATGACGTGCTTACTTGTGCAAGGGCGGGACAACCTGTCTATCACATGAGCTCGACCAATAGCAAACCACAACCATCCAAACATTTCCCAATAGACAAAATCAAGTCTGTCCTACTTTTTTTCTCTTTTTCTCTCTCTCTCAAGGAAGTCCTTTCACTGCACTGTAAACTCTGACACTAAAAATAATGAATTGGTTTGAGTAGAGCCAACTCAAATGAAAAATTATTTCAATCAAATGTAGAACTTTTTCTTATTTCTTTTGAGTTCACAAAACTGACACAGTTTAAGTCATCTGAATTGTTCCACTGTTATGAGATTTATGAACTTGTAAATTAATTATTTTAATTAAGACTCATTTAAATTTAACCAAAACTGGGCTGGGATTTCTATTTCCCAGCATGCTTTGCCATGACACTCAAAAGGGACAGTAAATACCAAAATTAAGTGTTACATTATGTTTGTTTTTTTGGTGCAAGATTAACATCAAGTGGGATATTTAGTAGTGTTTAATGTTTTGTTATGCTAGTTTAGTTTGTATAGGGTTAGCATCAAGGTAACAAGTGGAGCATGAGTTTAGTTTGTGATTTATGCTAAATGTATTATAATGCTGTTCTCATTCAGCAAGTGCTATGCTAAGCTAATGCTGCCAAAGCACTGTATAACCAATTAGCAAGGTGGCATTTATTGAATTAGCTAGTTAAAGCCAAGTTTCCACTACTAAAAATTTGAGAAGTTTTACGTTTTTTTGTATAAATTAGCTTACTCCAATATTTCAAGTTCAGAGGAATTCAAATGCATGATTACAAAATAAAAATCTTAAAAAAAAAACTTTTTTTTTTTTTTGTATTGCCAGCTTATTTGGGTTTAGTGTGGGGTATACATCACAATACGGAAGACAACTTCCATTTTATGATTTGAATAGTAATGAATTTTCATTTAATGTATGTTCAGGCACCAGCTAAGATGTTTACATGTTTTAGAAGGCCACAGTGAGCGAGACGGTGGACCAGGGGGTCTTGAGCGTGCCGTGACAGTAAATTAAGCCATCTGTCTGTCATAACCAAGGTGAGTTAGCAGCCTAATAAGCTCTGTGTGGAATTCTTTATTTATTTTCCTTCTGTTTAGGATTGACTGAGGGGAGCTCGGCTGGTGTGATGCAGGATGCTACAACGTACCATATTTCCTGAACCCATGCTGCTTCACTCATCACCCAGGTTGTGTTTCTATCCCATTTAACACCGGTTTGGAAGGGCTGGACTCCATCAATCACATATCAATCCCTAGAGAGACTATCAGACGGAGTAATAGTGCGAATCAGCCTTACTTTGACCGTTTCCACATGGTGGGAGGGGTTTATCTGTAAAGCAATGCTTTGTGATTGGCTGGGGAAGAGAAAGAGGAAGCTTGACAATGTGGGCCAACGCAGGAAGGAAGTGGAGAATGCAGGATGTTTGGAGCCAATGTCTATCTCTGTTTCCCTCCACAATTTTAGAGACTTGGCACATGGCAGATAGCCCCCTCTGAGCTGACAGATGATCAAAGCGTCACACACTGCCAAATGCTCAGAGAGACTAGCGCTCTGCCACATTGCTGCCATTCCAATAACCGCCAAACTCGTCATGACCTGCGTTGTGTTGGTAATTTATAGCCAGACGCGGCGTGCTAATGACAGTGCGTCTGGTGACTATACCTGATGAATCTGTTGGGCTCTCTGCACAAGCATCATGATTATATTTCACAAGCAAAGATCAAGGTTGTGTTTTTGAAATTTAATACTAACTGAGATTACACAGTCACACAACTATTGTTAAAAATATATTCCGGGTTCAATATAAAGTTAAAGGTGTAGTGATTCATTTAGGCTACTTACCCTCATGTCGTTCCAAACCTGTATGCATTTCTTTCTTCTGCTGAACACATACACACACACACACACACACACACACACACACACACACACACACACACACACACACACACACACACACACACACACACACACACAAATGGTGTTTTGAAGAATCAAACAATTACAGTTCACACTTACTTGTCCATACAATGGAAGTCAATGAAAACCAAAACTGTTTAGTTGCAACATTCTTCAAAATATCTTCTTTTGTCTTCAACAGAAGAAAGTCACCTAAAGGTTCAGAATAACAGGAGGGTGAGTTTAACTCTTTCCCAACATTGGACGGAAATGTACGGCTGTCCGTGTTTTCACTGTAATAAGGTAGGGGTCGCTATTACGCATCTTCAGAAAGAGTACTGATTCAAAACACAGGCGAAGAATAAGCAGAAACAAGCGATATCATATGCAAGCAGATGCATATGTAAAATAACGTGATCATCAACATTAAATATCATATACATGCCTTTACTGAATGAAATGTCGACCCAGCACAAGTTTTGGGGCGTTTATGGATTTTAAGATCTACTCCATCTATTTTTTGATCATCGTTCTGAATCTGACCCAGGCATAGTCTTTGATAAAAACAATTTGATTCTCAGCTTTTTGCTCAAAATACCGCTTTTTTTTTTCATGACACTTACCCACATTCAAGTGTTGATAAAAAAAGGAATGAATGGAACTAGAATAAAACGTTTTCTTCGTTGTTGTTGTTTAAAGGGATAGTTCACCCTGAAATCTAAATAAAGACATCTTTTACTCACCCTGCTGCTGTTCAAATGCTATACGTCCTTTAATCTTTTTTGACCTAGAAAGCATAAATGTAAAAATACGTCCTGTACGCGCTCCTCCATACAATGGCAGTGAAAGGCGACCAGGCTAAATCTTTACAAAAAGGATACAAAAGTATTACGCGATGATACAAGGAGACGTGACTGGCAACTTTTTTCAAAAACGCTTAAATACACGTATTAAAAAAATTAAATAAACATTTAAACAACTGTATAAATAATGGTTTAAACTGCTGTACAACTTATATTATACACACATTTGAACAAATATTAATGTTTAAAAAAATGATAAGCTTCACATTTAGGCTTTTATGAAGTCAAATAATTTCAGTACAGTTAATATTTCAATTATACACACAATTTAACAGCACATAGTCTGAGAAAAAAGTAATGGTCCTTTACTAATATCTAGATTAAATAATTTGAGTTAAAACCATTTGTAGGAGTATTGATCCATGTGCACAGAGTCCACTGCAGAAATCAATAACCCAGAGACCCCAGGAGGAACAGAGGCAGAAATCTGATAGGGTTTCTCGGGCGTAGAGCTGTCAGCTGTGCAAGGACAGGGCCAAAGAGCCGGATGATCAACAAAGAGGAACATATAATAGAGACAGCTAAAGTCACAAGGGTCACAGGTCTGTAATCGTGAGCCACAAGGCAAGTAACTAAATAAAAGAGCTGCCCTGAACACATCGTTCAAAAGTTTGTTTGTTTTTTTAAATGTTTTTGAAAGAAGTCTCTCGTGCTCACCAAGACTGCATTTATGTTATCAAAAATAGAGTAAAACAGTATTATTGCAAAAAATACTATTATCATTTAAAATAATTATATTCATTTTTTTATTATTATCCCTGATCACAAAGCAGTCACATTATCCTTCATTAATATACTAATATGCTGATTTGCAGCTCAAGAAATATTTCTTAATATTATCAATGTTGATTTTTTTTAATAACTTTTTTTCAGGATTCTTTGATGTATAGAAAGTTCAAAGTACAACCTTTATTTCAAATAGAAATATTTTGTTATTTATTTATAAATGACAATTATAAATGTCAAAAGCATAGATTAAAGCATTTTTTTAAACAAAAGTGTAGTTATACAGGTCCATCTCAAAAGATTAGCATATTGTGATAAAAGTTAATTATTTTCCATATTGTAATGATAAAAATTAAACTTTCATATATTTTAGATTCATTGCACACCAACTGAAATATTTCAGGTCTTTTATTGTTTTAATACTGATGATTTTGGCATACAGCTCATGAAAACCCAAAATTCCTATCTCAAAAAATGTACATATTACATCCGACCAATAAAAGAAAAGTGTTTTTAATACAAAAAAAGTATGTTAATTATGTTCAGTTATGCACTCAATACTTGGTCGGGAATCCTTTTGCAGAAATGACTGCTTCAATGCGGCGTGGCATGGAGGCAATCAGCCTGTGGCACTGCTGAGGTGTTATGGAGGCCCAGGATGCTTCGATAGCGGCCTTAAGCTCATCCAGAGTGTTGGGTCTTGCGTCTCTCAACTTTCTCTTCACAATATCCCACAGATTCTCTATGGGGTTCAGGTCAGGAGAGTTGGCAGGCCAATTGAGCACAGTAATACCATGGTCAGTAAACCATTTACCAGTGGTTTTGGCACTGTGAGCAGGTGCCAGGTCGTGCTGAAAAATGAAATCTTCATCTCCATAAAGCTTTTCAGCAGATGGAAGCATGAAGTGCTCCAAAATCTCCTGATAGCTAGCTGCATTGACCCTGCCCTTGATAAAACACAGTGGACCAACACCAGCAGCTGACATGACAGACCATCACTGACTGTGGGTACTTGACACTGGACTTCAGGCATTTTGGCATTTCCTTCTCCCTAGTCTTCCTCCAGACTCTGGCACCTTGATTTCCGAATGACATGCACAATTTGCTTTCATCCGAAAAAAGTACTTTGGACCACTGAGCGACCGTCCAGTGCTGCTTCTCTGTAGCCCAGGTCAGGCTTGACCTGGGGAATGCGGCACCTGTAGCCCATTTCCTGCACACACCTGTGCACGGTGGCTCTGGATGTTTCTACTCCAGACTCAGTCCACTGCTTCCGTAGGTCCCCCAAGGTCTGGAATCGGTCTTTCTCCACAATCCTCCTCAGGGTCCGGTCACCTCTTCTCGTTGTGCAGCGTTTTTTGCCACACTTTTTCCTTCCCACAGACTTCCCACTGAGGTGCCTTGATACAGCACTCTGGGAACAGCCTATTCGTTCAGAAATTTCTTTCTGTGTCTTACCCTCTCGCTTGAGGGTGTCAATGATGGCCTTCTGGACAGCAGTCAGGTCGGCAGTCTTACCCATGATTGCGGTTTTGAGTAATGAACCAGGCTGGGAGTTTTTAAAAGCCTCAGGAATCTTTTGCAGGTGTTTAGAGTTAATTAGTTGATTCAGATGATTAGGTTAATAGCTCGTTTAGAGAACCCTTTTCATGATATGCTAATTGTTTGAGATAGGAATTTTGGGTTTTCATGAGCTGTATGCCAAAATCATCAGTATTAAAACAATAAAAGACCTGAAATATTTCAGTTGGTGTGCAATGAATCTAAAATATGTGAAAGTTTTAATTTTTATCATTGCATTATGGAAAAAAAAGAACTTTTATCACAATATGCTAATTTTTTGAGAAGGACCTGTATAATGTTTATGTGTGTGTATTATAGGTCAAATTAATGTACTGTTAACTGGTGAAAATTACAAATACTGTCCATAATTGTCGGGTGAATTTTGGGTATCAGGTAAATAAACTATTTACTTAGAAGTGCTCCCTCTATTGGCTGATTAATATCCTTTCACCAACCCAGGCTCATTGGAAATACGTGACTCTGCCTACATTTTTGCAAACCCTGAAATATGTACCTCCAGGCACGTTTCCCTGCACTTTTCGGGTGAAACGTCCACTAGAGGCGCTAAGTGGTATCAGCTAAGTGGTATCAGCATCAAGAAAGACGTGATGTAATCACGAATTTTAATTCCTATTGAAATACATTTAATTATTTGCATTTGTAAAAGTAGACATGATTTTATGAATATTTAAAGGCTACTTTAATATTTGGGAGCAACTAACCCACTCCTACCCTAAACCTACCCACTTCTCAACAATAAAACACATAACAGACAAATAAAAGTACAGTCACAGGTATTTATTGCAAAAACTGACCAAAAACAGTGTAAAAGTATTAACTCATGTTGCATTCCAAGTCTTCTGAAGTCATACGATATCTTCATGTGAAGAACAGAGTTGATCTTAAAGTTTTAATCGCTGAAATGATGATCCAATCCGCCGCTCCGTGTGAACACCCTCCACTCGTTCATATTTCATTCAAATAATACTCTTAACTCTTGAGCGTGACGCGGTCGGTCACGAGACACACAAGAGCCAATGGCATTTTACAATCAAAGCTGACGTAATGACGCAATTGGTCACGAGACATACGACAGCCAATGCTGTCAAAGCTGATGTAACGGCACATATTTTCAAATATGATCTTCGGCGGGTGGACTCAACACTGATCGCTTTTGGGGATTTTCTTCACAAAAATCAATCGTTTGGCCTCGAAACACTTGGAATATTTGTACTTTTTAAATAAATTGTGCCTGCAGTCGTATCTGCCTGTTATATCCTGTTTTTATAATACACAAATGGTTAGGTTTAGAGAAGGGTTGAGAAAAACTGATACCACTTAGCGCCTCAAGTGGGACGTTTCACTAGTGATGGGAAGTTCGGTTCTTTTCCGCGAACCGGTTCTTTCGGACAGTTCGTTTCAAAGAACCGGATCAAAAAACCGGTTCACCGGTTCTTTTACGCTCAAACGTGATGACGTCATTTCTCTATGACGTAATGACGTCAAGTCTATCGCGGCTGGATAAACAAACACTTTACACATTAAAATATATAAAGTCAGTAATCATAATATCAATCAGATAAAATATCATCATAATCTGTTAAGTTTATTACAATTACGTTTTACATCTAAAGCATCCAAACAGGCAGTGATGTGCAAAGGAGGATGTTTCACAGTTCTAAAATCAATAAATTAGTCTTCATCAGTGCAGAAACCATGATCCACTTACTATGTTTTGTAATTAAATAAATACGGTTCGCCAGATTTTCCCACATTCATGTCCTCAGAGTTGTTTCACAGACGCGCTCATATCAGTTGATGTTCGTTCGGTTCAGAGATGCCTGCAGTCAGTCAGTCGTTTGACGCATGCTCAGTCAGTATCAGCTCATCGGTTCTCAAATCGGACATGTCCGAAATAAACAGTTCTCGGTTCAGTGTACTGGTGATTCGAAAACCGCTGCAACCGGTTGCAACCGATTCTTGACTCAAGAACGAGAACGAGAATGAAACTGAGATTCGAGAACGCGAGAGCGATTCAAAAGGAGTCTTAATTGCTTAGCTGTAGTTTGAGGCTACATCATTTTTATATTTAGCCTATATCACCTTGTTTAGAAATTAAATACACTGATCATGCAAATAATGGCTTTATGAAACAAATGTTTAGTTTTGTAGTTGTACAAACTAATGCACATTTTTACTGTAATGCTTTTTAGACAACATTAATATAGAAACATATATTTGTATAACAATTTCTGAACATCAGATAGTTTGATCCATGTAGGCTACACATACAGTGTGTGTAAGTGCACTTTTTTATGTGTATTGTGAACACTTTAATATATTTTTATTAAAACATTGTTTATTTATTACAAACCCAATTTGTGAATGTGTCATCATTAACTATAATTACTGTAGGCCTACAGGTATTTCATAAATTATTATGATCCCTATAACACTTCCCGATGCTCAACAAAACTTAACATGCTTTTCGTTCTCTCTTGAAAAATTACACGCATGCTCAGTCAGTATCAGCTCGTCGGTTCTCAAATCGGACATGTCGAAATAAACAGTTCTCGGTTCAGTGTACTGGTGATCCGATAACCGTTGCAACCGAGTCTTGACTCGAGAACGAGAACTGTGACAGGCCGTGCACGTTCGTTCGTGTACGCTGCACGCATGCTCAGTTCTGTTCGCTGGCGTGCTCATCATAATCAATTCTCTCTTACAGTAGTTAATTATTGTTGGAGTAACTAAATAACTCTGGGATGTTGGTTTGTTTCAAGTCAGAGGGACAGTCAGACAGGTCAAAAAGTGAGTAACTTTATAAATTTGTGGATTAGTGCTGCGAACTGTTTCGAACGATTCAGTCCGATTTGGTGAACTGGTTCGACCGGTTCACTAAAAAGAACCGGTTCAAAAGAACGATTCGTTCGCGAACCGGACATCACTACGTTTCACCCGAAAAGTGCAGGAAACGTACCTGGAGGTACATATTTCAGGGTTTGCAAAAATGTAGGCAGAGTCACGTATTTCCAATGAGCCTGGGTTCACATGGACTGGATCTACAATTGGACTTGGCTTACCTTTGTCTAAAATCATAATACGATACAAGACGAACAAGATACGATGTTGTTCTATATTCTAAACAAACTTGTGGCTAAGCTCTGTTGTTAGGTACGGCATGACTATAATCACAGTCACAGTACCTATAATATGATTTACTAAAACATTAAGGAACAAAAACATCCATTATAACCTTTGTTCTGTCTTTTCACTAGAAGATATAGTCCTGGCGATAAGTAAACTATGAATGGTACTGATAGGAAATAGCCATTCATACATTACAATAAATGCCAATCATGCTATAAAAGACCACCGGGTCTCTGTGTGGGTTTAAACCTTTTTAGGGGTGTGTGGTGGATAACGTGACATGACAGCATGTATAATTATAACAAAATTACAGGACAGCAAGTGAAACTGTCAAAGAGAGAAAGAGTGAAACGGGGTGAGACAGTGTGAGAGACCGCAGCGAGGTACAATTTTGATATGCATTCAAATACAGTAAGACAACTTTTTAAATGTGTGCTCATGAATCATATGTGTGTTCTGAAAGCAGATGCATGTGATGAATCAGGCTATGAGAGTCTGTTTTTGGTCTTGGTGTCGCAGATGGCCAGCACCCTGGAGGACAGGCTAACTGGTGCCATCAATGGCACGGCTGGGGAAAAAATTCTTCTTCAAAAAGACTGGCTTGTATTAAAGGTAAAAGTCTTTCAATCAAGTATTAGTATTTTATTTTTATTAATTTCTTTAAAAATTTATATTTGCTTGTTACTTAAATTTTTGATTTAAATATCACGTTAAAGGTGGAAAAATATACATTATATTCAGTTTCATTTTCATTAGGTTTGATCGTTTCATGTGTTCCCTAGTTAGTTTACTTGGCTATTAATTAGTTCCCTAATTAGTTAATTAGTTCCTGTTTCTGTTCTACTCAGATCTCCCTGCTTTATAGAAACTGAGTTTTCCTTAGATCTTTATCCAGTCTCATCAATGTTTAATGGTTGAGTTCTACTTTAATGGTATTTAGGGGTGTGGTCCTGGTCAAGACAATCTCCTGAACTCCAAACTGAATGTCAGAATGGGAAAGAAAGGTGATTTAAGCAATTTTGAGTGTGGCATGGTTGTTGATGCCAGACGGGCCGGTCTGAGTATTTCACAATCTGCTCAGTTACTGGGATTTTCACGCACAACCATTTCTACGGTTTACAAAGAATGGTGTGAAAAGGGAAAAACATCCAGTATGCGGCAGTCCTGTGGGCGAAAATGCCTTGTTGATGCTAGAGGTCAGAGGAGAATGGGCCGACTGATTCAAGCTGATAGAAGAGCACCTTTGACTGAAATAACCACTCGTTACAACCGAGGTATGCAGCAAAGCATTTGTGAAGCCACAACACGCACAACCTTGAGGCGGATGGGCTACAATAGAACAAAAATAGGCTACAATTTGCACAAGCTCACCAAAATTGGACAGTTAAAGAATGGAAAAATGTTTCCTGGCCTGATGAGTCTTGATTTCTGTTGAGACATTCAGATGGTAGAGTCAGAATTTGGCATAAACAGAATGAGAACATGGATCCATCATGCCTTGTTACCACTGTGCAGGCTGGTGGTGGTGGTGTAATGGTGTGGGGGGTGTTTTCTTGGCACACTTTAGGCCCCTTAGTGCCAATTGGGCATCATTTAAATGCCACGGCCTACCTGAGCATTGTTTCTGACCATGACCATCCCTTTATGACCACCATGTACCCATCCTCTGATGGCTACTTCCAGCAGGATAATGCACCATGTCACAAAGCTTGAATCTTTTAAAATTGGTTTCATGTACATGACAATGAGTTCACTGTACTAAAAGTCACCAGATCTAAACCCAATAGAGCATCTTTGGGATGTGGTGGAACGGGAGCTTCGTGCCCTGGATGTGCATCCCACAAATCTCCATCAACTGCAAGATGCTATCCTATCAATATGGGCCAACATTTCTAAAGAATACTTTCTGCACCTTGTTGAATCAATGCCACGTAGAATTAAGGCAGTTCTGAAGGCGAAAGGGGGTCAAATTATTAGTATGGTGTTCCTAATAATCCTTTAGGTGAGTGTATAACAAAAATATATACATGTGTATTTAAATATACATAATAATCATACACAGTACACACACCAAAAGTACTTGGACACCCCTCCAAATTATTGTTCCAATCACATCCATGGCCACAGGTGTATAAAATCAAGCACCTAGGCATGCAGACGCTTCTACAAACATTTGTGAAAGAATGGATCGCTCTCAGGAGCTCAGTGAATTCAAGTGTGGTACTGTGATAGGTTGCCACCTTTGCAATAAGTCCATTCATGAAATTTCCTCCCTACTAAATATTCTACGGTCAACTGTTAGTGATATTACAACAAAGTGGAAGCAACTGGGAACAATTGGCCATGTAAAAATCACAGTGCGGGGTCAGCGCATGCTGAGGCACACAGTGAGCAGAAGTTGTGAACTTTCTACAGAGTAAATAGCTACAGACCTACAAACTTTGCATGGCCTTCAGATTAGCTCAAGAACAGTAAGTAGAGAACTTCATGCAAAGTGTTAGATCCAGTGGTGTAAAGCACACCACCACTGTACTCTAGAGCAATGGAGACGTGTTCTCTGGAGTGACAAATCACACTTCTCTGTCTGGCAATTCGATAGATGAGTTTGGGTTTGGCAGTTTTCAGGAGAACGGTACTTACATGACTACATTGTGTAAAGTTTGGTGGAGAGGATTATGGTGTGGGGTTGTTAACTTGTTTTTCAGGGGTGGGGCTTAGCCCCTTAGTTCCAGTGAAAAGAACTCTTAATGCTTCAGCATTCCAAGAAATTTTGGATAATTTCATGCTCCCACCTTTGTGGGAACAGTTTGGGGATGGACCCTACCTGTTCCAGCATGACTGCGTGCGCATCAGTGCACAAAGCAAGTCCTGACCCTTAACCCGCATGCATTTTATTTATATATATATATACACACACACACACACACACACACTATATATATATATATATATATATATATATATATATATATATATATATATATATATATGTATAATTCATTCATTACCAATGTTTGCTCTATTTTTTGTCGTTCTATATATTTCTGTATGTATATTGTGGCATATTGCATCTCTTTCAACAATATTCAAATTGTGTCTTCCTTGATCAATTTAGTTCTATTACTCATTAAAAATACTTACAGTCCAATAGTTTCTGAAATGGAGCATCTGAGGCTCTGAAGATCACACTCCCAATTGAAAAGCCATAACAAAAAGGAAGTCTAAAAGCTTTCATAAGGAACATGGAATGAAAATAAATACATTTTTTGGCCTTTGTTTGTGTACCATAAGCCAAAATATTGTAGGCCTAATTATGTCCTTAAATATAAGGATACCTTCTACAGGATATGATGTAGATTGTCACTAAACTGGCTATGGCACTGTACACAATAAGGCAGGAGATACTGGAGCGTATGGAAGAAGCAAGCTGCAACCAGGTATCTTCAGAAACATTCAGGTGTCTGCTCTTCTTGCACTGACAGGAAATCATTAACTAAAATGTAAATTATAAACAGTAAAACTTTTTTTGGTATCAGATGCAAACTGCGTTGTAACTCATTTTCTTATAGACCTTAAACACTTCATTTAGCAGTATTGATGCCATTGCTCTGGACTGTGTTAAAGCAACTTTTGGCCCTAACAGAAAGAACCCACAGGATTTGGACCTGGATTTGAAGCTATGACTGGTAAATGTCCTTACTTGCACATACACTCTTTAAAAATAAAGGTTCTTTATTGCCATCTATGGTTCCATGAAGAACATTTAACATCCATGGAACATTTCCATTACAAAAAAGTTTTTTTATAGAAGAAAAAGGTTCTTTAGATTATTAAAATGTTCTTCACACTCAAAAATAGGTTTTTATGGCATCATTACAGAAACCCCTTTTGGAACCTTACTTTTAAAAGGACATATATATCAATGATGAGTTAAATTATGTGTAAAATATGAAGTCAAACAAACAGATGTGCTGAAATGTGTAACAGCTTGTCTGGCATATGTTACCATAGGTTTTTAAAGAGAAAAATACCTCAGAAACACAAAACCAGTGTCCAATCAACCCTTTGTTTCTTCATACTCATTTTCTAGGGCATCAGAACCAGGAAAAGACGACTTTGGCCAAGACTCTCCAGGAGCTGCTATGTCCTCAAACAAATGAGGTGGGCCGTAGTGCCAACTCCCCACTGGTGAACGAGATTTCACCAAGTAACTGGTTCTGGATCAACATCTTTATTGGTCCTGGAACAACTTACCAATCAACCAATCAGATTTGAGGTCAAGTTTACAGTTTATGTCAAGTTTAGGCTAACAACCAGGGTTAAATGCTTCTACATCAGTGTTATTTACTTATTATTTCCCTCTGATTTTAGGGATAAGTTGTGAGTGGGGTTAGGATTTTCAGACAAGAATTTTAAACCAGGAACATTTCTTACTGGCAAAATCATTGTGACCGCCAACTCCCCAACACCAGAAGAGCCTCCCGCTCTGCCCTGGTCCACTTGCCTCCCTCCCAGTGCAGTCAACTCAGCTCTAGGGAGGATCCCTCACTTGTAAACCTCTGTTAACCGCTCTGAAAAAGAGAGAAACACAACGACACTTGTTTATGTGTTAAACCTGAGATGAAATTAAAACCAAAATAAAAGATGGTTCTAAATGAGGGGAACCAGTTCACACAATTTTGAAAGTGATTTACAGTTTAGACCTAATAGCCTTGCATAGTCAGATCTTCAGGAAAATGTCTCGACTCGGCTTTAATTGGCCAAGGATCGCCAAGAGGCAATCTGATTAACCTTTAAAGAAACCAATCACAGTTTTTTGCTCCATGTCATTTTTAGGGGCGTGAAAATGTAAAGTCAATGCCCCTGCAATAACAGACCGGTGTGCATCTATAAATGATTAATTCAAGAACGTGGTCACATACTTTTGAAAAGCCAGTGTTTATTGTCACAGTTGTAAACATAATGCGTTCTTCTTCCATGAGGGAGTTTGGCAACACAGCCATAGACTGTAAAAAAAATATGGATGTAGTGTCCGTGACGTCACCGGTAGGTTTCTGAAGAGTAAATTCAGCCGTTGCCATCTTGGCTGCGTGTCACTCCCGGATAACTGAAAATGGGCAAAAAGGCGTGACGTGGGTGGACCTGAGGTGACCACAGTGGTAATCCACCTGTCACTCAAGTGGCCACGCCCTTAATTATGCAGAACTTGAAGGCTTAATATAATTTAAACGGATGAGTTATAAAAAAGCCGCCCCCCTCACAGTTCCCCCTCCCAAAACCAATTTTTGTACCAGGCTGTACATTTTTTTTTTCTGCTGTAAAGTTGGCCGTTTTAACATGGGGGAGATACAGATTTGACTCCCTTTCGGAGCTGGTCTCTAGAGGCCAGTCGATTAATTGCAGTTTAAATCACTGTTGGCTTCAAAAGAGACTGCGGGAGGTTGCCGCTTGGTCACGGCATTTGTTTCTAGGTGGACCGTTAAAGAACACAACACACACGTCTTGCGGACATCCTGTAGAATTCATCCAATCAGATGACAACTTCAAAACTCCTGAAGTGTTTCCAGATAAGTGTGCCATATGAATCAGACGTTCAACCAATGTGTTAGTAGGTGTGACGTTTGAGGCTGAGACTTTTTGATAGTAACTTGTAGTGTATAGCTAACAACTTTTTCTGAAGGGTAGCTTGTCTATATCTTAACTACTTTAACTTATGAGTAGCTTGTAGCTTGTCAAACTACAGTTTCAGAGTAGCTTCCCCAACACTGATGAAATATTATGTCAGTTTTATATTCCAGATTGGATCGGGGACATAAGTGATATAGATACGTTTTTATGTGCCTCCCTTATTTCAAATTCAGGTTAAATATCCAATTTAGTTTGATTTAGATAGTACTGCAAGGAATCCAGGAGGAGCAGAACATTTGGCTACCCCTTATTGCTCAAGTTGGCAAGAAGATTGTGAATCAGCAGACAGCTTAATTGTATCTGTAAAGCAAGGCCTGGCCAAATTGACTTTCCATGTAGCAACATTAATAACGCGTGAGTGCTGAATATTGCATTGGTGCTCTTGTTTTATGTTAAAGTATTTAAAATGTTGACTATGATGAAACAGTTGACAGGAGATGCATTTTCAAGTTTGTGGGATGGAACCTGATTTGTTTCATTTTATCAACAGATACGTGTGGCATGGGAGCATTTATTAAAAATTAATTAATTTTATACCACTGTAAAGCCACACGTTTTACTATTTTTTAAGTAGTCACTCTACTCTATGTGTTTCCTCTGAACACATAGAGTAGAGTGTTTGGCGATTTGAATTTAAATAACTTCACCCATGCGAGAGGATATGGAGAGATAACATCATGGGAAGGGAACAGAAACTTATTTTGTGCAAGAGGAAGTTTCAACATTCATCTCATTCGGGCACATGTAGTTGCCATGGCGAAAAACAACCGTTTAATGATTTACAGTTTGATGGAAAACAAAAGAAATGCAAAATGGGGTCAGCTTTACAGTCTGAATTGATCTCCGATTTGAATGTAGATACTAGTTTCAGGAGATTGTCTATTTTAGTAAGAATGAAACCAGATCTTTGAAATGTCAGAGTGGGAAAGTTGTGCTGCTCATGTCTACATATATCAGCAGTAATGGGAAGACACACCTAATGCTACAGACATTACATCAGAAAGAACGGCTCTCGCAAAACCACAGACACACTGAGAGACTCATACTGTAGTTAATCTGTAGTGAGCCTAAAACATATACTGGTTTTCAGTAAATGATTCAGCAAAAAAATGTAATAAACCAAACACGTTATGTAATTTAATGGCAATAAACGGTAGTTCACCCCAAAATTTGAATTTCCATTCCAAACATGTATGATTTGCTTTCTTCTGTCAAACACAAAACAGATGTTAGACAGGATGTCCACGCAGTTGAATTGCATGAATTGAAAGTCAATGGAGATCATAAAAGTGTCATAAAAATGACCTCACATGATGTATACACTAATATCTCACCGTTCACTGTCATTTTATGGAAAAAGCAAACAATTATAGAACTTTGAAACAGTAAATTAATTTAAATTTTAGGGGTGAACTATTCGTTTAAAACACTGACCCTATCACATTTTTTGTTTGTTTTTCTCGGATATTGATGCAAACATCAATTTTGTTTACAAGCAGATTTCATGTAGAGAACAGATTATTTTTTGCATCATCTTTCGCTGATATCTCCAAAGACATCTTTATAGATAAACATCATAGCTACTTGTTTAATGGGACGACTTTCCACTAAAAGCCAGAGAAATATATCAGAATAGAAGTGTGTTTCATATCAGATTAATGATGTGAACATTAATTAATATATTTAGATGAAATATGCAATAAATCTAATATGGTTTTCAGCCAGTGGCATTTGGATGAATGAAAACCAGCAGGATGTAATCCTCCAAAACAACTTAAAAACATCTTTAGGGAAATACATCCAACCAGTCATTCAGTATAGTGAGCATTTGAGAAACATGCTGCAGGCGTCGCCGGTCCTGCCTTTATTCATGTCTAGGGGCCTGGGGCAGTTCTGCTGGGAGCATCTCCGGATCACTGACCCTTCATGCAACTGAACATCAGTCAGACAGCCTCCCATGATTCACACTGCAGTTCACTGCATCAAGTCAAGTTTAATTAAAATGAGAATTGAGGGACTCACACTAATCATTGCGTTAGATAAACTATTCACCTGTAGAATTTGTGATATTTTGACATCCATGTTCCATGCAGCAGGGCCAAATCTTCACTCTGGTTTTTTCTATTGCTGTCAGGGCTGATAACTTTACCTCAGGTTGGGGTGCGACGTCCCAGATATACCAAACGCCCACTTTGTCTGACTCCTGCCCAGCCAGCGCTTCCAAATCCAAATCCTGGTCCTGCTACCATTTAATGAATACACAAAGCACATGACTATCTTTACCAGGACACAATCATTTACTCATTTAAATGTTTCATCTATGAGCTCAGATGACTGGGCTAATCCCAAAATATAGCCTACAATATGCTTGTATAAAGTGTAAAGTGTTTTGGGTGTACAGTAGTACATATGAAAGCGCTATATAAATGCCTATATTCACTCAATACCATGAATATCTATGACAAGAATTATTTACAGGTTTTTGTCTTGCCAAAAACAGGAAATATTAAAGTGTTAGTTGACCCAAAAATGACCTTACCTTCATGTCGTTCCTGTAAAACCTTTGCTCATCTTCGGAACACAAATTAAGATATTTTTGACGAAATCCGAGAGCTCTCTGACCACTTCATAGACAGCTTTTTAATAAACACTTTCGGTCCAGAAAGGTAAAGACATCGTTAAAAAAGTCAATGTGACTCCAGTGGTTCAACTTTAATTTATGAAGCGATCAGAATACTTTTTGTGCACAACAAACACCAAAAAATAACGACTTTATTCAACAATTGCAGTCTCCATGTATTTTACATTGGCCAGGTCCTGCCAGCATCACTAGTTTTCGTCGTGGTGCTCACATGAACAGTTCAGGCGTAGCTCTGACGTAACTCGCAAGCGCTGCACTGTATTTACGTCAACAGCTTAGGAGACTGACAGACTGAAGAAATTGTTGAATAAAGTCATTTTTGTTTGTTTTTTGGGCACAAAAAGTATTCTCAACGCTTCGTAAAATGAAGATTGAACCACTGGAGTCACATGGACTATTTTAATATGTTTTCACTACCTTTCTGGGCCTTGAAAGTGTTTATTAAATAGCCATCTATGGAGGAGTCAGAGAGCTCTCGGATTAAATATCTTAATTTGTGTTCCGAAGACAAACGAAGGTTTTAGAGGTGGGGAACGTCATGAGGGTGAGGAATTAATGACAGCATTTTCTTTTTTGGGTGAACTAACCAAAATCTTTAAGTAAATGTCATGTCATATTAATGTTACATTTAATTTACTCCAACGAAAATGTAAACAATTTGTTTTAGCTGATGAAAAAAAAAAACTTGACGAACACAAGTCGGCTCGCACGTACGTGATTTTTAACTTAAACTGCTTTATTTTCACCACGTTAAAATCATAAATAACATGTTTTATTAGGTTTTTATTATAAATATAACAGAGGACGTGAAAATTGTAAAATGAAATGCGGAAATCTAACCAACCCAATTGTAAAGAAGTCGGTCGACATATTATAAACATTGACATTAACACTTTGTAGATTCAAACGATGTGGATTTCACATTACTTACCAGTGCCTAGAACTACATTGTTCCGCACAGAGGATCCATGAGGATCATAGTCAACGCACAACCAAAGCAATGTTCTTCAGACGCATTTGCATATGCAAATAAATTTTTTAACCACTAGAGGTCAATATTGTAGTCTTTAATTACATTAACTCTGAACTAAAATAAAATATAAATATTAGATAAAACTAGAAAAAAAAATCACTACAACACTGAACAAAAAATGAAACCTAAATAGTAATATTTTTAAAATGACAACACAAAAAATTTAAACATAAAACAAATTGAAATTAAAACATAAACATAAATATAAAAGCTAAGATATTAATAAAAATATAAAAGTATATAAATAACAGTAAAATAACACTGGTGTGAATGACATAAACTGCATCCCACCTGAAAATGACAATAATTCAGAAGCAAAAAATGTCACTTCTTGATTTGGACAAAACTGTCATAAAATAGTCTTTTTTGGAACACAGACACGGTGACCAATATGAAATATTGTTGCTGTGGTGAATTTGAAATCAGCGACTCTGATTCTAAGCAAGTTGAAAGGACGGCCCTGACCCCGACACAGTCGGCCTGTGAATCGGGCACACAGCAGAGTGCTAGTATCGCGCTTTTTTTCCTGTCTGTTTCCTCAGTGCTGCCACGACTGCCCTCCACGTTTACCAGCCAAACACCAGGAGGCCTGTGCTGAAACAGCAAGAACCAGGAGGCACAACACTGTAAAAGATGAAAGCCAACCAGCTGACTTCACACAAGCTACTAAATCAACACCAGAGCACCACAGCGCTCTGTGTTTCTCTAAGGTCCAGTGCGAGCAGTGTTCCTAAAGACTATTGTGAACATCAACCCATATACTTGTAGCTAGGAGTTTTCTTTCCCATTCTTTGTGCAGTTTAATCAAGACCGGGAGGTAAAGTGAAGGCATAAATTGTTCAAAATGGAGTTTGTTTAGAATTTAAAACACACATTCCTGGTCTTAAAGGGATAGTTCAGCCAAAAATGAAAATTAGCCCATGATTTACTCACCCACAAGTCATCCTAGGAGTATATAACTTTCTTTTTTCAGACGAATACAATTAGTTATATATAAAAAAAAACTGTCCTGGCTCTTCAAAGCTTTATAATGGAAGTGAATGGCAGTTTCTGTTTTGAAGTTAGAGAGTACAGTTTGTAAAGTATTAAATATGAATATTTTTCTTACACAAACGCATTGCTTCACTTCAGAATGCCTTTATTAACCCCCAAGAGCCGTGTGGAGCACTTTTATGATGGATTGATGGACTTTTATGGACTTCAAAACAGAAACAGCCATTCACTGCCATTATTAAGCTTGGAAGAGCCAGGACATTTTTAATATAACTCTGATTGTATTCGTCTGATAGAAGAATGTCAAATACACCTGGCTGGGATGACTTAAGGGTGCATTCATTCAGTTAACGTCATTATTCATTCATACATCTGAGCATGTCCAATTCAGCAATTATTAATCCAAAAAGTAAACAAATTGTTCCATTTATTAATCTGAATAAATGACCTGAATCCCTTGAAAAGTCTGAATGTACAAAATGTTACACAGTTGTTTAAAAATACCTGTTGTGACACTGCCATCTAGTGGTTGAAGGCTGTTTGACATGTACACTAAAGTTACAATCATAATATAATGTCTATATATACATACAATTATATAAAAATATGTATAAAAGTTACAATATTCTCCTTAAATGGTTTAATTAACATTACTTCAGTTAAAAAAAAATTGAATAACTTTTGATCTCTGTAATTAGAGACAGATGATTTCACTAGAGTTCTTCCATCTCATTGAACAACTTACAGCACACCTAATAGCAACTCACACTTACAAGTCATACACTCAAAGGCACAATGGTGAATCTCTAATTAGTTTTAGCACAGAAAAATGCTATATTAGCTAAAAAAAATTGTGTAGAGATACTTCTGGGATCATATAATATATATATACACACAAAACTATACTTATACTCATGAAACGAAAGTGTCAATGGCCTCAACCAGTGAGAAGGGCTGATTCATATTGGGTGTACTTAAGTTGTGCCAATTCCAACAAGAAGTGCTATCAAGAAGGCCAGGTTTCCCAACACAAACACCAAGAGCAGGACTGTTTCAGGTTTCATCTAACAAAAATAAAACATAATACTTTAAAACATGAAATTTACATGATCACCTTTTATCTAATGTAGCCTACTAAATTATCTGAGATTACGCCCATATGTCTTAATGTTGGACTTACCGGTCCACAACTCCAAATCTCAGAATCTAAAATAAAACGACAAGCATGTATTAAACATTTTATGCATTCAATAGTTTGAATAATACATTTTCAGATAATAATTTCAAAAACCAGAATTCCTTAAAAAATTAGAAATCTATAATAATATGATAAACAAATATAAATATACGCTACTGTTCAAAAGTTTGGGGTCAGTAAGACAGTGACGTGATCAAAAGTGGCAGGAATTTTCAAGATGCAAATGCTGTTCTATTGAACTTAAAATAATCTTCTATCATGATTTCACTGGGGTCTAATGCTATATCATGCATTCTGTCTTATTTACACTGTTAAGAGTTGGATTCTCATGCTAAACATGGACAAAAAAAAAAAAAAACGTGTTGGACGTATGACGGAGTATTTCTGTAGCAAATACACTCCTTCAGGATTCAAATAAGTTTTGGAGAGTTTTTTTTCAGAGTATGGCCCTGTATAACATCATAAAGGGCGGAATTTCTTGTATGGGCACTTCTCTCGGATGAGCTCGCGCACATCAACCAGAGCGAGAGCGAGAGCACGTTCGGGTTACTGAACCCGTCGGCAGCGCTGTCATTTCGTTTTTAGACCACAAAATCACCAATGTCACTAAAGAAGTGTGTTATGCTCCTTCATTTACATCATTTGTGTTAACTTTACCCGCATGAATGCAGCGTTACCTTTCTTCTTGGCGCGGAAGTTAAGATCTTGAAGAATGTACATCAAGGCCTCCCAGGTAATAAAACCTCCCATAACTTTCAACATCCATCCATCTGTTTTATATTCTTCGAACAGTGCCAAACCAGTGAAAATTGCAGCAACTGTGTCACAGAATAAAGAGAGATTGTTTTCATCTGAGGAAATGGAAGATGTTGATGTAGATAATAAAGTTGTTGTCATACCTGCGATGGCTTTGATAGCTAAAGCAATAAAGGAATGGGCCCAGTTGAAAACAAACCTCCTGCAAAAAAAAACCCATCAGATTAATAATAATGCTTCCCCCTTGCCTTTCCATGACCTATCTGCATAAGAGAAGAAGTTACTCACTGCTCGTGCTGCGGGTCACAGCGGAAAGCAGCGACTATGGGCTGAATGAGACTGAGGATCATCACCAAACAGCCCAGGACAGGATGAGCTCCCTACACACACAGATGCAACACTGCATCACAGTATGTCAGCACAAAGCACTTCACTTCAAACATCTGAAATAATTGGCATTTCAATTTAAAGCCCAATGTCTTAATATGAATATATTTTATATAACTGTGTGGAAGTGTTTTCACGGTTTTACTGCCAATTATTTTAATTTAATATTTAATTTACTGAACATTGAACAATAGTGTATCATGTTGCTGAGCAAATCAGCATTTCTGAAGGATCATGTGACACTGAAGACTGGAGTAATGATGCTAAAATTTCAGCTTTGCATCACAGGAATAAATTACATTTTAAAAATAGAAAATAGTTATATTTGAATTATAATAAAAAAATTCACAATATTGCCCTTTTACTGTATGTGTGATCAAATAAAAGCATTAGAGACATAAGAGACTTCAAAAACATTAAGAGAATTAACGTACACACACACACAAATAAATATTTCAATATATTGCCAAAAGTTTTCGGACGCCTGCTTTAACATCCACATGAACTTCAATGACATCCCATTCTTAATCCGTAGGGTTTAATATGGAGTTGGCCAACCCTTTGCAGCTATAAAAGCTTCAACTCTTATGGAAAGGCTTTCCACAAGGTTTAGGAGTGTATTTATGGGAATATTTGACCATTCTTCAAGAAGCGTATTTGTGAGGTCAGGCACTGATGTTGGATGAGAAGGCCTGGCTCACAGTATCTGCTCTAATTCATCCCAAAGGTGTTCTATCAGGTTGAGGTCAGGACAAGTTCCTCCACACCAAACTCGCTCATCCATGTCTTTATGGACTTTGCTTTGTGCACTGGTGCGCAGTCATGTTGGAACAGGAAGGGGCCATCCCCAAACAAAGTTGGGAGTATAAAATTGTCCAAAATGTCTTGGTACACTAAAGTTCCTTTCACTGAAACTAAGGGGCCAAGCCTAACCCCTGAAAAACAACTCCACACCATAATCCCCCCTCCACCAAACTTTACACTTGGCACAATGCAGTCAGGCAAGTACTGTTCTCCTGCCAAGCGCCAAACAGGGACTCATCCATCGGATTGCCAGACAGAGAAGCATGATTCGTCAATCCAGAAAACATGTCTCCACTGCTCTAGAGTCCAGTGGCGGTGTGCTTTACACCACTGCATCCGACACTTTGCTTTGCTCTTGGTGATGTAAGGCTTGGGTGCAGCCCATTCCATGAAGCTCTTTACGCACTGTTCTTGAGCTAATCTGAAGGTTGCACAAAGTGTGGAGGTCTGTAGCTATTGACTCTGCAGAAAGTTGGTATAGTTGGTTCTGTGCATTGTGCGCCTCAGCATGCGCTGACCCCGCTCTGTGATTTTACATGGCGTATCACTTCGTGGCTGAGTTGCTGTTTTTCCCAATTGCTTCCACTTTGCTATAATATCACTAACAGTTGACTGTGGGATATTTAGTAGTGAGGAAATTTCACAAATGGACTTATTGCACAGGTGGCAACCTATCACGGTACCACGCTTGAATTCACTGAGCTCCTGAGAGCGATCCATTCTTTCACAAATGTTTGTTGAAGCGTCTGCATGCCTAGGTGCTTGATTTTATACACCTGTGGCCATGGAAGTGATTGGAACAATGATTTGGAGGGGTGTCCCAGTACTTTTAGCAATATAGTGTGTGTATATATATATATATATATAAATTTGTTTTAGTTTACCCCAGCCCAATCCTGCGCATAAGAAAACACCAGGATGAATGCGATGGCTGTGGCGATGACTGACAGGAGCATCAGAGATACGTGGGCCTGTGGAAGAACAAATAAATCAGTTATTTTTAATCATTTAGACATCCTGTATGTTTTTAACATCATTACATAATGCATAAAACCACATTATTCAAAATTAAAATAGATTAAAATAGATTAATCAGACATTTTGAATGCTCATTAGATAGATCCAGTCCATTTATTTTAGAGTGCTGATTTTGTGCTGAAACATGACTTGATAGTATCTTTGTATTTCTAGAACTGTTGTCTAAATGTAAAACTGTGCTGTAATCTGTTATGGGCTATATAATGCAATAAATGTTGTTAATGAGAAGTGATGTTCACACACCATAACTTGCTTCTTTTCTTATCTTGCTTGCAGTAACTGCACACATACATATTACTGCAAAGCATTTATCAAAGAGATTTTTCTCTGTCATGCTGATGAAAGAGATATATGTTAACACGACACATGTAATTCACTTCACAGATGAGCTTATGAGGTAGATAAAGGAAGGACTCTGGCCTAGTTAGTTTGGGTTTAGTTTGGGGTTTTTTGCATATCAAACTTGTTTAGTTGCTTATTGTCTACACCAAAAAATGAAAATCCATATTTTTACAAACTTGTTGCCTTTTTAAATTTTGAACTTTAGTGTGTAATGTTGCTTTAGCAGTAAAAAGGTATGCACACAGCACAAAGCCACTCCAAAGGTGCGCTCTGTTTCTGAAATCCCTGAAACGCCTCAATTGTAGTCATGAGTTTTCTCCTGGGAATGTACACGTCACAGTATGCACAGTATGCTTCACATCATTCCCGCCCAAGGCATATGCAAAAAAAGCGGCGAGGCATGTGAAAGGCTGTAACACCAGATTTTCTGGGAGGACAAGGGACACTTTTTGCAAATGACATCACACTGAGTGTATCAATGAATGGGTCTAATTTACATGTATTTCCTTCACCTGAAACACCCCCACCCTTTAGACCCTCATGCATTGATCACATGGAACACCTAAAAAGAGGACAATATTCATCCCCACAGAAATATTCAAGAAGATAACAATGGTTTTAAGAGTTTAAAGAGATGTTGCATAGTATGGTAGGTGTGGTTTTCAACCATTTGGTCTTTTGTCAATACAGGTCTGAGACAGTGATTAAATGTAAATTCCCTTCGTTAACATATGTTACCATTTGAAAGAAGTTATTGTCAGGTCTGAATACTTAAGGCAGGGTAGCAGAAGAGTCAGGGCGCAATATTGTATTCAGATTCGCCCGTAACGTTGTGTCCAGCCAACGTTACGTAGCCTATGGAAAGTCAGGAACGCATCTCTCACTCTTTACTTAAGAGTATTCGATGTTTTGAGGATCTTTGAATTGATTATGTAATTGGAATTATACCTGACTGTTTAATAAATTGTTACATTTTGCTTTATTCTGACTTACTCTGGAATTATTAACGATCTCTATGAGATCATGAATGGGTACTTTCCACAAAGGGTTAAACGGAATAATTAAATGTGTGTCTAACTATTAAACATAAATGACCAAATAACCAAATTGGCATTCTAATCTAAATTCTAATAAAATGGAGTCAGATAAAGAGGAATTGGAATTAGATCCATTTTGCCCAGCTGAGAACACCGAACGCGCAAATCCCTTCACCCGCGCTTCGCTGCCGCCATTGGAGCGATTTCAGCGGCCTTACACATGGCTGAGTTTCGTTAGTACTGTGCTGAAACTCACGGTTATGGTAAGTGGCATGACATTTCCAAAACACGCTTGAAGCGATTGACCGATCACAGCACACTGGTCCAGGTGACCAATCAGAGAATGAACACTGAGCATTTTGGAAGGAGGGGATTCATACAGACAGGAACTAGACAGAACATTACTGTTGCCGCCTGCAATAATGTAACGTGAAAAATAATGTGTTTTTGAACATTCAAGCATGAAAACCTATTCTAGTAGACCCCAAAAATACTTGAGCACAGCACTAACAATGCAATGGTCATGGGTTTGATACCTTGCATGCAATGGCTGTCACTTTGGATTAAAGCCAAATGTATACACGTTAATCCACATGCGATTTAAAATATGGTTAAAATGTGAACAATTTTAGACAAGAAAAAAAACATTCTTCTCTCTTTACACACTGTACTTTCTTTTATGCCTCTTGGCATTGTTGATGATTGTGTAGGTGATTAATATGGCAACAAATGTAGAAAAATCTGACTACTAGACCAGATTTCCAGATTTCTCTTTGCAAAATGACTTTGCACAGTCAGTCAGAAAGATTACGTGCAGTGTGAGGAGTGTAAAAACTGATTAAGACTTACCGTAAACCAGAAATCTTTACCGCCAAAGCCTTGGCCCTTGGCAACTCCCTTTAAATAGCGTGCTATGATCATCCCTATACTGCCCGTGGTCATCCAGGCGATTAACATCAGGGCACCTGAACCAGATGAGTAGCATTAGGACCACAGTAATGCTGAAGTGAGTCTCTAATGTTGATCCAGTGGCTGTCATGATGTACTCACCATGGGCTTTAAGGATTGGTGGGAATTCTTCAGCACTTGTGGTGACCATGGATGGATTCAGTAGATCAGCCTTGGTGCCACTGACAAATCTTTTTGTGTGGAATTGGATGTTACCTACAAATGAAGGTAATTCTTCAGTTAAAGGGCCTAAGATGCTTTCATCATTCACTATCCCTCATGCTCTTCCAAACCAGTGACTCTTCCAGAAAACACAAAAGAAGATGTATTAAAGGTGCAGTATGTAAGAATGACAGATAGTGGTTGAAATGGATACTGCAGTCCGAATTCAAAATATTGCCCCCTCCTCCTCAGATTCGATGCTCACTTTTTACAGGGTTCCTACACAATTTTAATTTCAAAATTCCATACTTTTCCATACTCAAATTTCCAGACTTCCCTAAAGATTTTTCCAACCATATTTAACTTGTTCTGATAAATTGTTTCAAAATTCAACTGCTAACAAGTATGTTACATTCTAAAGATTTAGTATTGGCGTTTTTGCCTTTTATTAGGATAGGAAAGTAGCTTGACAGGAAGTAAGGTGGGAGAGAGAGGGGGGCGGGATTGGGAAAAGTCCATGAGGCAGGACTCGAACTCGGGTCTCCCGAAGCACTACATGGCGACGCACTTACCCACAATGCTATCGGCGCCGACAAGTATGTTACACTCGGAGTCAAAACCTCTATGTAGGCTATCATTTTAAATTTGTACATTTGAAAATTGTAGCTACTGTTGCTTGTACAAGTTAATTTAATACCAAACCCAGTCAAGTTCAAAGCACAGCATTTTATTAAAACTGAAATGCTAAATCAGTGCAATGTTATTCATATTTGTAATTTTGTACATTTAACTAACTGTAAACCCCTACAGAAACAGAAGGGATGTTCATGTACAATTAACCAGAAAATTAGAAAATAGAGCTAAAGTCAATTGACAATGCTTAGGTACAGCATTAAATTAATCTTGGAAATCTTGTACACATGGAGATATTTAAAGGATTAGTTCACGGCATTGGGGTGAGTAAATGATTAGGACATTTTCATTTTGGGGTATATTTAGAAAACAAAATAGGGACAATAGTCTGGAAACATAAATATTTTTCCATACTCTGATTTATTTTTTCCATACTTTTCCAGACCTGGAAATTACTCAAATCAAATTCCATACTTTTCCAAACCCCGTAGGAACCCTGTTTTTAGGTTGGGTAGAATCTGTGATCTCTGACCTAGTTTGTTTGCTGGCTTCCATGACTGCAATACGCAGCGCTGTGTCGAAATACTATTAGGTAAATTGGCCATGTGCATTTTTGCACAGACCAAAACAAAAACAGCATTGATTTTCAGAGAAACGAGTATGTGAACTCAGCATGTTTCTTAAATATCTGCAAACCGATTTGTCTCCCAGTTTCTCTTAAAGCCAATACAGAAGTTACTTAAACTGCAATTCATCGACTGGCTGCTAGGAACAGGCTCAAGAAGGGAGCAGAATCTCATTGATTCTCATTGATTTTAACCCCATGTTAAAATAGCCAGCTTTACAGCAGAAAATAAAACATGTTTACAGCCTGGTACAAATTGTGGTTTTGGCCTATATAGCTAATTTTGCCCTTCATGACACTGTGAGGGGGGTGAATTTTTTTAAAACAACTTTGTTTACATTATATAAAGCCTTAATGTTCTGCATAATTAAGGCTGTGGCTAATTTGAGTGACAGGTGGACTGTCATTTGTCTGCTGTCTGTTAGTCATGACGTCACCTCAGCTCCACCCAAGTCCCGCCACTTTGCCCCTTTTCTTTTATCCGGGAGTGATGCGCTGCCCAGATGGCAACAGCCAGCTCGACCCTACTTTAGACTTCAGAACTGCTCTTCAGAATCCTATGGGTGACGCCACAAGGTCCATATTTTTTATGCTTTAGTACAGTCAAAAACTTACATACAGCACCTTTAAAATATGTTTATGACACTCTTGTGCATAAAATGAAAGCATACAGTGACTAGAGATAGTCAAGCTCAACAAAGCACCATAACATTAGCATAAAAGTTTCCTGTACACCAATCTTCTGATAGCCTTCTGTGAGGAATTTCGTTATTCACTGAAAAACTTACCTTGTGTAAATTGAAACTTTCTGAGAATTCTGATAAGCATCTTGATTCATGTTTCATGGAAGTAAAAAACTTTCTTAGAATTTGAAACATGAGGGTGAGTATAGGATGACAATGTTCATTTTTATGTGAACTATCCCTTTTATAATATTAAAGCAGAATGAAAGCATTGCATCATAGTTGTTATTGTTTTAAAATAACAATTAAAAGGTTAGTTCACCCAAAAATGAAAAATCTGTCATTCTGTCCAAATACAAAATGTATTATCGTCACTTCATAAAATTAAGGTTGAACCACTGTTGTCACATGCACTATTTTAATGATGTTTTTACTACCTTTCTGGAAGTTGCGATGACATTACAGCCTATGGATGGTTCAGAGAGCTCTCCAATTTCATCAAAAATATCTTAATTTATGTTCCTAAGGTCTTACGGGTTTGGAATGACATGAGGGTGAGTGATTAATGACTAAAACTAAAATAAAAATAAAGCCAAAGAGAAATATATAAAAAGAACTGAAACTGAAAATATAAAAATAAAACCAAATGGTTGATAAATACTATAGTTATAATAAAATAACACTGCATTTAATTTGACAGTTTTTGTTTAAATCTTTGATTTTATACAACAGAAATTTGAAATCAAATCTGATAAATCACAGACCTTGACTGGAAGGTCCGGAAGCAATCAAGAGGTAGTACAGGCTAGAGGACGTTGCTCTACTTCCCGTGCTAATGGCATTGCGTGAAGTAAAAGAACAATTGATATTTCCATTTGTCAACGCTGTCTTGATATTAGACACATTCCCCTGCAAACCATGTAGAATATGTGTGTCAGTGATGATATTTGATCAAACAACAGTAAAAAAAATGATGGCACGCTAGAAGAATGGAAGCGATCTGTACCAGTGAGAGAATATTTGGAGCAGTTCTTCCTGTGGAAAAAGCATGTTGAACTTGGAGTAAGCCATTTTTGTCCTTACCACAGATGTAGATGTCGTCATTGCCCTGAAAAAACAAGCAAAACACTCCTTAAGACCATAATGAACAATGTTGTCTCATTGTTCCTGGTAAAACAACATAACATGGATTTTGCTGATGTTTGTTGAGAAATGCACAGTAATCAGTGCTGATAGAGGTAGTTCTCCTGAAAAGATTCAGCAGATGGATCTTGTTTCAGGTGAAATATAATATGTCCAACATGGAAACACCCACTTGAATGTTTACAGTGATATACACCTAACAGACATCCAGGCCCACACGGAATCTGTGTGCAGAATTTGGAGCACCCATCACTCCCAAAGTTCTGGACATTCCACATTTCCTGAAGGTTTGTTTGTTAAATATTTTTAGACAAATTAAGTAAAGGTCTGCAGATTCAATTTGGACCTGCTCATATCTCATGAGCGAGACTGAGTATATACCATTTGCTGGTCATCTGAAAACCCAATGGCGACATATCCATCAGCCTGGCCAGAAATTTCGATGAAAAATTCTGATTGGTTAGATGACGTCTGAACTGCCATGAAGTAACAGTCTGTGCTGGTAGTTGGGTCACAGTTGTTGGGCTGACTGAAGCAGACTTTGGTTTTCCCACAATCAGGGTTTGATGGAACCTGAAATGAGCAGAGCAATATGTGCTGAATATAAAACAACATACACCGATCAGGCAAAACATTATGATCATTGGAACTCTGACTGGTCTGCAGAACCAGCATTAACTTCTTGAGCAATCTCAGCTACAGTAGCTCGTCTGTTTGATCAGACCACACAGGCTCATGTGCATCAATGAGACTTGGAACCAGTGGTGAACCATGACCCTGTCGCTGGTTCACCACTGTTCCTGGAGAACTTTTGATAGATACTGACCAATGCAGACCGGGAACACTCCACAAGAGCTGCAGTTTTGGAGATTTTCAGTCGTCTAGCCACAATTTGGCCCTTCACTCAAATCCTTACACATGCTCATTTTTCCTGCTTCTAACACATCAACTTTGAGGACAAAATGTTCACTTGCTGCCTAATATATCCCACCCACTAACAAGTACCGTGATGAAGAGATAATCAGTGTTATTCACTTCACCTGTCATAATGTTATGCCTGATCAGTGTACGAGAACAGATCAACATATTCCTAGATTTCATGTTTTTGTAGGTGTAGAAAAAAAGCAAAACTTACAGACGGAACTACAGGAGTACCACTATATGTAACAGGGGGGCTCTTGACACCAACCCAAAAAGTTTTTTCACTTCTTACAAATGTTGCTCTGAAAAGATAAATAAAAATAAAATAAAAATCTAACTATCTAATAACATATAAATGATAACAAACAATGCATTTATTGACACAGAAAAATTATACCTGAACTCTATATTGCTGGTCAGTCCAGATGTAGGGGCCTTCCATTTAGCTTGAATTGAAGTCTTTTTAATAGCTGATATATGAGAAACTGCACGATTCTGAATATAATATAATATATGTCAATGATGTTATTTTTTAAAAACAAAAAATACATCAATGTCATCCAATGCTACTTAATGATTATTAATAATGGAGGCAAGTAATGTAATCAAAATGTAAATATAGAAAAAACTCACTGCCACTGTATCGCAGTAGATGACCTGTGTAACACTGTCCGTCACACTAAAAGCACCAGTGGGACTAGTCAATCCAACTTGATTTGCTTGTAACATAAACCCTTCAAAATAGTCTCCTGATTGTGCATTTAGAGTTACTGAGAAAGAAGAAACAGTTCAGGTGGATTTCATTAGATACAGACAGAACCTGAACTAGCATAGACAAACTGATGTGATCTGATATGATAAAAAAATTCTGATTATGACAATTATAGTGATTCAACATAATCCATAGAAAAACCTGAAAAACAGTCATTAATTAATAAATATTATAGTATGCATTGTGAATACATAACATATAGTATGGTACAGTACTTTTATTATCTAATGATATAGAATAAGTATCCATATGCAGTATAAAAGTTTATTAGTAACTCATTTCTAAAACTAGTTTAAAGGGTTCATTCACCCAAAAATGAATATTAACTAAAGTTAACAAATCAAAATGTAATTGTAAGCCTTACAAATGTTGTATTTATTAAGGCTCTGAAATTGATTCTGATTGGTCGACCACAGCAATCAGTGGTCAAGCATTTCCTTAATGTCTGAAATATAGAAATGTTTAATAATTATTTGTTTAAAAAAAAAAAATATATATATATATATATATATATATATATATATATATATATATATATATATATATATATATATATATATATATATATATGTATATATATATATACACACACACACATTTTAATTACAACAATAATAGTCATCAAAACTATGACATACAATAATTGACAATAGGACAATTGCCCATGCCAGTTAAGTTTTTTTGGGGGGAAACGAGCATATCCTATAATCCTTCCTTAATTGTATTATTTAATATATTTACGGTAGGCTAGCCTATACAAAATAAAATAAAACCTTCATTAACACTCAACATATGAATACCCTAAACAGCTGTACAAGCTTGTAAATGCAAAACTCATAGCAGTTGCAGAAGAACAGCCTCACCTGTGATTTCATCTCCCTCTTTAAAGGTGGTCTTGCTAATAGTAACGTTGAACGGAGAAGAGCTTGTCTGAGCGGTAACGCCGTGATTAGGCACCAAAGATCCACACGATTCGCTGACTTGTCCATTAGGATAACACTGGACGATCCCAACACACGCCAGGAGAACATACAGGAACATCTGAGGAGATGTATAGATCACTATAAGAAATAAAGTTATCGTCGATAGTATCAATGACCAGCGACGGGGAAGAGAAGAGAGAAATAAAACAAATTGATTTAAAACAACAACCTTTTGGACAATTTGGTGGGTGAAGATATTGCTGTCTTTGTTTTGGCTGAAACCGTGTGTGTGTGTGTGTGTGTGTGTGTGCACACAAGCCAGCCTCTTCTTCTCTGCAAATAGTGTATAGTCATTGTGGGCAGGGCCTACCTGTATAGGTAAATGCTGGTGCATGGACGGCCACGAGATGCCGCGTTTCTCATGAACTCACGTGACGCATATCATACTGTACAGGCAAACCTGTTATTGTAGGCTAATTTTGTTGAATCGATAAACACACAAGCTTGCTTCCAGACTCCTAATGAACAGAATGTGGGCCAGCTAGGGACCGTGACGGTATCAAATTCTCACGATTTTCTTTTTCTTTTACGTGAGTTATGTTAACTATTGAATTAACTTAACTGTTAAATAGTGAAGCTTTAAAGTGTGACTGTTTAATAAACAATCAGAACACCTTCAAAATATATCAAGGGCATGTTGTCCAGATTAAAATAAAATATTGTTTTAGTTTGAAAATAGTCTTTGAGTATTGTATTCCTAATGTACGTTCACAGTATTTTGAGGTGGCCACGATAACATTTCAAGTTCATTATCGTGATATGTCGAATTACCGAGTAGCTACCAAGCACATAAAATTAGCTAATCTTAAGATTTTTTTATTTTATTAAGAAAACAAAATCCATAGGTTGTTTTCTTAAGTTCTTCAGATGCAGAATTTGTCTAACCTCTAACTTTTTGAAGATACATGGTAAACAAAAAAGATTTAGATTTGCTGACAATTGATGATTTGTTCGCTAAGGCCGCGCAATGTAGTAAAAAAAAAATACATATGAAGATATGATATTTTTCAAAAAATATGCATTAAGAAAATTAATTTACTTTAATTTATAATATTTATAATAACTTATTTTTTTTTATAATTGTAAGACATTTTGTAACCACCTTTGAGACCCCCACCCACAGGTAAAAAGGAAATATTTTCCATATATGTTCAACAGAAAACAGGTTAAAAAACTAAAAGAGGGAACCTGTTTGAGAAATTGTACTAATTTATCTACTCAATGGCCAATTTCACATCTAATTAAGTAAAACTGTCTTGTGAAGATTGATTTGGAATTTCTAAAAGTTAAATTAATCATTATTTATTATTCAGTATTGTTCTATACAGAAGTGGTCATCCTCACTGCCACAGTGAATGATGCACTTCTTTTTGTCCTTTACATCATTTTAACCTTAATAATATAACTGATGCTATAATCAATAAAAATTGCCAGTGAAAAATCACATTATTGTAATTCTAATGTAAATAATGTATATAGTTGCAATATTAATGTTTTCTAAATTTTCTGTCTAGGTTAGACAAAGTGGTCTCACTTTATATTAGGTTGCTTAACTACTATGTACTTACATAAAAAAATAAATACAATGTACTTATTGTGTTCAAATTGTATTGCAAAGCACTTTTGCTAATATTGAGGTGGGATACGCGTAAAGTTAGGGACAGGTGTGGTGGTATGGGTAAGTTTAAGGGTAGGGTTAGGTGTGAGGGAAGTGTCAACAGTGTAATTATAAATATAACTACAGAAATTAATTACAGGTGTAATTACATGCAGGTATTTTTAAAAACATAAGTACAATATAAAAACATGTATGGACAGAATAAGTGCATTGATTAATTTATATGTTAGTACATAGTAGTTAAAGACACCTGATATAAAGTAGGTCCGACAAAATTGATCGTTCAATGTCTAAGACGTAGGGGGAAATCAAATACAGAAGAAATGGACAGAAATATTTGTATTTCTAAATCAGCATTTTCTAAGCATGCTTTTTTCTTCTTCTGAATAACAAAAAAGGGAAGAAAAATCAAGGTGACAAAGCCAACATTGTACCATAGAGCGTTTAATTTACACTGAACATCTTGTATGTTGCATGGATTGTTTTATTAAGCTATTCTATAAAGCTGAGATTAAAAATAACTCATGAAATTGTGGTGCATCTACTCTGTAACGGATGACTGAGACTACAATATGTATGGGATCATATGATGAAGTAGTTAGTTGTGTTCATGAAAGCAGAAAAACAAGCTTTTGTGGCCCTTGGGAAAGACCGCCCATATTGCCGGTCTAAAGTATTTTGTTTATATGAATTTAAAGAGTGAAATGAAGGTTCTATTCTTTGTCTTGAGGCATCATCAGATGTGTTTTAATAAATCACAAATGGGCATAAATCTGCCTCTTAACCAACAAACCTAATCTGAATATGCTGGTAGTATCAATCAATGTATAAAGTATTTCCATTTCTAGCAAACACTAAAACAATCAAAGAGTAGCAGCACACATTTGTGTCTTCACAAGCTTGTGAATGTAAAATAATGTCCTCTGAAATTCTCAGTTCGATGGCAAGAAGTATGTGAGATATACAATGTCCTTGACATAATCATAGATCATAAAGAGCTTCCAGGACAGTGGCGATAGACCAGGCCTGTGTTTCACAACTGAATGGGCAGTACTGTCCGTTTTCATTGGTCAGCTCAGGTAAACCCTTCCAAGGTGATCTAGAACAAAGACAACATATAGATATGAGCAGCTGTATACTGTGCAAATGACTCAAATACTTAATTATTAAACTGGGTGTGTTCACACTTGTAGTTCAGTTTGCTTGGTTTGTTTGGTCTGGACCAAAAAAAACGAAAAGAAACTATTAATCCTGGTTCGCTAAGCGTTCACATTTGCATTTTAACACTGAACCTAAAGATGCCGAACCTAAATGCGCATAGGGATACTTTCACAACCTGATTGTTTGGCTTTTATTACGTATAACATCCAAAACAATGCTGATGTGCTGGGCTAAATGCTTGCTGTATGTACTGTATGTTGGTAGATGATGGAGCTGACAACTTGTGAAGAGCTTATAAAATGTGTAAAATAGTTTGTTACATTTATATAGCGGTTTTCTAGGCACTCAAAGCGCTTTATATAGAAGGGGGGAATCTCCTCAACCACCACCAATGTGAAGCATCCACCTGGATGATGCGACGGCAGCCATTTTGCGCCAGAACACCCACCACACACCAGCTGATTGGTGGAGAGGAGACAGAGTGATGAAGCCAATCGTATATTTACAGTCGTGGTCAAAATTGTTGGCACCCCTGATAAATATGATCAAATATGGCTGTAAGAAATAAATCTGCATTTTTTATCCTTTTGATCTTTTATTAAAAAAATTCACAAAAATCTAACCTTTCATTGAAGTTAAAGAATTGAAAATGGGGGGTAAATCACATTATGTAATAAACGCTTTTCTCCAAAACACGTTTATTAACAGCAGTAAACAATCCGGTACTTATATACGGAATATTGAGTGGAGCGTCACACCGCTCCGCTTCGCTCACATGTTCTGGTTTACATGTCTTCGGTCCGTGTTGCGTGGGCCGAGACCCATCTTTAAGCAGTCTCTGTCTGCTTGTTTGGTGCGCACCAGGGTTCACACTTATTCAAATGAACTGCACTAACAGAGCAATCGCACCAGGGTTTTTTTTAAACAAACCAAACATGCCAAGTGTGCCCGCACCCTCAATCTCCTGTAGATTAAATCCATTCCATTGTTCTGCAAGAAATTGTTTGTTTTTGTGTGAGATTTGAAATACCTTTCTAAATGGGTATAAAGTCTAGATAGAACATTCTTCACCAGGTACACGCTTTCGTTGTACTTCTCTTGGCCCATTTTCTTAGCGAAGTGAAGTTTGGCTCGTAAGAAGTATCCAACTGGCCATAGCCATTCCTGAAAACGAATAATGAAATGTCGTTTGTAAAAAAGGAAAAAAGAAACCTCTCACATTTGAGACCATGTATAAATATACTTACAGGTCCTTGGTGATAATTGAATCCTTTCGCACAGTTGTAGTTGTCATTATCCAGGGCGTTGTCGTAAACGCCACAATACACCAGATCACTGTTAGACAAATACAGACATGCTAAAGATATCTACATGCGAATGAGTTCACAGATGCACATATACTCTTGTTCTGGACAAAAACACTTATCAAACCACCTCCAGTCAGCCAGCCATGACATTCTTCTTTCAGACGAATAAAACCGGCATTATATAAAAAAATGCCATGGCTCTTCCAAGCTTTATAATGGCAGTGAATGGCTGTTTCTGTTTTGAAGTCCATAAAAGTGCATCAATCCATCATAAAAGTGCTCCACATGGCTCCAGGGGTTAATAAAGGCCTACTGAAGTGAAGCGATGCGTTTGTGTAAGAAAAATATCAATTTTTAAACCTTTGCATAATCTCTAACTTCCACTAACTGTCGTACGTGCATTCACTGACTGGTGTTCCAGCGTATGACGTAGGACGCAGGCATAACTTAAGTTACACTGACAAACGCGGAAGCAAAGAGAATAGAGCAAAACAAAACTTGGTTCTCGCGAGAACTAACATATTAGTGCTATGTCATAAGCTGGAACGCCAGTCTCTCATGAACGCACTTATGACAGGTAGCGGAAGTTAGAGATTACAGTTTGTAAAGTATTATATATGGATATTTTTCTTACACAAATGCATCGCTTCGCTATAGAAGGCCTTTATCAACCCCCCGGAGTCGTGAGGAGCAGTTATATGATGGATTGATGCACTTTTAGGGACTTCTAAAAAGAAACAGCCATTCACAGCCATTATAAAGAAGAATTTCATACACATCTAGGATGACTTGAGTGCAAGTAAATAATGGGCTAATTTTCATTTTTTTGTGAACTATCCCTTTAACACATGTAGCTGCTTAGTCAATAGTCAGAGAGCAGGTGTTGTTTTCTACTTACTCTGGGTCCAGTGTTTTCATTCCCAGAGGACCGAGCAGCTTCTTTTCTACTACCTCTAAAGCCTTCCAGGCTCTTTGCACTGTAAACAACTCTGGTGCCTGGAGAAACAAAACAGTATTTAAGGGGACAACCACTCCAAAACACTTAAATATTTTTTTAACAAGAACTAGGACTCACCACCACCATGGCGATGGTGAAATTAGGCCTGAGCTGGTAGTCACACCAGGGGCTAGAGCACCCATAGCTGTCTTTGTAAATGCATTTCTTGTGGACCAAGTCAGGATGTTGCTCATTTGGGTCTGCAGGGTCATCCGACACGTAGAATAACCTTTCAAAATTTTCTTGGATCAGTTGATTCCACTCCTTATATGACACTGACTGTTCTGCTCCTGGACAAACCATATTGTAATGGTAATGATCGATCGTTAAAATATATGAAAGGTGATTAGCATGCTGTCAGCTGAATATACTGTAAATATATTTGAGTCCATAACAGTGAATTGTGATACAATTGAAAGTGTGGCTTTTAACAGTGCAATATAGGAAAGTCTAGACTCAAAGTAAGTCACATATCATAAAATAAAATAATAAAATAAAATAATAATAAAAATAAAAAATAAAATACCATTAAATAGAATAAAAATAATAATCAAATTTAAATTTAAAAACAATTCAATTAAATAAAAATAATAATAAAATTAAATAAAAATAATAATACAATTAAATTAAAATTAAATAAAAATGCATCTTATTGTGAAATAAAATAAAATGTCATTACTGGCCCCTTATTTTACAATAATATAATAAACACTGATATTTTCATAGAGGATGAGAATTGTCATAGAGGACGTACCATCTCTGTGTATTGTGACAGAGGAATATGGAAAATTTCCACTCTCATTCATCGTCATCAGCCAACGCACTGCTGACTTACTAAGACCAACAATCTCCACCGCAGAGCCATCCCTGAACATAAACACAATGCCATCATCCACTTGACGTATGGGTAACTGGTATATCCAGACTCAAAGCCACTTAGTCTCAGTGCTTCACATTGAAAGCATTCTTTTGTACTAAATATAGTGGAGCATTATTAAAAAGGTTTAGCATGACAGGTATGTGAGTAGGTCAAAATAGTACCTGTGTGTGGCTGGAGCACCTCTATTATGAGCTTTATCGCTCTCTCCCATTTTATCCATCCATGTCCCACAGTTGAAGCGATTTCCACCATAAACAAAGCCCGTCTCGGGATTTACTTTGGCTTCCACGTTAAAACCTATGTGGCAGGGCAATTGCAAAAGCAAGGTATGGTTAGAGACAGACATGGAAAAACAGAGTCCTCTGTGCATTCTTAGAAAATGACTCACCCTCATCTCGCATGTTTTGGTCGATCTGCGTTCCTGCGTTTCTCTCTCTGAACTCTATTCCCTGCATATGACGCTGCATAGCCTCTTGAATGACCACATATAATGGCTGGTCGTGAATCTGATACAAGTGATGAACAAAAAATATTAACAGCATTCAGAGAAAGGGTTAGTTCACCCAAAAATGAAAATTAACCCATGATTTACTCACCCTCAAGTCATCCTATGTGTATATGACATTCTTCTTTCAGACAAATAAAAGTTGAGTTATATTAAAAAAGTCTCTGGCTCTTCAAACCTTTATAATGGCATTGACTGTTGCTCTGTTTTTGAAGTCCATAAAAGAGCATCTGTCCGTCAAAGAACGTGCTCCACATGGCTCCGGAAGGTTAATAAATGCCTTTGGAAGTGAATTGGTGCGTTTGTGTAAGAAAACTTTTAAAACTAACTATTTAAAGCTTTATTAAGTAAAGTTTTGGCTGATCGCATTCCGTATTCAGTTTATGGAAAAAGTGTTGAAAGTGCCTCTGCAGTTCAAAGGCTTACGCTACCAGGTATGCTCGTCAGACGTCGCGTACGCATCTTGAACTCCGATTAGGCACTTTCAACACTTTTCCACGGAAGGCGATCGGCCAGAACTTTAATTTAGAAAGTTTTAAATATGGATATTTTTCTTACACAAACACATCGATTTGCTTCAGAAAGCCTTTTTTAACCCCCCAGAGCTGTGTGGAGCATATTATTTGACGGACAGATGCATTTTTTATCGACTTCAAAAACAGAGCAACAATTACTGCCATGATAAAGCTTGGAAGAGCCAGGACTGTTTTAATATAACTCAACTTTTATTCGTCTGAAAGAAGAATGTTATATACACCTAGGATGACTTGAGGGTGAGTTAATCATGGGGCTAATTTTCATTTTTGGGTGAACTAACCCTTTATGGGTGAGCAAATAATATCTAAAAAGAGTCTGAATCTATTAAAAAGCATATGATATTACACTTAGTATATGAGCAAAGTAAAATTTTCATAAAAAACATAAAGGCCTTGAAAGATGCTAACCAATGCTAATGCAATAGGTAATTGTGAAACAAAATCATACAAATGTAATGTTTTTTTTTTCATTCCAGTGGCTAATATTTTGGATGTTATATGGAAGTGTAGTAGATTAAATAACAAAATATTAAAAAGTAAAACAACTGAAGCACTGAAGGTTCAGGTTACATGCCATGTTGAATTGAATGTGGATGAAAATGAGGCTATAAGGGATAGATGTACAGTCTTTACATGGCATGCATTGTATAAAGGTTCAAGATCATGTAATTTTCACAGCTAAACTGTTAAATCTGGAGTTTTACTGAATTATTTTTCAAAAGATGTTTCGTCAGCTGAACAGTCTGTATGCTAAACAGTTCAAAAACTGAACACACTGTAATTCTATCCATCACAGCCTACTTTTCTTTCCAGTCAAAAATGAATTATGGTGCTACTCTGACTAAAGTCTATTGTTCGGGTTAGGGTTAGGTGTATCAAGTATAATAATCAGTCATAAGGATATTTTTGCTTTCTTCTTACCACTGTCCCCAAGGGCTGCGCCTCAGAATCATCAGTGGGATACATACGTGACACAGGGCATGTTAGAATATCTGTGCCGTTGGGGATGATGTTACAGTAGTCCTGGATACACTGAAGCCACCACCATACTGCATCACGGCAGTTATAACGGGCTGCGACACCCTGACCCAGCAGATTAGGATCAGACCGTGGCGCATCGTGCCAGCAAAGGCTAAGATGATGTTTCTGTCGGAAACACACCAAATTAGAACATCATTTCAGAATGACTGGTATGTATGCATTCTAAAATGAGACGCTCACCTGGCCTCCAGGTACCTCCCCGTCAAAAGCATGAGACCACGCAGAGCAATGAACGTGTCTCGACCCCAGCAGCGGAAGATTCCAGTGGAAAAATGCGGCAGACCTACACAGATGAAATTTACATTTACTTGTTTTATTAATTTTTTGATAAGATTTACAGGCAGTAGTGACATACTGTATAAAACTGATACATTTTAAACCTAACCAAAAATAATATGTATATAGTGCTATGATATTTACACACTATGATGTCAAATCCATTTAAATAATCATTATTTATGTACAGTCATAATTTAAATTTTACATACAATTTTTATCTTACTCAATGCATTTTAATATAGAAGGGACAGTAAAATATTTAACAGAATGTTAGCCTGGTTGAAGCTATCTGTTGTCCCCACAAAAATTTGATTTGAGATTTTTTTTGTTTAATTGTTGGACCCTAAGTTAAACATGCTTTTCCTCTCTGGATCCAAGATTTTTAGTTAATCGTGAAATGAGGCTAGTTCTCTATTACGAATATACCATTATTCATAATAATGGTGTTCATCAAATTATGATTCAAATTATGTTAAAATGTATTTTAAATTCATGAAAAATGTAGGAACAAGTGAAATCACACATACAAAAAAAAATTCACATGCTCTGGATGGCCTGATACCCGTGCTAAGTTGAATGGTATACAAAGATATTCAATCTTAAATATAATTCAACATATACAGTAAAAGAATAAGAAAAAGGTGCAATTATAGCTGGAGCAGCAAGGTTCCTCTGCATACAAATGAACAGCTATGAGTCTGTAATCTAGGTGTGTACAAAAGGTGTTATTTGGGTTTAAACTGGTTTGGAGAATAGCACACTTGGTATTTCTCAAGGTGTCATGAAAGGCTGTAAAGCAGGGGTTTTCAATCTTTTAGACACCATGGACCTCAAATGTAAAAGGCATCCATCTTTTATACATTCATACATACACACACTACTGTACTGCCTACTGTAAAGGAAAGGTTGTGCAGAAAGCAAATTGCACATCCCAGTAAAAAAAAAATGTATGCAACCTCTGACATGCACTCAGTCATTTTGCATTCCACAAATTCATTAACATTAGAACCAGGATAAGAACTATTTCATGTGCGTACGCATGTATTCTGAATTAGGCGGAATTTTTTCGTGAGAAGTTCTCCTGTGCATATAAATATGAGTAATTATTAGTGAATGAGACCCATTATTTTCTATTTTCTTAACTCTGCAATATCCTGTACAGTTTCATCTGATGTCGTAATTATGGCATATTGTATGTACTGTACATTATGAGAATGCACAACATGGTGTATCAATAATAGCATAATAATTATTGCAATGTAAGCAACAAAGTATGTAAATATGGTACTATATGCAGGATATTTTAGGCCTGGCATCTCAATTTTAGACAATATGTAATGGGAGTTTATTGGCCTTAAAAGGCTTAGGAATTTTAAAGCATGAAATTAATATAACTAGTCCAGGCAATCAAATGATTTACATACAATGAAAATGTTTATGAATCCAACCTGCAGCCAGAGAAACGCAATCCTGCTCCTCTTGTTTGGTTACACTGTTGAGTCGGACCGGGACATCCTCCAGTTCAGGGGAGAGAGGCGGCAAGGCAGGGACATGACCCACCCCACACATCTGAACAGACCCCAGGGCCAGCTGCTTGACCAGGGTTGACCCAGTCTGAACAAAGCTGTCATTTCAATGGAACCGATTACACATTATTACATACATTACTCACAAAATATTTAACTCATACAGATAACAAATCAAACCTGGACATTTGGTTGAAAACTGCATCTACAGCAGTGGCATACGCCCCAACCATAATGGCATCAAAATAGCATGGCACTAAGTAGCGTGGAATATGCTTGAGGTATGTAAATACAGCACTAAACCACTTGCCGACCTGTGAAAAAAACAGAAATATTAATTTATACAAAAAGTATGCCACATTAAAGTGCGAAAAGCATTCCTACAATTGCACTGTTAACTTTTTTTTTTTTTCAAACATTACTAAAAAACATATTTCCTTTCCTACCTCCTGCAGAGCTCCGCCTTTATTCATCAGGCGAGTGCTCACGTAATTGATCATCCAATCACCTTGCCTGAGATTGTCACAGAACGGATGACCGAGGTCATTTTTGGGACGAATCTCAGACAACACTGACATAAAACCTGTGAGTAATGAAAGCATGATGTTTATTCACAGTCACATGACAACAGTGGCCGATGTTAATTGGGTATTGTGGTACCTTGTAGGCCTCCGTACTTCAGCGTCATCCAGGATGGTATATTGTAGCAGCCACCACCATCTTCCTGTTCCTCCGCATCGCAGCGGAATAATAACACGTTCAGCTCGGCCAGAGTCAGTTTGGACATTAAACTGCCATGTAATTTAAAACAACAGGCCTTAGTGAGAGAATTGATTTGAAAGCAACTGAACTGATTCATATCATTATGTAATGAACTGTTAAACAGCAGCACAGTTGAAATTTCGCTTTCTAAGCAAATGAATCAATGAGAATTGAGTATGAACAAGATAAAGGTAAATGTGACTTACAATTCTAGAGCTATTTTCAGGATGCCAGGAACATTGCTGTCCGTCAGACTGCCAGATTTATATAGACGGTTGAATTGTGAGAGTTGAGTTCGCAAGTAGCCGACCATTTTCTGAGAGTTTGGATCAAGACTCACCCTGTGAAATCAGTTAAATGTTGAAATTAATTCATTAATATTCATTTCAAGTAACAGTTAACCTCAAAATGATTCACGCTCATGTGTCTTTAAAGAATCAAATGCTGTTATAATTTCTGATGGAACACACACACACATTTTCCCCACACTGCTATTTCTTTCAATCTCCAAAAGGACAAAAGAGCACTTTAAAAGCACTATAAAAGTGGTCTATAGGACTTGTGGCCTATAATCCAAGTGCTTTTGTGCTTTTTGGAGATTGAAAGATGAAGTGGCATGGAAAAATCCATGGAAGTTCCTTTAAAAAATATTTGTGTGTGTGCTCCGTGGAAAAAACAGTATTTTTACTCCTTTTATGCAACCCATGATCACCATGATTATATTATCATGACATTATATTTTTGTTGGTTTGTTTGTGGTCAAATGCCTGGCCAGCTTCAGTGGCTATTTTTATGGCATTTTTATCGATTAATCACATCTAACATAAAAGCTTTTGTTTACTCAATATATGTAAATATATGTGTGTGTTTGTGTGTGTGTGTGTGTGTGTGTGTGTGTGTGTGTGTGTGTGTGTGTGTGTGTGTGTGTGTGTGTGTGTTATTAGATTTATATATATTATACAGAATACTGATTAGGCTGATTAGGCATAACATTATGACCACTGATTAGGCATAACATGTGAAGTGATTATCTCTTCATCATGGCACCTTTAGTGGGTGGGATTGCATTAAAAAGGGTTGATTTACCTGAATGCAATTACACTTCCAGGAGTGAGCTTTTCAAACAAAATCTCCTCAACAAACTCAATGCGGCCCTTTGTGGTGGCATCTCCCTGTTTTACAATTTCACTGTCCTTTAACTGAAAACAAAAATACGTGTTATATTCAGGCCTACATTAGTAGGAACAACCTCTGCACACAAGTAGGGACAAGTATATGCAAATTAAAGTAACTATACACTCAGAAGCTACTGAATTCCTAGAAAAAAGGAGCATACCAATTACTACCCAGAACTCACACAGAACAGGTTCTTCGTCTGTTAGTCTTTTTCTCTGCCTGATGACAGCATGCAGACATAAATGTGTTCATGACACCCCTCCCTTTTATGTCACTGCACTGCAGCGCCCGGCACTAGTCTCATGTTACCTGGATGTGTTCACGGATCGCAACCGTGTAGTTCGGCAAGCCGTTAATGCACGTCTCATCTTTCACATATGACTCAGCGTTTCTCTCGACTGTACGTGCCTCTAAAATCACCTCCTCAATTTTACCTGCATAACGAGATGACAGATTAGACAGAACGTGTCTAACTGGTTTATAAGTTCCACTGATTCACAATAAGGTGTACCTTAGAGACATTTGAAGAGAAAATTAAATGTCAAACTACTTGATGTGCTCTACAACATTAGGGGACTTTGATTTCAACAGCGTAATTGCAAAGTAAAGAGCGCTTAGCACTGAGTGTGCTTGTCTGTACCTGGGATGTACATGGGGGACAGATGCTCTCTGTATTGGTGTGTTTCTGGGTTTTTAAAGGCTGTACGAGAAACAGTTACAACAGATTGATGTGTGCTGGGGCAATGCCTGGTCACAGCCACGGTGTCTTCATCCAGCTGATCTACATAAACCTGTGACATGCATGATGAACACATACAAAGAAACAGACAGCCATGAGCACAAAAGACTGAGAGGCGTAGGTTTCTGGTTTAAATACTAGAGTCACATGACCCTCCACTTTACAGCTCAAATAAAATATTTTAATACATATTGAATTCATTTATATGGGTTTGAAAATGGTATTTGGACAATTAAAGAATGTCTGAATGTCATTGGATTAGACAGTAAAACTCAGTGGTATTTTATATATATAGTACACTTTTTTTTTAAATTCTATATAATGTTTATACACAAAAAGGCGGGTTTGACTTAAAATAAGAATGGTATAAAAAATAGTAAATTAAATATACATTAAAGAGATATAAAAAATGCATACATTTTTAAGTGTCTCTTAAAAGTCTAAATACATTTTAAGCCACTTTAAGTGTTTTAGCGAAACCTGAGCTTCACATTTCTGCTTTCAAAATTTCCATTGTAAGTTCATCTCTGTATAAACAACTTTGGTATGAGGTATGAACTGTTACAACAGCTTCTTTAATTTCAGTTTAATCCAGAGGAATGAAAGTGTCCGCTTAAGTAAAATCAGTAGTATCAAATGTAAGTATCAACAGTAAGTACCAAAGTACAATAAGTATCAAAGTCTCATCTTGCTATTGGTGGTTGTGACTTATAATAATAAATTTACTTGACATCTGATATGAGTAAGCATTAACCTGGGTGAAGCCCTTCTCTGCCAGTTCTTGGTGGAGTTTGTTGAGGGCCAATTTTCCTGCGATAATACCAGTCTGGAGGTTCACCTCCCCGACAGAAGAGGGCAGTGCTTCAGAATTCCATTTGGGGTACAGACGCTCTTCCTTTACTACTGAAATCTGAGGACAAAAACTATGTTGGTTGCTTTAGTAGTTTTAGTGCTGGTTGATACTACACCAACACCATTGTGTGGGCAAAAAGCATGTGCATACATATCTGTAGTGTTGGTAATGAGTGTTATGTAATCGGATTACTTTTGATAAATATTTATAAATACTTTTATTATTCTACCATTGTTTTAAAAAGTCTCTTATGTTCATGATGACTGATCAAAAATACAGTACAAACACTAATATTGTGAAATATTCCAAATTAACATAACTGTAATGTATTCCTGTGATGCAAAGCTGAATTTTTCAGTGTCAGTCTTGAGTGTCACGTGATCCTTCAGAAATCATTCTAATATGCTGATTTGATGCTAAAGAAACATTCATCGTTGTTATCAATGTTGGAAGCAGTTCAGCTGATTTTTCAGGATTCTTTGATGAATAGAAAGTTCAAAAGAACAGAAATCTTTTAAAACTTCAAAAATGTCTTTAATGTAGCTTTGGATCAATTTAATGTTCTTGCTGAATAAAAGTATTAAATAACATTTTACTAACCCCAAAATTTTCAACAGCAGAATAATGCTGAGGGAGTGTGAAGTCTGGTTATAACATGACAAGCATACAAGCATACATGACAAGTTATAACATCTTAAGCTTCCTTGAATTTGTTTTAGATCAGTGACTTTAGTGACTTGGAAGCCTGTCTGAAACCAGTTTCCTTAGGAAGTGCCTTTGTACTAGCATACAGTCTGTTTAATCATTGACTGATTGGACAGCAAGGCCTTTAGGTTTAAGTTTAGGTCACAGCCAAAGTCACTGCACAGATTTTTACCTGATGAGGTACGAGTTCATCGTATCCTCTAGTGCTGCCTGAGGCGCAGCAGGCCATAGAGACGATAGCAGAGCTGGGTAAAGCATCATATGCTGAACGAATCTACAAGAATAAGAAAAACAGATCTTTCATATTAAAAGTTAATATTAAACAGTGTAAAAAGCACAGTAAAGCAAGTCATAATTACCTCATGGTATATAAAATTCAAAATAAAACAATACAGGATTTTGTTGCTGACCTGAATGGGACATTCGTTGTCATGGGTAACATCCAGAAACATGGCATGAGCGATAGACGGCAGTAAAGGCCTGAGGTTTGGCTGTATGAATGACCCTACAGGCTCTCCCCCGAAACGATACACCAGTCGACCCTCCTCATGGCTGTCCCTGGCACTCATGGCCTCTGATAATATGAGAACAAATCTTATCAGTAAATGGGACACTTGATAAAAAGGTCAACATTTACATGACAGGGTTCATGTAGCTGTATAATTTGGGTGTTTTTTCAACTATTGGCCCTTTTCATACTGACGATATATACAGGTATATACAGTATACACACTCTTTGCTGAGAGTCTAGGTCTAAGTCTAGGTCTGGGACAAAGGTAAAACAATACAATGTAAGCATAAATTACTTTTCAAAAGTAGCAAAAATAAATGACAGTTTTAATGTGGCCTTCATCTAAGAAATCTGTTAATTTTAATAAAAATTAACTCCTGTGACATTAATCTAATATCTCAAATCGAAGGATATTTCTGTATGAAATACAACTCAAACTCTATCAACAGCAGCTGTGGTGTTTTAGCACATTTTGAGGAATGAGTCCAAATAATTTAGGGCCCTATTTTAACAATCAAAGCACATGGTCTAAAGTGCATGGCACAAGTGCACTTAGGGCGTGTCCGAGTCCACTTTTGCTAGTTTAAGGATGGGGAAAATGGTTGGCGCGCCCGGCGCATGATCTAAAAATTTTCCCTATTCTCTTATATGTAATGGGTGTGTTTTGGGCGTAACATGCAATAAACCAATCAGATCATCTCCCATTCCCTTTAAAAGCCAGTTACGCTCGCGCCATGACGGATTCGCTACATGGCAGAATATAGACACCCTCAACCTGACGAGTTTAAATAAGTAGCTGATTTCACTTGTCATAACCGCAAATAGGTAATTCTGAAACATGCAATGACTATCCAATGTGACAAGTAGGCATTTTTATCTTTATATTTATATACACAATAATAATCTTTTACATTGTAATCCTTTTATTTTTATTATTTAAAAATATTTGTGTGCTGCACATCACTTAGTGTGTAATAAGCAGAGTGTACACACTGTGTGAACCCACCTACAGGCACATATTACTAACACACCCTGTAAATAACACAAAAATTACTGAGCTATTGATCAGTTTTTTGTTGGTCAATGGCGCAGTAATTTTCAGTTGCCTCAAAAATAAAACGCACCAACAATTCACCTGAAAACGCCTCATTTTCAGACCAGCATGCTCATGGGGGAACAGATGGGCACAAATGTATTTGCTATTTAAACAACGTGGTGCTGGATGTGAAAATTATAACTGGGTCAGGCTGGAACTAGCAAAAAACACTTGCGTCGCACCAGGTGTATGATAGGGCCCTTGGTGTCAGAATCAACTGCATGCATGCCACATCTGCTGTAAATTTGTATTTCACATAGCATGTTCCTGTGAACTGTCACTGCAACTGCATTTCCAAATCTCTTTGCATCTTACCTCGGATTAGGGAGGTAATACCAAGCCTAGTCATAAAGACATTGTCCAGCTCTTCGCTGCCAGTGAAGAGCTCAGCCACCACATACAGATCAGGCCTGTGTTCACGAGCGACAGCTAACATATACTGCAGCCCATCCAGCACACAAAAGCAGCAAGATAGATAGATAGATAGATAGGTAGATATATAGATGGATGGATGGATGGATGGATGGATGGATGGATGGATGGATGGATGGATGGATGGATGGATGGATGGATGGATGGATGGATGGATGGATGGATGGATGGATGGATGGATGGATGGATATAGATAGATAGATAGATAGATAGATAGATAGATAGATAGATAGATAGATAGATAGATAGATAGATAGATAGATAGATAGATAGATAGATAGATAGATAGATAGATAGATAGATAGATAGATAGATAGATAGATAGATAGATAGATAGATAGATGGGTGAAAGTAAATTAAGCAAGACAGACACGGTGTGAAGTGCATGGCAATGAGTATGAACATGTTCAGGTTGCATTCAGGATATAAAGCAGATGTATTAGTAATGAAGTGGCATTGATGTAGAATTATATGAGTGTACATGAAATGTGTCAATGGGATGGTATTCATGTTTTGAGAAAGCAAAGAGGAGGGAAACAAAACACAAGAGCAAATTGAGCATCAAGGGCAAATGTGTCTCTTGCAGTATGCAGTACCTCTGACGAGACTGGTTATCCCCAGGCGATTAACAAACAAATTGTCAAGCTGTTCACTTCCTGTAAAGAGCTCAGCTATCACATAAAGATTGGGCCTGACCACTCTGGCTGCAGCTAACATGGCCTATAGACACAACATATAAGACGGCACATTTAACAGCACATGAAAAACCTGCAGTACAAATTCAGAAGGAATTAAACTACATATTTTCAAAATGAAAATGAAAGAAAACTTTCTTCAATCTACAGTGACATTGCAGAATATTCTGAGCTCCTGTCTTTAGAATATGATGTCATTTGTTTAAATATATCATGAAATATGCCTGCTGATCAAAAATAAAGTGGAAATCTGAGCACTTACCTCAGCCACATGAAGGGGTGTGGAGTGGCAGTTATCCAGACGGACACCGGAGAAATGTTTGGCTGTGATCTCAGTGTACTTCTTCATGTGAGCCCATAAGTACGGACAGTCTTCTGGTTTGTCGCCATAGCGAAGTTTAACGCTGTCACCCCAGCAAACAAGCTCTCTTCTGAGGTAAACATTAGACCCTAACAGACATAAATCATCAATTAAAAACTGGCTACTAGTGATAGGCTAGACAAGACTATTGAAAGACCATGCAATTTTTGCATGGCTTTGCTGGCCTACCCAGCACCAAACCAGCATAAACCAGTATGGACCAGCATGCTGATATTTTCATTAACGTTCAGAAGAAAACAACATACATATTACACACATATTTTGACTCACCTGCCTCTGCAAAGTTTCTGAGCGGGTCATCTCCCATGACCCATCCATTATGGGCGAGCAGATGACAAGCATCATTTTGATTCCCCATCAGCTGGGTTTCCTGCTCCATGGGCATGTCCTCAAATGGGAAGGTGAAATATCTGAATCATTAAAACATAAAACAAGGATGAAAACTGTAAATCTGTTATTCTCATCAGCATATTACACAATAAAAGTCTAAGTTTACAAGATATCATGTGGCTACAATTAACACTTCTGAGGAAAAAAAATCTCATTTGGATATATTTGTGGCATTAAAAAGTTTTGTAGCGTAACACAAATGCAGTAGCATGTCATAAAAGCAAGATGACAGCATAAGTTATAACCATAATTAAACTAAAGTACACGTTCTATCTTCATGCAGCAGCATATATTCTCTGGCTCTGAAGGCATTTTACAACAGTTTCCACACGAGTGATTTATAGACTGTCATGAGAGAATATGTAAATTAATGACTTGACTGTTTGGCTCCACATCAGCTCCATACATTCATAAACTAAACATTCAGAAACGCCCTGTTGCATTATACATGTTGTCACTTAGACATTTTCAGTGCATGTCTGGGTGAGGTAATTGGAGCTGCTAACATGAGCTCTTGAAGCTCCGCCCTCTTCCTGAAAGGGGGCCGGGAGAACCAGCTCATTTGTATTTAAAGGGACACCCTCAAAAAGTGACAATTTTAACATGCTTTAAAAATGATCTGTGGGGTATTTTGAGCTCAAACTTCACATACACACTTCAGAGACATCAGAGACGTATTTTACATCATGTAAAAGGGGGCTTAATATGATCCCTTTATAAGGTACACTATGTAACCTTTTTTTTTTGTTCAAAATAAAAATAAAAAAATTCAATAGTCAAGACACCATTCTTCCAAAACATGTTTTTGTCTTACCCTTGAAAGGCTTTAAAAAGTAATGCCGGTTTGTCTGGTTGAGGACAATGGATACTTTTTGCAGACGACATCACACTGAGTGAATCAACTTAGAATGGCTCTAATTTACATGTATTTACATCTCTCCCCCCATCCTACTTCCCCTCAGGCTGTGACCATTGAAAATATACCCAAAATCTAAATCAAAATTTAAATGATCTAAAAATGAACAAATACTAAACAATATATATGTGTTTGATATCATTGGAAATGTCTTAGTGCGACTGGTACAAATATCTCATCCCCACAGAAATATTCAAGAAGATAACAATGGTTTTAAGAGTTTAAAGAGATGTTGCATGGTATGGTAGGTGTGGCTTTCAACCATTTGGTCTTCTGTCAATACAGGTCTGTCTGTATCAATACAGACAGTGATTAAATGTAAATTCCCTTTGTTAACATATGTTACCATTTGAAAGAAGTTATTGTCAGGTCTGAATACTTAAGGCAGGGTAGCAGAAGAGTCAGGGCGCAATTTTGTATTCAGATTCGCCCGTAACGTTGTGTCCAGCCAACGTTACGTAGCCTATGGAAAGTCAGGAACGCATCTCTTTACTTAAGAGTATTCGATGTTTTGAGGATCTTTGAATTGATTATGTAATTGGAATTATACCTGACTGTTTAATAAATTGTTACATTTTGATTTATTCTGACTTACTCTGGAATTATTAACGATCTCTATGAAATCATGAATGGGTACTTTCCACAAAGGGTTAAACGGAATAATTAAATGTGTCTAACTATTAAACATAAATGACCAAATAACCAAATTGGCATTCTAATCTAAATTCTAAATTATAATAAAATGGAGTCAGATAAAGAGGAATTGGAATTAGATCCATTTTGCCCAGCTGAGAACACAGCACGCGCAGATACCTTCGCCCGCTCTTCGCTGCCGCCATTGGAGCGATTTCAGCGGCCTTACACCCTATTTCACTTTGATAAGCTGATTAAAGTGTTTTATATTTTAGACATAGCAGTATGGTTTCCATGAGAAATTGCACACATACGGCACTCGCCCCTGCACGTCTTGTCATATATGTAAATAGAGAAAAGTTGCTTTGGCTACTTTAATGACTGCATAATCAAATTTTTTTTTTTAACATTCAGATATAAAATGTACATTTTCATATTTAATGGGAACCTTAGCAAAACGTTCTTAGAACATAATTTTGTTAGCTGTGTTTATGTCTGTCAGATTATCTCTTCCTAAATTACAAAGTAGACCAGATTTTCAGACCAGTCTTTTTTTCATGCTCTGAGAGATTACATACTGTAATATTTACCTTGTCACCAAAGGGTTTGTACGATTGACAGGTCCAAGTTGAGGACCTTGGGTGGCGAGTCTTTCATAACAAATTGTTCCCACTATGCAGTTTATAGCCTGCAGGAGAGACATGACGTAAATCAATCAGACAGACAACAAAGCTAAACAGTAAGATTATCTATGAGTCATACACACACACAAGGCTTACAGAAACCAACCTCATCATGATGACTATGCATTTCCTTATAGCATTCCACATTCAGTTCCTCAAGACTCTTCTTAAACCAATCACAGCTCTCTTGAATGGATTTGGGACCATTTCTGTTATTTTGATTTGTACAGGGGAAATAAAGTATATTTGTTAACAAAGCGGACAGACATATAAAGGAAGTGATGTAGGGACTGCCTTGTTAATATTTTATTACCATCAGAATATTATTACTTTATTTTATTGTGATTATACAATTGTATGAAAAGGTCAGAGTAACCAAGATAAGTATAATCACAATAAAATGATCTTGGTCACCCTGACCTTTTCCTCTGTGATAATAAAGAACTTAACATAAATATTCGATTTCACATACTCTATCCAAAAAAAAACACAATCATTAAACAGAACTTAAACAGGAAGGGAACTCACGTGTGTCTGCCAAACATCTCCAGTGCCAGTTGCATGTCAACAGTGTTGCTGAGGCGTCTATACTGTGAATCCTGGATGACTTTTAATTTCGGCTTTTCCTCCAGCTCAGGGCCCTCAGGTTTGTTACCTACAGATGCCAAATACATCCGACTTATCTCTGACCCCACAAAATACAAGTGACAGAGCATCCAAGAACATACTAGCACACTTCAAATGCTCACCAGCCTGAAGAATCTTTCTAAACTGCTCCACGGCTTTCTCAACGTTCACCTGCAGAAACTCCCATAGTTTCAGCTGGGTGAAAACTTCCGTCCACAGAAGCCCTCGAAGGATCTGAAAGGTCAAGCCAAACACCATCACTTGTTGGCTTGTCACCACAAACTTTAAAGGATTTTTGGAATATTAAAAAGCTGTGACAGCCTCCAGACTCACAGTAATGTGTTTCTCGTTCTCAATAAGAGGTGGAAGGCCACTATCGCTGTATTTTCCATCAGCTACGGCACCGCTGAAGTGCCACAGGGCTCTATCCAGCAGCCAGGCTGGCTTCAGATGAGGAGAGTTTACCAGGTTATAGCCACACTCTGGATGGAGTCTGATCCATTTACTGTTGACAGCTAACCAAGGGAACAATCATTTAATATATATATACATATTATATATATATATATACATATATATATATATATATATATATATATATATATATATATATATATATATATATATATATATATATATATATATATAAATATATATATAAATATATATATATATATATATATATATATATATATATATATATATATATATATATAATATATATACATACATATACATACATATATATCAATAATATATATATATATATACATACATACATATATATCAGTGATGTATGTATATATATATATATATATATATATATATATATATATATATATATATATATATATATATATATATATATATATATATATATATATATATATCAGTTTGTACATATATCAGTTTTTCTAAGATGTACACCGCAGTAGACAGTTTCATCATCAGTCAATAGGAGTGATTTCCTTTCAAAAACCAAACATATGGGAGTACAATCTGCTGTGCCTGTTAGCATAAGATTATATTACACGAGCTGGGTCAAAAGTGTGCAGAAAATGAAAAGGTGACATGCAAACATAGTTAATTGGTTGAAAAGCAAATGGAGATTAATTTTATGTTCCTAATAAGGATTGGTATGTTTGCACATAATAAAAGGCAAGTAAAATCAATTTCAAAATGCTCATTAAGTGTGATAAACTTCAGTCTGGTGTCTAAAGATTCCAAATGTACACTATCACAGCCGTTCTGCTTCTCAGCATGACAGCTGTGTACAAAGGTTAAAAGAGCAGGAAACAGTTCCTGTGGCACTCAAATAAATGCTCAAACCAATCTGGAATAATTAATTTATGATTTACTGAATAAGCTCTGTTGTGTTCATAACTATAAAAACAAAAATGACCACTAGTATTTATATTTTTGCGGAATACAGCCATTTTCTATTTTTACTGCCATCACTAATTAACATGCTTGGAAAAACATACTTGATAATATACATTTCTGAGTGTGAGCTGCAGGTTTATGTCGTTTTAACCCATATTTATTGAAAAAGTTAATTTAAAAGAACACCTGTCATTTTGTATTTGACTGCGAGTCTCTGAGGGTTACAGTAATTGAGCTGTCTGTACTCAGTAAATACCACACAGAGAAAAATGGTGTCAAAATCGTACCTTTAGGGGCACAACAGCTTGTCACTGGGGCAGTACCCTTGAAAGGACATATTTGTACTTGAAAGGTTCATATTTGTACCTTAAGGTACGTATTTGTACTCTAAGGTACTAATATGCACCTTTTTGTGGTAAAAAAAAGGTACAAAGATGTCCTTTTAAGGATACTGCCCCAGTGACAAGCTGTTTTACCCCTAAAGGTACGATTTTGACACCCTTTTTCTCTGTGTGAATCCTAAAGGCTCATAGTTAAAGAATGTTAAACACTGAAAACTGCTAAAAAAGTAAAAACCTCTGGCACTCTGTTGAGCTACTTTTACACCCTGCTGGATCAATTTTACTGACTGAACAAAAAAAAAGATAGATGGCAAGAAACAGTTCTCAGTTTCACACCCTATAAACCTATAAGGTGTAAGGGCAGACATGAAAATTTGTTCCTATTAAACACATGAAGCAGAGGGCAACATGAAACATTAGAATGTCACAAAGAACATAAATCTTCCTACAGTGTGACTGAAAGGTCAAAAATCTCAACCATTGTGCCACAGATGTGACCAGCTTTCATCATGATTGCTGCAATTGATATATAAATAGCCTAACCATTTCTTTCTTATTCTGCTGTGTCATTCTTCCGAGGTGACATTGCTATTCCAATGAGATAAATAGCCAATGATGCAGTGCTGGAAGTTTCTCCAAACATTATTCACTATGTGAGTAAAGTACCTGTGTGGTTGTACACCACGTCTGTGATGCAAATCACGTTCCACTCTTTCTTGAGTTTCTCCGTTAGGTTGCCCACATCCATCCAGGTGTAGTTCTTGCCAGGTGGGGAGAAATCGGGGTTCAGCTCTAGCTGATCGGCTATGGAGTAGCATGACCGTGATAAGCCTAGTTTCTGCAGAGGTGTGAAGTGGATCATATTGTAACCTAAACATTTAAAAAAAGATGTATAAATAAGTGGTGGCTCATCTACTTCAAATGAATAACGCTTTTTGTACCTTGCATTGCTAAACTTGGCCCTCAAAAATTGCTTTTTAGCTGGCAGCAGTGCAAAAGTCCCAGGGTGTTGCTATATGATTGGGTGTTTTGGCTGGTTGCTAGGGTGTTGCTATGGTGTTCAGAGTGGTAGCTAAATGGTTACTTACTGGGAAACAAAGTCTACCCTCAGATCTCTATTAGATTCTGGACTCCTACTTATCGTCTTTTTTACTGTTTTATTTAAATCTAACATTTAAAAGAAGAACACAGCATATAGTCTTCATGATTTAAGGTATCATTCATTAATAGCACATATGGTGGGGGTCAAGTTTCACACCAAAGTTTAATACTTAGAGTTAATGGTTTGTTCATGTACTATATGCAATAGCTTGTTTTAACCAACACAACTAATCAAGACAACAACTACACATTATCACATATTTATCTATATGAAGGGGTTTTAGAAGTTTTTCTTTTTAGTTTTTTTTGCTGGAGTCACAAGTTCTACTGCAATACCAAACTTTCAATTGACGCTGATAAATGATTCATACCAGTTTCCTTGGCCACTCTTAGTCTGTCTAGCCATTCATCCAGATGGCCCAGACACTTTGCCAGGTAAGTCTGAACTGTGATGCAATCCAGAGGCAGGATCTTTCTCTCATGGCCGACACGCAACACCGGATCCACAACAATGTAACCCCCTCCGGTTCTTCTGTCATTCCTGCATACACAATATGGTAACATCTTTTTATTTATACAGCAGTTAGAAATTCTAAGAATTCTAAGAATTCTTACTCACCCACACCCAAAGTAATACTGATAAGACCCTGCTATCTCCAGGTCCAGTTTGCAGTACTTGTCTGAGTCATCCTCTCTGCCACTGGGGTTCACCCACTCCAGCTGACGGAAGCTGGAGCCAACAAACTTCTTGCCCGGTGCTGGGTAGTCAGTGTGGACATGCACACTCTTTCCCTGCAGGGTCGGGCCCAGGCGGAACTGAAGCTCAAAGCCTAAGGAAATTTAAATGTGAGTCACATGAGAAAACAGCAGGGGGAGTTGAACATCCAATAACCCTGTGAGTCTGAAACCTTCCTTTAAATAGTGCATTTTTCAATCAATGATACTTAAATATATATATACATACATACATATATACAATACAAAACTTCTCAGATACTGTGTAATTTATGTTTTAGAACAAAACATGAAAATCCCTTCGAGTAGACTTCAGGCTCTTATTTTACTCGTAAATCTTTAGTTTAATTCCCTTTGAAGCCCCTGGTTGTTTATTCATGTATTGTTTGGTTTGGTGATAAACTTAGCTGTTGTATTTTTAGAGACATACAGTTCAGAAAGCCTTCCCGTTGACTTTAAGCTAAAAGACGAGAATGTCTGTGTTTATCAGTATGTTCAAATTTCATTAGGATGTTTAAAATATATATTTTAAAATAAATTATATTTGGAATATTTTATATACAGTTTACTGAATGTGCTCTGTTGTGTGTTTAACAATGAAAAACTAAACTGACCACTGATTTATGCAACAGCATATAAACAATAAAAGAAACGGTCTTATAATTTACCTTACATTTTCATTGACAAAACATATCTTTCGCCATTTCTTCTATCACTATACAGCTAACAGCATGTTTGGAAAATCCAATTAAGAAAAAACTCAAATACTTCTTTGGAAGATTGCTAAATTTGATCTGAAAAAGCCTGTTTTAATCCATATTTACTGAAAATTGTGATATTAATTAATTGTTTTAAAAAGACCCGCTGTAGAACATGTTGTAGAACAAAACATGAAAATCTAATAGACTAAGATATTTAAGCTATTTTACAAATCTATAAGAAATTCCAAGAGGGAGCACATGGCTCAAAAATGATAATGCTAAAAAGAGTTTCATGTTTATGGATGCACAATAGTACTGCTTCTCAGTGTGTAGTATTTAGAGATTAGCGACTGTAATTAGCGACAATCTGACAATAGTAAGCTATATTTACAATATCTACACTGCAAAACCTGTGAGCACCACAGCAAATGGGATAGAACACCAGAACATTCCTCCGCTATATATAGCGGACAGCTTATTGAATGTGATATTCGGTGCTCATGCACCACGAGTAACACGTAAATCTATCCAAAGCTTCTCCAGTGGTCCAAAGTCTTGAATTGCAGAGAGTAATAAAGTAAGAGAAATAACAGGGGTAGAATAATTTATGCATCAACAACAGCATTATAAATGATAAATTAAATAATAAATCTATAAAATAATAAAATAAACATCATGATAGCACAGCCGATGATGACATAAATTAAAATATTTGCATTCGTAAAGCACAGCTTATGAGAAGAAGACCTACCTTGCTCCAAGCGAAATAGAGTGCGCTCCAGTCTCTCCATGTCATTCAGGAGAAGCACTCGGGTCTGTTGGCCACGGAACATGTTGGCGGTGCTTTTTTAGGATGCCCTTTAAACACAGGAGAGGTTACCTCTGGATTTCCAAGAGTGTGGGCTATCATACGATAACAATGATCAACATGTGAACGATCTGTTGCAATTGATATAGGATTTGCAAATGTTTGACAGTTTCTCAACAAAAATCTTTAAAAAAAATCTGACCTACTGACCTAACCTGAAGCCATGGCATATGGATACAATGATGACAAGACAGACAGACAGACAGACAGACAGACAGATAGATAGACAGACAGACAGACAGACAGACAGACAGACAGATAGACAGAAGATATATATATATATTATCTATATAGATAGATAGATAGATAGATAGATAGATAGATAGATAGATAGATAGATAGATAGATACATAGATAGATAGATAGATAGATAGATAGATAGATAGATAGATAGATAGATAGATAGATAGATAGATAGATAGATAGATAGATAGATAGATAGATAGATAGATTTTGCATACAGACATTCATAGTTAATGACAAAAAAAAATGTGTTGATCATTTTATATTGCACACATTTAGAAACCTTTAAAAGAAAATTGTAGCTAGTGTCTAAAACAACATTTCACAAACATTACATTTAGCTAATGATGTATTTTCATGTAAGATATGCTCAGAGACATATTAAAACAACCAAGAATATTACTTATCTTGACACATGAGGCCACATAATTTCCCCATTTGATAGTACATAGCATGCATTTCATGCATTTTTCTGTAAATATTGAAAAATAAGGTGCCTTAAATTAAATTAACTAATAAAAGTTTCATTACCAGCAACAGACTCTTCACCGGTGTGTCACCCGATGGTGGTCATACAGTAGACCTTATGCATCTAATAAGGTCATGCATCTGAGGTGACATGACCTTTCAGTGACCCTAAATATAGCCAGTACCTTCCGAGTTGCATGTCACTGGTTACATCAGGAAGAACATGCGCTGTCCATTCAGCACATAGGTGTACTATAATTGACTGATGTAATTCCCTCCAATAATAACAACAATATGTTTCTTTATGAGTAATGTATATAGTGAATGCTTTAATATTGTTTATTATTATTACTAGTGTATTTCAGTAATATCACACAAGCAGAGGCGACAGTAGTGAAGTATTTTTACTTACTATTAAGTAGTACATTTTTCAAGTATATACTTTATCAGTGTTTTTCTTTGGAACATTTTTATTTCACTAAATTCCAAAGCATAATATATAATGTCATACGTTTTACTGCACTACATTTCATAAATAAAGTTATTTATTTTTTTACCTTCAATAATTAATTACATTAAAAATGTAGTACTTTCTTACTTGTACTCAAGTAAAACTTGAATTACTTGAGTAAAAGTTCACAGTACTAAATTATTTTAAGTAATTAAATGATATTCAATAAGGAACGTAGTGCAGTAGTATCACATTAAGCTTTAAAATGTTGTTGTGAAGTAAGGTTTTCCAAAGAAATATAGACACTTTAAAAATGTACTTCTTTTTTAAGCAGAGTAAAAATACTCCGCCTCTGCACTCAAGCAAGAGCTGACAACAGCGTGGATACCCTTTGTGGAAACCAACACGTCTTGGATTAGTTACCTGAGCCTGAGGCGGCAGGCCATGCTGGTATTCAGTATTACAGAACTCTTGTTCGTGTGATATTGCTTAAATTAAAATGACAACTAGCTACTACTACTTGGCTTGCGTTCAAAAACACAGATGCTCCGACCTTTAAAAAAACGCTCCTCCTCAGGAACACATCTATCATTTGTCATTCATTTTAGCCCCGCCCACATGTCTTTGGGAGAGTCTGTGATCACGGCATTCAACCAATAAAACGCCTCCTCGCAAAAAGACCGCCCATACCTTTGCGCGTGCACATGCACCTCACTCACAATTGTGATTTTTTTAACGTGATAGTGTGACGGTAATTTATTTTAAATGAATGGAGGTAAGCACATGAGCTTGTTTTTATCGTTCCGTCAGCAGTTTGTTGTGCTTCTCTGTCTATTTGGCTGCTTGTTTTCTTTTTACACATGCGCAGACGTCTTGTCAACTAGGAAGTAGCTGCTGTTACAGTGTAAAGGGGAATGTGGCTGCTATATTTGTGCAACGTTACAGTTTATGCAAGTTTTTAAAGGAAGAGGTCGAATTTCCCCACCTTGCTTTTACTGACGCTTTTATTTTAGCTATGTGTATCTGTAGATGCCGTTAGATGTTGAAAGAGACAGAAACATGACCTTAAACCATATATCACATTCACACTTGACAATAACTAAACAAACCATCTCTCTCTCTCTCTCTCTCTCTCTCTCTCTCTCTCTCTCTCTCTCTCTATATATATATATATATATATATATATATATATATATATATATATATATATATATATATATATATATATATATATATACATACACACACACACACACTTTTATATATTACAGATCAGTGTCCATATGTGTTGAAACTTTGCATTCTTCTAGTGCTGTTCTGGAGTCAGTAACAGTCACAGTCCCCCACCTTATCTTTTTTTTCCAGGTTTCTCAGCAAAGGCTGATTAGACAACAGGCCTTTTTTGAAAAACTTTTGTAATGCAAAAGTTTTTTCATAGACATTAAGTTAAGTTAAGACAAAATTTATTTCATAGACATTAAGTTAAGTACAATATATTTCGCTCACTCAAAGCCTCATACCATACCATGTTTTTTGGGGTTTTATTGGAGATGCATCTTGATTTTACCATGTTTTTAGGACATATTCCATGGTACTGCCACCTGTTTCAGCTACACGTGGATTGCTTGTCAAATGATTGTTGTAAAGTTTGGAAAACACAGTATTATCCATTTATTTCAGGTTCTCATGAAGATGAGGATTGTATTGCTGCTGCTCCCAGTATGTTTAGAGACGGTATTTTGCTTCAGCAATGGAAATGTTGAAGTGGCTTGCGGGGATATGACACCCCAACATGATCCCAATGTTCCCAGCACCAAAGATCCACCATTCATCATCTCAGCAGACAAAACCCAATTCAGGCCTGAAGATGAAATCAAAGGTAGGAGTATGGTATTCTTGTCATGTTAAAGCTTCTCAAATCTTGCACTGAAAGACTGTACTGTATAATCGGTTTTTCATATATTTACAGTGACATTATCAATGGCGTCTTCAGGGACCAAACGGTACTTCAAAGGATTCCTCATAGAAGCAAGGAATGCTGGAAACCTCAGAGAAATAGTTGGATCATTTAAGTTAATAAATTCAAAAAATTCTCAGCTTCTTCAGTGTGACGATAAAGCGGTCAGTGACTTTTTATTAATATAGATTTTTTTTTAACATTTTTTTATTTATTGACCTGAAAAGATTAGATACTTAAAATACTGTATTTTCAATTTTCACAGAACTCTGCTGTGAGCCATACCAGTGATTCCCATAAGACAGAGGTCCAGGTGATCTGGGTAGCACCACCTGATTCTCCTTCCACGGTGCAGTTTCTGTAAGTATTCAAATGCTGTTTCTAACCACCTTCTAGTTACACATGAAAGTTTGAATGAAACAGAAGTTGCGATAGTCTTTTCTTCCCTATTGTGATGTATATCCAAGTGAAATGGCTTCTCAGACAAGAAAAAATGTAGGGCAGTACTTGATTTTGAGTTGATTGGATGGTTAGATTGTTGGTTTGCTATTGGTCGATCTCATGTGAGTGACAGGTTGCTCCACCCTCACACCAGTTAACACATCATCAGAGAAGAGATGTCACTGTGAGATGGAGGGGAAGTTAATTTGATGAAAGACATGAATTAAAAAAATACTAATCTTGTGCACGGATACAGAATTTAAAATAGATACAACAATAATGCATAAAAAAATAAGAATCGTCAATTTGGATTTCGTGGTGACTTTAATGTGGGTTGATTAATTTTTTTGTTTTAAGGGTAACAGTTGCCCAAGGCTATAAGGAATATTGGGTGAAGATTCCAGGTCCAGTGGTGTCACAAAATGGTGTCGTTCCTCCACCACAAACTACCTTTGGAGGTTCCATTGGTGCCAAAACCACAGCTTTCTCAACACTGTCACATTCAGTGAGTCAAAACACTACTTAAGTTACTGGAGTGACAGTTTACACAGTTTGTGACCATTTCAGTCTCAGAGTAATTGGAATATGTTAATAATGCTAATGAATGATAATAATATTCTCTTTTTCAGTTCACTTCTGAGGGCTGTGGAATCAGGAAATCATGTCTGAGAGATCCACAGGGCTGTGACCCACAAAATAACACAGCGTGTCACTTCCTGTCCTTTAGGACAGAGGGCAATAGCGTGATGTTTGAGCTCAGCGGACCTTCAGATGGTTATGTGTCCTTTGCCTTATCACTGGACAAATGGATGGTAATGTAGACAGACGCTTTGAATAATTTCATATTTCACATCTTATTGTACAGCATATATTGCTTTGACCTTTTCTAGTATGGCACACTCTGCGATCTCTGATAAGAATTCTAATTGTGAAATCAGGGTTGTAATCTTTAACTGAAACTAAAATATGTAAAAAATACACACACATTTCCACTGTATTTTTATAACAAGATGCCAAGGCAACATTTCAAATTTTTGTTTAGTTTAACTTAAAATAACTATACAGTAACTTTTTTAAATTTAAAAAAAAGAAATATATACAGGCATTTTTTATTTAAAACAGAAATTATTAAAACTTTAACTAAAAGTATAATGAAATATTTATAAAAACTATAATAGTAAATCATTGATACTAAAATTACTGTGCAGAATATTATTATTATGCCTATGAATGACTTGCATGTCTTTTGCACAAATAATAGCAAATGTGTTGTGCATTTCAGGGGAACGATGATGTCTATCTGTGTATTAGAGACACAAATGGCGTTGAAATCAAGGCTGCGTTTGTTTCTGGACGGACTCACCCAGAAATCTCTTCAGAGGTATGCTTGCATTGATTGAACATTGAAAATGTCTTAACAAACAGCACACACTGGTTCAAGTGAGAAATAATTTACCACGGGCCCATTGACTTATTAGAAAAATAATGCAAAGCCGAGGTGGATTTCAATTGCCTGATTTCAAGAGTTCAGCATATATTACGGTTTCCACACCTCAAGACATTGTTGAAATTTTTTTTTTTTTTTTTTAAGTAATTTGTCAGGTTTTTGCCTCTGTTGCTGATTCTATTGATTATTTTTGAGCTGGTAATGGAGGCTTGTATATCCGAGTGAAACAGCTTCTCGAACAAGAAAAAATATAGGCAGAACTTGATTTTGTCCATCGAGAATCGATTGGATCGTTGTGGTTTGCTATACACAGTCTGCGTGTCGTCACATCCTACTCCGATTATTAGCGTAAAGGAATTTCCGCTTGCATTATTGTCAATGGTCGGATGCCAGTTTTGAGAAGAAAATTAAAAAGTTGAACTAAACAATAATCATCAATATTTAAAACCGTTTATTTAAACTTACATGATACCCTACCATGTATGTCCTCTTTATTTTTAATGTGTAACATTATCTGAGTGATGCGATTTTCATAAAAAAATAAGAAAAGTCCATTTTGATTTCATGGTGACTTTAAGCTTGACAGTGCTGCTTGCCTTTACTTATGCAAAAAATGTTTCCATGGAAAAAGGAAAGAAGGGATTTGAATATGACATGAAGGTGAATAAATGATAACAGGAATTTGACTTTTGTTTTTTAAATTTTTCCTTTAAAAACATGCTAAAACAATTAAAGACAAAAACAACAACTATATATTATTAATATGAATTTACTCTAGTCTTTGTGCTTATTTATTCCTAGAACATTCTGAAAGACGCAGCTTGGAGACTATCAGACGGAGTGATTCAGTGTAGCTTCCGCAGAGACATTCACATCCTACCTGGCAATGCGAACCGGTTCATCCTGGACCAGATGTACTACCTCTTCATGGCACATGGTCGAGCTGAAAATGGTGAGATATTGTTGTTTTGTTTTTTTGTTTTTTTCTGTGGGCAGTAGTGTCAAAGGCACTTTTCTCTCTCTCCAGGGCTAACTCATCGACATGACCGACAACCTCTGATTTCGACCTATCAGACAGTCATAACGGGAGCTCCTGAGGATCTAACTGGTTCTCGATCGCCCTTGCTCATCAAATACCATGGTGATGTTTAATAACAAAACTCTGCATATCAATAAGCTGTACAATGCATTTGAAGGCTTTTCACTGGGCAGACAAGCAAAAACAAATATTTTTAATTTACATTGAAGAATATTTGGGGGGTGGACAATTTTGGCCTTGTATAACTAATACTATTAAGAATTGTTTGTTTGAATTTTTATACAAATCTATAAGACTTGTTAATTGAAATAAAATTTAAAAATATTAGAAGAACAAATTAAAATTATTACTATCTCTGATTCAACAATTTCTATCTAATTTCTTTCTCAGATAAATGAAAATTCTTGGCAAATAACTGAATAAGCTGAAATGTTACTGAAAAAAATAAGTGACAAAAGCAAATAACTAAATATAAAAATAAAAGCCAATTCAAAATATTATTAAAGGTGCACTGTGTAAATTTTAGCGGCATCTAGCAGTGAGGTTGTGAATTGCAATCTCCCCTCCCTTTTGAATCACATAGAAAAGCTACGGTGGCCAACACAGGACAAAGATGTCGTCAGAGAGCAGAGAGTGACTAGGGCTCTGTAGAGAAGTTTGTCCGTTTAGGGCTACTGTAGAAACATGATGGTACAAAATGTCGATTTCACTGTAAGTGGACCCGCGGTGTATGTAGATAGAAAAGGCTCATTCTAAGGTAATAAAAACATAACGGTTCATAATGTAAGGTCTTTATACACCACTGAAAACATAATGTATATTATATTGCATTTCTGTCAATAGATCCTCATAAATACTACACACTGCACCTTTAAGTACTATAATAGTAGATAAATAATACTAAAATGACACTGTTTTGGGCACATGTTACAAAAAAATTATATTTCAAAATAAATGCAAAAATTAAAATATAAAAATAAAAGCTGATACAAAACATTATTAAGTAATTTAATAGGTTTTAAATAATGCTAAAATAACACTGTTTTGGGCTTTTGGGGCAGTAAACATCAACACAGCAAACACCTAAAATACCCTAGTAATCGCATAGTGACAAAAATCTAAAAGTTTTAAGATAATATCTGGTTTCTGTTGACTTCTGTGTAACTCAGTATCTGTTTGTATCCATAGGAGCTTTCATGCTGATCGCTTGGATGTCGACAGTCAGTGCCGGTGTCATCATGGCACGATACTTCAAACCTGATTGGCCTGAAATGAATATTTTTGGGCAGAAAGTCTGGTTTCAGGTAGGAGATTTTTTGCTAAAATTAGTATTTCAGAACATTTTCAAATGTGAATCATCTTCAAGGCTTTTGTTTCCACAGTTACACCGAATGCTGATGACCATCACAGTTCTGCTCACATTGGTCGGCTTTGTTTTGCCTTTTATATACAGAGGAGGCTGGAGCAAGGTAACACACACTCACACACACACACAGACGTCTGCCTATGAGTAATGCTCATGCTTTAACAGCGTGTCATATTTTCACCCCCTTTATCACACACCTCTGACTGTTCAACATTGCTGCCAATGTGTCAAACCCACATGCTGTCTGCTCAGAATAAAAAAGAGCCAATGAACGTCCCATGTTCATCAGCAGTGACCCACCATGTGGCATCTTTTTGGCTCGTTTATAAAAACATACCCACTTTTCTTTAGGGATTAATCAAGAACCGTGTTGATCGAGGGTCTTATTAAGTCTGCAAGTGCTGGCTTATTTGAGCCTCAAGCTGACACATGTATCCATCCGTAAGGCTGGGCATGAGGGACACATTTGTGACTCACTAGGGGCATCTGTGACATCCCTCTTGCCAAGTATCTGTCAGAGCTTCTGTAGTTTCCTGTGCATGACCAGCTGAGGGCGCCCTGTTCCATGGCAACGGTTGTCAAACCCGCCCCCACACAAAATAATACCCATCAACCTTGTACTTTGGCAGGCTGTGAAAAGCTGTTCCCTGTCACTAATTTCTTCATGAAGTTTGTTGAATCAAAGTTTGTTGACAAGTAGCTTCACGAATACAGTAAATTCTAATATGTAATGTATTGTCCCCAGCGGGCAGGCATACACCCCTATTTGGGCTGTGTCGTCATGGCACTCGCTGTCATCCAGCCTGTCATGGCACTTTTCAGACCAGCGCCAGACGCCTCCAGGTAAATCCTGGAAACAGGAGCACTGCATAATACAGCTAGAAAATAATATTATTACTATAATAAGCATACAATGCAGTGTGTACTGTGTACTGCAATCCATTTATTTAAATAATTTTTTTTAAAGTATATTGGGTAAAACTGTACCCAAACTGGCAAATGTAGTGGGTCATATGGGTTTTCTATGCATACGCAGTATACATGCTGTGCGAGTAATGGTATGAAAATATGGTAGTGTAGCATTCTGAACATACACTGTTTTTGTAAGGGTTTACGACATTTCAGAATCCTGTTAAACACCCAGTATACACTACCATTCCAAAATCTGGGGTCAGTAAGATGTTTAATTAATACTTTTATTCAGCACATTAGAGCTACATTTTCTGCTAAAGGTCGCTTATTCAAAACAAAGGCGTAGCTTGATTTTGTGGAGCTTTTATTATGCCGCAGACGAGCGATTCCGCTACTTCTACTCATGCGTGTGTGGGGTAACACAGTGCTGTTTTATCATATTAGATACTTTATTTCAGTGTGTTGAAAGTTATGTTATAATGCTACTCTGTGTGTTCACTCTGCGGCTACTATGAGACACTTGTTGGTTTCCATGGTTTCTACAAAATAAAACCGGAAATTGAGGGTAATGCGGGTATGATGTCATTGATAGGCGACACACGGACACGGTCCGTGTCCTGGTTAAAATTGCTTATTTATCTGGATTTAAACATTCCTGGAAACATTTGGGATAATGTAGGTACACAAGTAAACAAAATATATAACATTGTTCTAGTGGTTTTGGACAAAAATCTTACATATTGTGCCTTTAAGGACACATTAAATAAAAAGTGACGAGTAAAGACATTTGTAATGTTACATAAGATTTCTATTTAAAACAAAACATCTGGAAAAAATATATTTTTACTCACTATAAAGCAACAAAACTGTTTTCAACATTCATTATAAGAAATGTGTTTTGAGTACCTAATCAGCAGATTTAGGGGCTTACACCATTTTCAAATAAAAACGTAAAACTTTTTATGTGCTTGGCCGTTCGTTTACACGACAACAAAGTTTTGGGTGCCTAAAAACTTGAACTTTTTGAACTTGTCATCTGTCAAAGTCTGCAATGGCAGTCTCGCGTAAACGCACATACATCAGGAAGTGGAAGTTTTAGAGTACAGTTTGTAAAGTTTTACATATGGAGAGCCAGATCTTTGAAGAGCCAGGACATTTTTTAATATAACTCTGATTGTATTCGTCTGAAAGAAGAATGCCATATACACCTATAGGATGGCTTGAGGGTGAGTAAATCATGGGCTAATTTTCTTTTTTCTATCCCTTTAAGCATATCGTTCTCGTGTAAACGTACCCTAAAATCATTTCTGAAGGTGACACTAAAGACTCGAGCTGCTAAAAATTTCACCAGCCTTGGTGAGCAGAAGAAAACGTTACAAAAATCTTACAAACCCCAAATTCTGTGAATGGCTGTGTACAATATATCATCCTGAACAATATACAAAGCTTCTGAATGGTCTGTCAAGGACTATAATATTTTATAAAAATGTTAAACACAGTATGAATACTATAAATAAAAATTGTATGATAGTATGAAATTCCTATAAATGGTGCTTCTGAGTCTGTCAGGGTCTAAACCATTTTAGCAACTGTGTAGTTCGCTTGTGAAATACAGTTGTAATATTAAATGTGATTAAAATGTCTGTCTGTCTTTTAAAATCTGCTCTCAGGAGATACATCTTTAACTGGATGCATTTTGGAACAGGAACAATAGTTCAAATCGTGGCTGGTAAGACACAATATTCGTAAATGGGTCTTTTGTGGCACAGATCGCAACAATGCGTTGACAGCAGAAAGCAGCTTATTAAGTTCTGTAAAATTGCGCAGTGAACAGTTTTGTCAAAAATAAAATTGTCTAGTTTTTGTCATCATAACTTATTGCATGTCAAATGTTGTTTTGTACTTTTATGGAGGCTAGTCATGTTATGATGCATAATATTAGCAGTATGTGCTATTCAACACTAAGCGAGCTGTGTGTGTTTCCTGATTTAGTTGTCACCATCTTCCTCGGGATCCATCAGCAAGCTCTGCTCCTGCCTGCTCCATGGTCCACAGGGGTCCTGGCGTTCATTGTGGTCTGGTTTGTGCTGGCAGATTTGGTTTTGGAAGTCCATCGAAGGGGGTTTTTACCTATAGGTCAGTGAATCGCCCTCAACCATGTGTGTTCTGTACCTGGATTCATCAGTGGTATTTTCACAGCAGATATTTACTGTATGTTTCTGCAGGAACTCAATTGTGCTGTATGAATCCATAAAATTGTAAAAGGTTTTATTGTACAGTATTAGTAATTGACATGTTGTTTTTGTGCATGTGTGCTTTTCAGGTAAATATTTTAAAAATGTCAAAATCTACACAGAACATATTAATTCTGACGACAAAGAGGAGATTATGTTTGTTCCTGGTGAGGATGAGACTTCTAGCATGGTGAGTTGAGTTTTTTCTTCATGACAAACGTGTATTTTATTAATGTTTTGTATTGATGTTTCATTTCTTTTTCTAGGAATATTGTTTTAAAAACATAGTTCTGGCTATTTATCTCTTTGGAAATCTGGGATGTCTGACTCTTCTCCTTTGGACGATCAGTTCAGTATGACGCACTCTCAGCTGTCATTTCCACATTTAGTCTCTGGGACTTTCACTAATTGTGCCTATGTTAAAACAAGCCAAAGAATTATGGAGTAAGACTGACTTATGACAGGCCACCTGTCAATTTACGATGATTATTTCAAATTCATTTGTCTATCTTGAAATTAAAAGTCTTCACTGCTGAGGTATAAATCAATTTTAGTTTTATAAAAAAAAATAGAACTTTGTACTTTTTTTTATTATACATCTTATATTGCTTAGTTATAAAATTATTTGTTGTAAAGAACAAATTATGCTTGTTATTTAAATGTCTCTTCCTGATTATCTGCTTTTTTTATCGAATCTGAAGAACATATTCTGTTTATGTGTTATTCGGTGACAGCATTATTGATCATGTTTACAGATCAAGTCATTATACCGGTCTTGTCACTGTGTAAATATAAAATGATGTTTCTGAACGTCCTATTCTGGATGAGGATTTCTGTGGATTTAAAGACTGTTACTATTGCCTGTGATTTAAACATTCACAACCAGTAAAGACCAATGTGTCCGTTCTATACAAAGACTGAATGTAGTTTGGATGAAATGTGTAATTTTAATGAAGGTTTTTGCACAAATGACAATCTGTGACAGATCTATTGCCTTTTTAAATAACATTTTTAAAAATTAACTCCACTGTTATTTCAGTCGTTTAAGAATATGGTTTCCTGTGCTGCTGGTTCTCTTTTTAAAATCATATTTTTGTTAGTTATATACCGTTAGAATGAATATCATGCAAATTATTTGTGTGTGTGTGTGTGATAATCAAAGTGTTTTCTCCTGTGAAGTGTTAATACAAAGACAACCTGGTGTATTTGCTTGTTTAGTATAAAAAGACAATTGCTTTTAGTTAACATTTATTTTTGAATTCTTATTTTGAACAAGTGATTGTTCAAATGGTATGCAAAGCAAGTATTTTCTTGAGACTGACATGGTTAACAAGCAATACTTTTTTTTATAAGCATGGCGGTTTGACAAATATGCACATTTTCTTTGGACAATAAAGCAACAGGTCATTTTTTAGATAGAAGATGACTTTCCAAATAGATTTAAGCTTTCCATACTGAGTGTAACTGAAGTATTGAAATGTTATCAGGATGCAGATTAGCATCTTCAAAAAATGTCCTCTATTCCTAGTGCAATCATAGCAATCAAATTCATATTCATTATTTTAAAAAACGAAATCTCTCAATGATTTCCTTTTGACAAAATATACCAAATTGATGTTTTCTGATATTAAACAAAATACATCCATTTTGTTTTAAATTTTGACTTAAATTTTATCCTAAAACCCTTTAATACTGTTTTAATATTTTCATATAATTTAGGAATATACAAACATTGCCATACAATAAAATACAATATGAATATACAGTACATATTCTCATAGACAAAACACTAAAAAATATGGTTTATAATTCTCTCTCCTCATCAAAGAGGAATCACAAATATGCATGAAACAGTACATTCAAATAACATTTAGGCATCTCGGCTTATGCAGATTTGTTTCTGGATCAATAACAAAGTCACACAAGCAGCAATAGCAAGTGTATATGCTGTCACAATAAACAAACAAGTTTGAGCATTGAACATTTTCTTACGTAAAACAGCTGCAAATTGGATCAGTGTCCGTCTTGTTGTTTTTTTTTACTCATTGTTTGCAAATTCCCCTGCCTCCCAGCGCAAAGCCATGGCACTTTTACGTCGGCCTCCAGCATAGGTTTCAAGAAACTAGTGAGAAGACATTAAAAGTAGTTTTCATTTTCAATTTTCTCTTTGAATTTTTTTTTACAACCTCTGGGTTTTTAACATTGAGATCATTTTAATTCCGTATAGACACCGATCAGGCATAACATATGACCACCTTCCTAATATCGTGTTTCCCCCTTTTGCTGCCTAGACAGCCCTCACCCCTGAAGGTGTGCTGCGGTATCTGGCACCAAGATGTTAGCAGCAGATCCTTTAAGTCCTATAAGTTGCGAGGTGGTGCCTCCATGGTTCGTACTTGTTTGTTCTGTGCACAAACGTTCTATGTTCTATGTACTGACGTTCTATGCTGACATCTTTCTGTCAGAACCAGCATTCACTTCTTGAGCAATTTGAGCTACAGTAGCTCGTCTGTTTGATCGGACCACACAGGCCAGCCTTCGCTCCCCACGTGCATTAATGAGCCTTGGCCACCCATGACCCTGTCGCCGGTTTCACCTCTGTTCATTCCTTGGAACACTTTTGATGGATACTGACCACTGCAGACCAGGAACACCCCACAAGAGCTGCAGTTTTGGAGACGCTCTGACCCAGCCGTCTAGCCATTACAATTTGGCCCTTGTCAAACTCGCTCAAATCCTTAGACTTGCCCATTTTTCCTGCTTCTAACACATCAGCTTTGAGGACAAAATGTTCACTTGCTGCCTAATATATCTCACCCACTAACAGGTGCAGTGATGAAGAGATAATCAGTGTTATTCACGTCACGTGTCAGTGGTCATAATGTTATGCCTGATCGGTGTATATGTATACACACACACACACACACACACACATATACTTACTCGATGATCACATGACAAAGCTGAACGATCCATTCTGCATGTTTTCATTGGAGATGAAGGGGATGATTTACATTTAATTGGCACATCATCTGAAATTAAATTGATAACCAACAATGAATAGATATTTTCTGACAATTTGTATGATGTTTTGCAGTCTCAGTGATGTAGTCATTACATAAAAATTCTGTCTGTATTTTTCTGTTGACATACAGTACCTGTAAACAATGAGCTGTCCAAGCGGTTTGGAGACATCAGAAAGTGATCCTTTGAGTAAATACTGGCCCTTTGACGCTTCAGTTCCTCTTCTCGCTGCTTCACCATCTTAATCTCCTCATCAACGAGAGATATTGTACTCCTGGACCGCAGCTTAAAAAAAGGGTTGTTGAGGAACATCTTCTCCTGGGTTTCCTCAGAAGCAGAATTCAAGTTGAACTCAGATGCACTTCGAATTATGAGGTTTGATGTCTCCAGAATAATGACATTAGGGGTGTCTTCAGGTCTCCAGTCAGCAGATTTGGAGGACACCATCTTTCCATGTCGTGGACTTGGAGGGAAAGGCTCTGGCTCGAGGATGATAACGCTGTTGGTGGCCATGTCTAGTTTCTGTGAGCTTTTGGTTGGCGAGGAGGTAATGATGAAAGATGGCGTCTTGCTGCTGAGAGATTTGGATAAACTACTGTCGTCATCCTGGTGATCAAACATCTTCCTTTTGTCATCGACTTCTTGGCATAGTTTTCCAGGGTTCAAGCTGGCAGATCTCACCCTCATCTGTACGCAGTCACTGGAGTATGATTTTGACATTCCCCTCTCACGCCTCAGGCTCTCCTCACGCTCCATGGTTAGGCGAATCTCTTTCTCAATTGGAGTCTCTGGGTCGTCAAACGTTGATCTGTAGCTAGAGTCGTCCAGACCTGAATCCTCAGAGCAAGGGCTAAACTGGGTGTGTGCATAGTCCTCTGCAAGCATCAAGCTCTCAAGGTCCCTCTTGGGCCTGTCGATGTTGCGGACAGGCGTATACATGAAACTGTGACTACCTTGGCAGGTGCCAGATCGGGTTGTTGGTGTGCTTGGATGGTGTGTCAAGTTTTTTGTTTGCTCTTCGATCTCTAGCCACTGTTGGCGAGCAACTTTGAAATCCACATGTTCTGTACTGACGTTCTCGCTTTTCATTTCCTGAATCACACAATAATCTTTCGGCACCTTTTTGCTGGAATCAGATTTGACGGAATCAAATGAATTGCTCTTGTGGGTTGCTGAGCCTCGTCCAAGATCCTCATCATCTTCGGAAATCTTGGACAACTCGTGGAACAGTGTGGTAGGATTATAAGATATCTCTTGTGGTTCCTCATCTGGATCATTCTCTGGTTGTTCTAACACTTCTTCTCCCACTGGAACCTCCTGCTCTTCAGTTTCCTTTGCAACTTCCTCAGTATTCAGAACTTCTGGTTTTGAATAAAGAGTTCTTGTGCGCTCAGCTCAAGGTTGTCAAGGTAGGAATCATCGTCTTCCTTATTGATGGAGGAAGAGAAGATGCACCTCCATTTCTCATCGGTTTCGCTGTCTGACGACGCTCCGGCTATTTCGACGTGAAGACACTCGTCTATTTCATCTGGGTCATGACAGGACTCTGTGGAGACATCTGACAGAACTTCTTCTCGGATGTAGTGCTCAAGGATGGTTTCTTCTGGTTCCTCACATCCAAAACTTTCTAAGATATCTTCATGTGAGTCTATACCTAATGGGTCTAACATATCTGCATCGTCAACATTATCTGGTTGAGGTGTAATGTTCTCCAATGGTTCCTGTCTCAGCGAATCTTGCCTCTTGTGCACGACGTCATTTTCATACACGCTCTCAGCACTTGACGGAGTGTCGGATATCGAAGAGGCAATTGACTCATTTCGATAAAGTTCTTCTTGAGTGTCGTCCAAGACAAGCGCCTCTTTTGGACTGCAAATATCTTCAAGCTCATCAGCCTTGGTCTCTGATGGAGGTAAGCCTGCTAAAATGTCAGCCACAACTTTTGTACTAATGGACTCTATAACATCAGAATCATGACAGACTTGTTCATCTATGTTTTCTGTGTCCTTGCTCACAGGTAACTCAGTCTCCAGGACTTCCATTTCACAGTCAATTATGTTTGCTGTGCCGGAGTTTTCACTTGTCTCCATGGTTACAGGCTCAGACAGGGACTTCAGCTCTGTATGCTCTGGATTCTCAGGATGAGAACAACCTGCAATCTCTTTCAGTCTCTCCACCTCTTCAAGCTCAATCGTAGCTCCCTGCAAAAAGAAAAAGACGACAAAGCAATTCAAAAGCAGCAAGAGAAATCTAATTTCCCTAATCACCAAAACATTCACAGCATATCAAAGCTAATTTGCACCCACTCATGTTTAGTACCGATCTTATGTAATACTAAATTTCTGAGAAAGTTTTTCAGGGCTGATTCTTATACAGGGAACTTCCTGAGCTTGAGCTGATGTGGCTGAAAGTAATATTCCTTGCAAGGTTGCGAGTTTGAAACATGCTTGACTAACAACTTTTGCAAATAAAGTAAAACCATTAAAATCAGGAATGGTGACACTGACACATATGAATGCATTCTATATGGAGTAATTGAATTCCAGTTTTTTAACGATTCCATTAATGATTTATTTGAATTTGAGGAAAAAATGCAATTATATTGTTAAAGGGATAGTTCACCCAAAAATTTTAATTCTGTAATTTACTCACCTTCGATTTTCTTTTGTTTTGAAGAATGTTGTAACCAGCCAGTTGACAGTAGCCATTGACTTCCATAGTATTTTTTTCCATACTATGGAAGTCATTGGGGCCTACCATGTGGTTACTCATACTCTTCAAAATATCTTCTTTTGTGTTCAGAAGAAGAAAGAAATTCATTCAGGTTTGGAACAACTTGAGGGTGAGTAAAAGATGAGAACATTTTCATTTTTGGGAGAACTATCCCTTTAATGGAACCTTCTGAAAGCGAACAGATGTGAATACAGTGGCAAGAAAAAGTATGTGAACCGCTTGTAGAATCTGTGAAAATGTGAATAATTTTAACTAAATAAAAGGGATCATCAATGCATGTTATTTTTTTTTAAGTACTTTCCTGAATAAGATATTTTACATAAAAAAATGTTTATATATAGTCCACAACACAAAACAATTGCTGAATTTATTAAGATGACCCCGTTCAAAAGTTTATGAACCCTAGATTCTCAGTGTGTCGTTCCCTGGATGATCCACGGCTGTTTTTTGTTTTGTTTTGTGATGTTTGTTCTTTAGTCCCTCAATTGTCCTCAGTGTGAAAAGATGGCTCTTAAAATCATGGTCACTGCTGGAGAGGGTTCAAATATGCAAAAGATGCTGGAAAACTGAAGAATTTACACAACCTTTTTCTGAAAAACAATGGGCAGTTTAACTGCTCAGGACAAACAAGAGGTTCACATATTTTTTTTTGCCGCTGAATCTAGTGTGGGACGGAAGCATAGTGTCCTATTTAAAGGTGTAGTAAGAGATTTGAGAAAAAAACGCTGTTGAAAGTGGATCGAGCCAAGCACCACAACAAACTTGTAGCCAATCAGCAGTAGTAGGTGTGTCCACTCATTGATTGGAGAGGAGAGAGATTGACCAAGAGGGAGATTTAAGGAAAGACTGTAGAAAAAGAGATGGCTGAGAGACATTACAAAAGAGAAAATCTCAGAGGAATATCAATGGAAAAAGAAGGGCTATGAGCTTAAAGGGTTAGTTCACCCAAAAATGAAAATTCTGTCATTAATGACTCACCCTACAGCAGCTCCAGACAAACAATGACACTCAAAACTAATGTTTCTCGCATATGGAGCAGAAACAACGCAACCTTGGTGGCCGTTTTCAGGCATTCCCGCTGGAAAACTTTTCTAATATTAACTCGGGTCCTTAAAGGGTTAGTTAACCCAAAAAATAAAAATTCTGTCATTAACAACTCACGCTAATGTCGTTCCAAACCCGTAAGACCTCCGTTCATCACCGGAACACAGTTTAAGATATTTTAGATTTAGTCCGAGAGCCTTCTGTCCTTCCATTGAAAGTGTATGCACACTCTATAGTCAGTGTCCAGAAAGGTAAGAAGTAAGGTATGAAAACATCATCAAAGTAGTCCATGTGACATCAGTGGGTTAGTTAGACTCTTTTGAAGCATCGACAATACATTTTGGTCCAAAAATAACAAAAACTACGACTTTATAGACGCACGCTTTGCGTCTTATGTCAGCAGCGTCACTGTGGTTTCGTGAATGCTGATTCAAACAAACGCGGAAGAGAATACAATGCTAGATAAAGTTGTAGTTTTTGTTATTTTTTGACCAAAATGTATTGTCGATGCTTCAAAAGAGTCTAACTAACCCACTGATGTCACATGGACTACTTTGATGATGTTTTTCATACCTTACTTCCTACCTTTCTGGACACTGACTATAGAGTGTGCATACACTTTCAATGGAAGGACAGAAGGCTCTCGGACTAAATCTAAAATATCTTAAACTGTGTTCCGGAGATGAACGGAGGTGTTACAAATTTGGAACAACATTAGGGTGAGTTGTTAATGACAGAATTTTCATTTTTGGTTGAACTAACCCTTTAAGGACCCGAGTTAATATTAGAAAAGTTTTCCAGCGGAATGCCTGAAAACGGTCACCAAGGTTGCGTTGTTTCTGCTCCATATCCGAGAAACATTAGTTTTGAGTGTCAATGTTTGTCTGGAGCTACTGTACTTCTGGCCAATAACATGCATGTATATACTCTTGTGGACTGTGTTAATTGTTTTGTGCTTCCATGTCGTTCATTCATCATTTTCACTTTATTTTTCGCAAAGCAGTATCTTGCTTCACTTCTGCTATATGATAGAGACACTCTTGCATTGAGTGTTCGTACATTTTCGGGGGAGGAGCAATGAAGGGAGGGTGTGTTTATTTGGGTTTATTTCAAAATAACGTGTTCAGCAGCGATTTTGAGAAATTGCATACTGCACCTTTAATGTAAAGAACGACAAGTAAGGATGGTATTCAGAGTGAAATAACCTCAGATAGCTTTCTGCAGCCACGTTTTCAGGTTATAAGAATTGAGATCAAACAATCACAGATTTGTTTTTTACTGAGGCTTAGATGAAAAAGGGTGACAGAAGCACTGCTAAATCTCCAGCATGCCTATGATTTTTACTCTAATCTCGAGTCTCAAGTGTTAAAAGGCACCATGCTGTAATTGCATGACAAATCACATCACAAACCAGGTTAGTTACATTAGTTTCACTCTGCACAGAAATTCTTACCTTTTGAACTGACTTTCTCAAATTGCACCTTGTTACATCTGTTTAACACATTTTATAGTGTGAACGTTATTTTTAACATGTACAAAATTCACCTGGGCTTCCCTATGAAAAATATGCAACATTTATTCCCTATGAGGTTATTCCAAATAAGTGAAAGCAATTGTTTACAATTGCAGCTAATTATTTCACAAAAGTGGGTTATAGTAGGCAGAAATAAGTAGACTCATTATATAAGACTGCAGAACTGGCTCTTATCCTTTTGCATGTCCTGCAGTTAATCAGCAGAATAGGCTCTGGATCAGACCAGGAAACGGAAAAAAAAGAAGAAATCCCCTTGAGGGTGAAATCTACTGACAGTTGACCCCATTATAGACTGCCACTGACCACATGCATGCATGTTGAGAGAGAATATTATGTGAGAATTAACATTGCATCGTTATTTGTCTTGTCTTGTTGATGCGCCACTGCAGAGCGTTTGATCACGTCAACGTGGTTTGTTTACATGGATTTTTCTGATCTCATTCGTACCAACTGCCAAGTGCCAAAGTGATGTGTGATCTAACGCTCAAAGTCTTTCTGACAGACTAAATCAGCTGCCATGGGGATTAGAAAGGGTTTTTTTTTCACTCTCTCATAACATCAAAACCACAATTACACACTTTAATGCTACATAACATAATATCAGTACAATGTGGAGTTTGAGCTGAAATCAAAATGCACAAATTGACTGCACCATTCATAGATTTCACAAGTTGTTTACATCACTTTGGCTTGAGATACTTTTGCCGTCTGTTCCTTGATGTCTGTTTGGTGCAATTACCAGCATTGCATGAAAGTCTCCCACATTCAAAACTCAAGCGGCATGCTAATGCGACCACTAAAAACAGTCGAAATTATGTGAAATTACCATCCACTTTAGTGCCTGAACATTTCACCCCAATCAAGCTACACAAAAGGCACAAAGCCTCATGAAAATGACAAGCGGTAAAGTGTTGACTACCATAGCAACATCCCCCTACCCGGCTCCTCCTCTAGCAGCTCGACTTGTGAGAAAACTTCAACACTCTCGCACCCTCGCCGTCTCAGCATTTGTGTCATGACAATCTGTATTCCATAAATTATTCAGTGACAATAACATTTGCATTAAAGGCAGACGGAGGTACCAGCGTGTCCCAATACCTACCGTGAGCTTTAGAAACAGGAGCCAGAAGGAGATCATCACCACCTTGCCAAGAAAATCTTCCTGGTAAAAACCTGCATGCACTCTGGGCTTGAGTAAATATTTTGTGGATGCATGGATAGGAAGTGAACTTGCTGTGATATCGGAGTTATTGGCAGAAATGCTTTTGCGAGTTGGTCTGATGGCACTGATATTGGCATGAGTGGTCACCTCAGGGCATCTCAACTCTGATTGGCCGCTATAGTGTTTTCGCATTAACAGCTGACTGATCAATAAGTGGCTTGTCAATGAGGTCATGTGTCAGACTTTCTGATGGATTTCCTTAAATGGTTCCTCTCAGGAAGTTATGTCATGGGAAATTTGCCATATTTGGGGCAGAGATCTCACTAATAAATACAATGGAGGGATACATTATGAACTGTTTCAGTATCTTCAAGCTGTGCGCATCATTCTGCGAGCATGGGCCATTAAAGAAGAACATTTTATGCTCAAGGTTGTTCTATTCAGAAGGAAATAATGGAGCATCACAGTAACAGGTGCTGGGGGGCCAGAGCGTAGGTGGCCATTCAGATGCATGTGACTGGCACTGAGCCTTTGGACATGGGAAGGCGATGTTCTCGGGTGATGAAAATCACTGTGTGGCATGAGATCTCAAATGGAGATTTTTGTAGAGAATCATCAGCATGAATGGAAAAATGACTTGAATGACAGTGTACATATTGATTATTAAAAATTAACTACACTTTTGTAAAAAAAATTTGAGCAGTTTTTGTGAGAATATACAAAAAACAATAACGAAGTTCAAATATTACTTTAATATTAAATATTAAATTATATATGCATATGAAATTGCACATTTTATAACTATATTTATAAAAATATAAATAAATACATAAAAACACAGATATTGTGTATTATAATATAAACACATCAAGGTTTCATTGAAGGTGTATGTATGTGTGTGTGTGTGTGTTTGTGTGTGTGTGTCAATATTAATCCAAATTTTATCTATATAGCTATAATTTAATTGAATTATAAATATAATTATATATGATTTTATATGACATATACATATGTGTATATATGTATATATATTATATATATAAACATATTTGTGTGTATATAAATCATATATATATATAATATACAAAAAATAACAAAGTTCAGATATTAATTTTCACCTTGACCAAATAGTAAAAGAATATTAAGTTATATATGTATATCAAATCACACAGTATATGGATATATTTATAAAAAATATAGATATATTTAAACACAGATATTGTGGATTATAATATAAACACATCTAGGCTTCATAGAAAGTGTTCTGAAAAATAATGATATATTAATCCAAATTATATCTATCATTTATATATAATCAAGATAATTATAATATTTGGATTTTGGTGATTATGCTGTGTTTTGATCATGAATTTTAAAGTATTATAACTGAGGTTTCAATTAATTGAAGGAACATGCATACCTTAAAATCTTAAGGTCTAAACTATAGCCATTATGAATATTATGAGAACATACAGCCTTTACAGAAAGTGTTACCAATATTTTTGCTGACATATTAATAGCAGTTCATGTGTCAGCTCTCTGCTCTTCTCTGCATTAATGGGAGGGTGAAATGGAGCAGGATACATTCTCATCTGTAAACCAAAGAGGATCCATCTCTGTCTCACATTTACACAAGTCACACACACACACACACACACACACACACACACACACGCCTCCACTCACCCACGCGGACACTTTAATTCACTCTAAAACACACTCATACTCACACCCACGCACACGTTCAGCAGAGAAGCCCAGTGCTGATGCTGTCTGACAACATCTCAGATCTCATATTCCACGTTTTCTGAGGTGCTCGAGGTTTGTACAAGCAGCCTGGGATTAATTAAACTTTCACAGATTCTGTTCTTCATGTTGCTGCACAGCGACGCCAACATCTTCACGCTTCAGGTTTAAATTAGAGAGGATGTTGATGAATACAAGTCCAAAATAATGAGTTTTATTGATATGACTGACATTTTTCATTCATAATCCTTTAAAGATGCATCATGGATGTCACCAAAGTCAGGTTATAAAAATGTAACAATATACATATCAAGTATCAATGCAAGTTAACATTAAGTTTAACATAAAATACAGTTAATGTTTCATTCGGAAGAGCAGACAATAATCCAAATCTAAAAAAAAAGACTGAAGACAGAAACCTATCACCCCATGCAAGCGTACACACTCTCACACACTTGTTTGCACAAAATCAAGTCTCTTTAGACCACATCAGCACAAACCTGATGAGTTTAGCATCTGTTTGTCAGAGCATCTCATTCTTTACAGGACCACTGAAAAATATACAACAGCAATCCAGCTCAAACTACATATAAAAGCAACAGCATGACACCTTGTTCATTCACACCATACATTTTCATAAAGTAGAAGTCTGACTGTTTATAAAGTTCTCTGTGTCCTACCTTGTTGTGATATGAGCAGACAGAGGATAGGGTACGTGCTCAGCGATTCTGTCTTGGCTGAAGCTCTGCTTCTCTGTAACCACAGAGACTGTGACTTACTCTGAATGTACCAGAAACAACCAATAGCTGAGCAGCCTCATCCGTTCCGACACACACACACACACACACACAGGCTCATAAAGAATTTCTTAAAAGCTCTCTGTCAATCAAGCATGTTCTCAAGGTTTCATGTAATTGGTTTCTCATCTTTAGAGAATCTGTCGGAATACGTTCATTGCTATCCTCTTGACGCAGTGACAAAGTTTAAGATCAAGTGACTCAGAAATAATACTGCAGTTGTACACACTTGTCACTCCTTTTAATTTTGATGTGTATCATGTCAATGTACATTAGACTGCAAAAAAGAATATTTTGTCTTGTTTTACTGAAAAAAATATCGAAGCAGGATAAATTTACAAATTCACAAAATGCGTAAAAATATTAAAACTCAGAGAATATATTGAATTTAAAGGACTTGACTACAAAATGAAAATGTCCTGATAATTTACTCACCCCCATCTTATCCATTTTTTTGTTTTTTGAGAAAAACATTCCAGAATTTTTCTACACATAATAGACTTCAATGGCAACCAACCGGGTTTAAGGTCCAAATCAATATAACAGTATAATGATCTAGAATTGTGTGTTTTATTAATAAATATAACTACCTGTTTTTAGATGTTAACCTTGCCTGGTTTAAATGTTTGGAAATGATTACCAGTTGAAAAAAACATTAAAAATTTAGAAAAGTAATTAAATGTAATCAGTTACATTACTTTATACTTCAAGGGCTTCAGAAGGGTCTACACAAACCCGGCCGAGGAATAGGAGCTTCGTCCGAAATCGAATACTTCTCTACTATATAGTATGCGAAAAGACAGTAAGCCAACAGAGTAGTATGTCCAAATTCATAGTATTCGAGTACAGTAGGCGAAAAGTCCCCAGATGACCTACTACTTCCGGCGAGATTCTGAAGTGTGCATGCGATGGACGCTTTACTATCCCATGAGGCCACAGGAGAGGATTTATGAATGGAGGTGAAGGGACGCAACTGACGCTGGTAGGTCCAATGATAACAATAACATGGCAGATAAGGTACGTCCGGATAACATTCATACTACATTCATTCACTCTAAAAAATGCTTGGTAAAAAATAACCCAATGTTGGGTCAAATATGGACTAACCCAGCAGGTGGGTTGTTTTAACCCAGCGATTGGGTTGTCTTAAGCAAACATATGGGTTAGTCCATATTTGACCCAACATTGGGTTAAAACAACCCAGCATTTTTTAGAGTGTACTAGAACGCACTTTTTTAACGGTCACAAAGTTTGTTCAAATTCAAATGTTGTACCTGTTCACATAGTACGCGATTTCGGACGCAGTCAGGGTCTTATTTAACGAAACGATGTCATTTTCAAAAAATATAAAAATTGTAACCTAAATTGCTCATCTTGGGCTGCTTTGCGGCGTGCCATGGATTACGTAATCACGATGGAAAGGTCACGCTAGACAGAAGTACCACCTCCCGTGTTTTCAAAGTGCTCGTGTGAAGACTAATACAAACATAAGGTAAAAAAAGGTTAAAAAAAAAAGGTAAAACAATGATGTCAGACGATTTTGATTTTGAAGTTGAAGATGTAGTGTTTTTGTATTAGTCTTCACACGTTTGCTTGGGGTGGTACTTCCTCCTACGTCTAGCGTGACCTTTCCGATGTGATTACGCAATTCATGGCGCTCAACAGAGCATCGCAAGATGAGCAATTTTGGTTAAAAAGTAAAGTTTCACTAGATAAGACCCTATTCCTCGGCTGGGACCATGGAGAGCCTCTGAAGCCCTTCCTTTGAAACTGCATTGATTTGGACCTTCAACCCGTTGGTTGCCATTGAAGTCTATTATGTGGAGAAAAATCCTGGAATATTTTCCTCAAAAAAACTGAATTTCAAAGTGAACTAATCCTTTACTCAGTTTTTACCCCACTGGATAATTTTTCTTGCTCCAAAATTAAAAAAACTATTGCCTGAAAAATATATTTTAAACAAAAATGTATTGATATTCTATTGCAATTTTGGTAAACTTATTATTTTATTTTATATTATTTTAGAGACTTTTACTGGAAAATATGACAATGCTTATGAGGAAAATAATATTTGCAGTGTTAATATTTGCAAAATACAGCTCAGTTTGTTAAATGTAATTGTGATACATGTAGTGTCCGAATATTATTTATAATGCAATAAATTAGGTCACCTGATATAAAACTTTGCCAAGGGGAAGTTTTGGGAGGGGACAGAAAAAAAAGATAACACTTAACAATAATGTTCATATCAGCATACATTAGACTGCAAAAAATATCAAAGCAGGATACTTTTACAAATTCACAAAATGGGTAAAATATTAAAACTTGTTTTCAGAGAATATGTTGAATGTTATTGTGATACATGTAGTGTCTGAATATTATTTATAATGCAATAAATTAAGTCACCTGATATTAAACTTTGCCCCTGCAAAGGGAAGTTTTGGGAGGGGACAAAAACAAGGTAATATTAGCTAACATGAACTAAGAATGAACAATATTTTTACAGAAATTATTAATAATGTTATTTTTACATTATCTTAACATTAGTTAATGCATTGTAAACTAACAAACAAACAATGAACGACTTTGTGAACTATCATAAACAGAAAATAAGAATTACTGTAAAAAATGTATTGCTCATTGTTCGTTAGTTCATGTTAGTTAATTAATTAACTAATGTTAACCTTATTGTAAAGTGTTACCGAAAAAAAAAGGATCTAAATCACTTTGATAAAAAAGAATACCAAAAAGCAACATAAATTACATAACAGTCAACTGAAAAACATTATGTACAACATGATGTCACTCAAATATGATTAATGTCATAAGCAGGGTTTTTTTTCTTTCAGATCAGTCTCAGTCCTTTCCATCCTCAGAGAATACAAGCTGCGACATTGTAATCTTGCTTTGAAGAGCATTTCATTGGCAGCGCTGTAGAGAAGACAGTAAGAATATTTCAGTTTAACCACACCTGGATATCCTGAATGTTGGTGGTTATTAGTTAGTTAGTTTCAACCCCAATCAAAATACAGTACAGTACAGTACAGTACAGTCCTATCAATCAATCAATCAATCAATCAAAACAATGGATTTGTCTGCGGTCTGTCATTAGAGAGGATGATGGGATTGCAGTTAACACATTTACCCTGCACTGGCGAGCCAAAATGAGGGGATGACAAAACAGAGAAAACAATGAATATGCCGAACGTCGCAAATTTTAGCATTAATTTTGCTCCTTATGTAACGCAAGCCAAGGATTATTACATAACCCTCTCTTTAGCAGATGTTATGAAAGACCTTTTGAACAGACACAACGTCTTAAAAGCAACCAAGGGCAAAGTGCTCAATTATTGCAGATCAACAGGAACGGTGCATTACTCTGGAGGAGAGAAAAAAAAACTATGCTAAATCACACATTAGCTGTCGGAAACGGCTGAACCTATAATGAAAGAAAATAAAGACATGAATAACATGAATAATGCTTCCTAGAGATTTCTAAAAGCCATTATGTTTTGCACATATTCACCATGGTAACCATAGTTTTCGCCACACAAATTAATATGGGATTTCCTTTTTGAGTCTTTTTGTTTTTGACAGTGTCAGTGATGGCTAAAAGTTACCAGATTTTTTAACTAGCTCATGATTTTTTTGTCAGTAACTATTTACCATGGTACATTTTTGTAAGGAATGTTTCGCCTTTTATATCCCAAGTCAAAAGTCTGATACCTGATTAGCAAATTTTGTTATATTGCTCCAAAATTGTCAGTGTACTAATAAAAAATGACAACAGGAAGTTAATTTCAAAGCAGACATCATTTTATTATTCATATAAAAACAAGACAGTTGTTATAAGACAAACAATAAGTTTAATTTCATGCATGTCATGCATTTGTGTTATTTAACATTATTATTATTATATTATTAAACACAATGCAGCATATTTCAGTTGATTATAAATATTTAAGTATTTTTAGTAGTCATGCTGCCAAGGATATTTAAAGTTACAGTAAGGTTCGACATCAGTTAAAACATTAGGTATCACAAACTAAAACTGAATTATTTTAAAGCAATTATTAATTTTGGCTAGTGCTGTCAAATATATATATATACACACACACAGTACACACACATACATTAAGTGAACACACTTTTATTTTGGATGTGATTAATCGGGATTTATCATTTGACAGCCCAGGATACATATACTATTGTTTATTGTTAGCTTATGTTTATTCATTAACTAACGTTAATTTATATTTATATACTTGAAATTTACAAATTGTACTGCAATAATTAACATTAACCAAGATTAATAATGCTATAAAAGTGGATGTGCATGATAACTGATGCATTAATGGGAATAGTTCACTCAAAACGTAATATTCTGTCATCCTTTTACTCAACCTCATGTCGTTTAAAACCTGACTTTCACAAAACACAAAAGACACTGTATTGTATTTTCAAGGATGTTGACATTTTTTGACAATTATTGACAATCAGACTCCAGAGAATTGAAGTTGATTTGGTTCCGATTGGGCGAAAAATCTATAGGACTAGTTTGCAAAAGTAGGTTTTTGAAAAATCCCAAAATACCTGGAAATTTCAGTATAAGACACTTGAGCCTGTGGCAAATGGCTTAGGAGTTATGAGCCATTACGTACTTGTGATCGCTGTAGCGCCACCATCAGGCCGATCGGGGCGAGCCTCGGTGACGTTGTAGACGGGGCAGATACTACCATCCCTCAAAGTTTCAAGTCTCTACAACTTACGGTTTGGTCTGCCCGATCCCTTTTAGGGGAGAATGCTGGTCCTTGGAAATTCTAACAATTACAATAGTGTTTCAGTGCTATGCGTTTGAACCCCTAATAATGCTAACTATAAAGTTGTAATGATCATTAGTGGAATCCAATCACTTTTTAGAAAAAAAAGATTCCAGCTGATAAATGATAAAGACATTAACAGCCAATCAGAATCCTTTCTGCTTAAGTAATTAAAGTGGCAACTAAGAGCACAACGATATTGTGCGTTGGTGTGAATGCTAATATTTGGGTTTCTTTGTGTGATCAGGCCTTAAATGATGACAGAATTTTTTTTTTTTTTTGGTGAACTATCCCTTTAACTTCTCTTAACATATGGAACCTTATTGTAAAGTGTTATCAATAACTCAAAACAATGTAAAGAACTAAGAAAGGTTATTAGAAACCAAAGTGTCTCCTCAATCTTCGAATGGTACCTGTGGCTATCGGATCTTCAGTTTCATTTCCAAACGTGTGTCTTCCAGAGCTGGAGGTTCTGATGGCACCAGGCCTGATCTCGGAGCGGTACACTGTACTGTTGGGTTTGAAGATCTTGCTGCGGTAACCCAGAGGGTGGTACGACAAAGGTGCTTCCTCTGGATCTTCATCATCATCACCAATAACAACCAGTTCAGCCTGGATTCCTTCATCTTCCTCATCGGATTCAGCATTCTGATAACCCATGAAGATCATGGTAACAGGTTCACCAGATTCCACCTCGGGTGGGAGGAAGCTCACAAAGTTGAGACTAGAGTCTTCCTTTGGATTCAGAGGGGAATACTGTCCGAATCCCAGCCCGGAGTCTGCCGTTGGAGTTATCCGAAGCTGTTCCTCACACTCTTGTATGGGAGAAGATGCAGTGCTGATCCTGGTTATGTCGATGTATTCATTGTTAGCATATGGTCCATTTTGAGCTGGTTGGTTGGTTCCCATATACTGGTTGGTTTTAGTGTTTGGAATGTTAAGAGCTTCTTGTTTGGTACATTTCTCAGCCTGAAAAGGATTCTGGTTCTCTTTGGGCATCTGAAGGCCATGAAGGCTGATGTAACCTCTTTCTGTCCTCTGAGGGGTTGAAGGTCGACTGAATGGGCTTGAAAACACAGGTTCATGGTATTCCACATCTGATGGAACTTTCTTCTCAGAGGCTTTCATCAGAAGATCCTCTACTTCAAGAGAGCTCATCTCATTCATGTCATTCTGGGAGTCCCTGCCATCAGGTGGCAAGGCGTAGACAGATTTCCGGCCATCTTCGAAGACTTTGATGCCTTGCTGTTGGAGATCCAGAGGTGCGATGGTGGTCGTGGAGAGGATGTGACTCTCACCGGTGCGGAGATCTTTTTCCACACTGATCTTCATGGTGTATGTAGCTGAAAGGAAAGAACAGCGTTAAACACAAACTACCTCAAATCAAATAATGAGATTTAAAAAAAGTTTATAATGTATAAAATGATTTAGCAAAAAATAAAGACTTATTAAAATGTATTTAAAACATAAAAGATTAAAAATACATTACCGTTCAAAAGTTTGTGATCTGTGAGATTTTTAATGTTTTTGTAAGATTTTTTTATGTTTCTGAAAAAGTAATTTTCTATTTTAGTATAGAATATTTTATAATGTAATATTTAAAAATGTAATTTATTCCTTTATTCCAAAGCTGAATTTTCAGCATCATTCCTCCGGTCTTCAGTGTCACAGGATCCTTCAGATCATTTAAACAGTAGTGTATATAGTAATCATTTTATATATGTTAACTTGGGGAAAGATATTATAATTAATATGATTAAAAATGCAATTTACTCATGGTAAAAACACAGTAACACATGGCCTCTTGTGGCTTATTGCTTTAATAAAAAATGGGTGATCTTGCAATCAGCATCTACGTATACAATATCCTTTTCTGTGTTCAGCAGTGATAATTTGATAATTTGGACTCTATGTCATGCCCATAATTACAGTCATGGAAACCATCTTTCTCATGTTTGAAAATGAAAAATGAAAAACAGCATTTATGTACAGTACCTTGAATTGCTATAATTACAGAAGTGGACAGTTTGATGACATGTTTGCACTGTCTAAACAAAATATTCTGGAAATCCTGACATGTTTGTGCTGATTACACCAGCCTTGCGTTGTACCTTTTCTCCCCTGCTCTTCATCAGTTTCATGTTTTCCTGCTGTGACACTTCTCCTCCTAGTTGTGGGAGTATAGCACTTTGGGACATCGGGTATGGCAGTGTAGATGTATTGGACTGGCTCTGTAGGAACAACATGATGAAGATCTGTTGAGGAAGTGTCATGGGAAGAATACTGTACAAATAGTAATATAGGAAAAAGTAGGAAACATTTCTTTACCTGGGAGGATATTTGCGTTTACTTCCTGTGGGGAAATACAGTAGTTTGCACAGTACCAAAACCGGATTTGATGAAGAGACAAGAAGATATAAAATAAAAACCAATTTTCACACAAATCACATTAGGTCACGTATCACGCAAACCGATCCTTTTCTCAAAGCACCAACTGGCATCAAACAATTTTTATCTTGACGTCAATTTTGAAACCAAGGGGCATCTTCACAGCATGTTGCATTGTAATGATTTCCCTCGTTCCCAACACAAAGCTGATCCAATTCAAGGGGCTCAGTGTAATAAGCTGTAAGGAGTCTCCAGGCCTGTTAAAGTGATTACACAAGCAATACCTTTATGATGTCCTCTGGAGTTTTCTCCACCTCCTTCAGTTGTTTCAGAAGAATCTCCTCTTTTGCAGAAATATCCAGCTCTTTTGTCTCCAGAGCCGCAATCTCCAGCTCTATTCTGCAAAGCCAGTAATCAGGTCAAGAATTTAGGATCATGTTTGCCAGTGACCTCAGTTTTAATAAACATATTATTAATGTTACTAAAACAGCAGAAACATCTCTGGTCACGCTTTACATTCTCAGAAAAAAAGGTACAGTGGAAGTACAATTTTGTTCCTTTGGGAACAAAACATATAACGGTACCTTTAAAGGTACACAACTGGTCCTTAGGGTACCATTACCATTGTTTTCCTCTACTTAGAGCAGGGTTAGGCATGATTGGTCCTAATGAGTCGCTGTCCTGCAGAGTTTAGCTCCAACCCTGAAAGACGTCTATAGAAGCTCTTATTATGAATTAACAAAGGTTTAAATGTTGATGTTTTATTGAAAAGGTTTGGTCACCATTATGGGGATCAGTGTTTCCTTTAGTTGGGCAGTTTCGTTTGGAGTTTGTGGTTTTTGTTACAGTGTTAACAAAACACATAATCTGTTCAAATCAAAAGAAGCCATAAACAAAGAATTGTCATCAAGAAAAATGTTTGACTAAACTCAGCACTGCCTAAAAATGTTAATAAATAATATTCACCAACAATACTTTCAGACATTCTGAATTCTTATTTTTAAATACATTCTAGGGGGGAAAAAGTTAAGACACAAACAGATATCAAGAGTCAGCATATGAATCTCATCAATGGTGACATACTTAATAATGCAATGCATGCTGGGAGCCATGAGTTTTTACTGTGGTGGCTTAGTAGGGTTGGAGCTAAAGGATCGAACTTGTAACTACCCCTGACTTAGAGGTACACAAACTTACCCTTAAGGGTACCACCCCAGTGACGGCCACTTGTACCGTAAAAGGTACAATTTTGTACTCTTTTTTTTTGAGAGTGTAGATTAAGGTCCAATTCTGACTAACTATTAACTATAATGTTTGTCTCAATAAACTCCTAATTACTGCTTATAGTTAGTAAGGTAGTTGTTAAGTTTAGATGAAGATGAAGAGATGTAGAATATGCAGAATAAGGCATTAATATCTGCTTTGAACCCTAAAGTGTTAAAGCTAAAAATTGGTCCCAAGCTATTGAACTCTCTTCCTGACAACCTACGAGCAAACAACTCACTATGCACTTTTATAAAGTACCTCATAACACATTTATTCACTAGGACCTTTCTATTATTTATTACATTATTGTATTTTGTTTTATTAAATTCATAATATTTATTATTTCTATTATGTGTGAGTATGTCTTTTTTTCTGTGAATGCACATAAGTATTTCTCTTCTGTAAAACACTTTTAAAAACTGTTTTGTTTTTGAAAACCTCATGTCGATTCAAACCTGTTGGACTTTATTTATTCTGCAGAACACACAAGAAGGTGTTTTGAAAATGTTTCAAATGGTTTCGTCCATGCAATGAAAGTCAAAGAGGTCCAAAACAACCACTGACTTTCATTGTGTGGACAAAAGCTAAACAAAAGTTCTTCTTTTGTGTTTCACAGTCATAAAGGTTTGGATACACACAAGAGTAAGGAAATGACAGAATTAAAATTTTTGGGTGAATTTTGCCTTTAATTTTATTAGAGCAAACCATTTGTAAACGTTCCAGAAATCCTGATATAGATTAAAACCTGCTGGGACTGATTCAAGAATATCAATATATACAATAGTGCCGGGCAATCGGTTAATCGCGATTAATCATATCCAAAATAAAAGTTTTACATAATCGATGTGTATGTGTACTGTGTATATAAATTCTGTATATATGAATACACACTCCTTCATGTATATATTTAAGAAATATTTTCATGTATATACTGTTTAAATATTTATATAATTTATCTTGTAAATAGATATAAATAATGTATATATAAATATAAAAGTTTCTTTAATATATACATGCATGTGTGTGTATTTATACATAATAATTTTACACAGTACGCACACATATTATGTAATTGTTGCATGTGATTAAACATGATTAATTGATTGGCCAGCACTAATATATACTGATATACTAATATATATCACCTGTTAGTGGGTGGGATATTTATCAGGCAGCATGTGAACATTTTGCCCTCAAAGATGATGTGTTAGAAGCAGGAAAAATGGGCAAGCGTAAGGATTTGAGCGAGTTTGACAAGGGCCAAATTGTAATGGCTAGACGGCTGGGTCAGAGCATCTCCAAAACTGCAGCTCTTGTGGGGTGTTCCTGGTCTGCAGTGGTCAGTATCTATCAAAAGTGCTCCAAGGAAGGAACAGTGGTGAACCAGCGACAGGGTCATTATATTAGGTGTCTTAACTACTATGTACTTACATCAAAAAATAAGTACAATGTACTTATTGTCTTTACATTGTATTGCAAAACACTATTGCTGATATTGAGGTGGGATACGGGTAAAGTTGGAGACAGATGTGGTGGTATTGGTAAGTTTAAGGGTGGGCAGGGTTAGGTGTGAGGGAAGTGTCAACAGTGAAACTATAAATGTATTACAGATGGAATTACATACAGCTAATGTATCATTAATTAAAATGTTAGTACATATTAGTTAAGACCACCTAATATAGTGGGTCCATATTATATATATATATATATATATATATATATATATATATATATATATATAAAGGTGTTTCTTTTATTTATTCATTTATTTTTATTTTATTTTACAACAACTGTAAAATAAATGTTTTAATACTATCTAAAGTAGGCAGATTTCATGAAAATCACTCTATATAATGGCTCCTCCTTGTGTAACGTTTCGGTATTGTTCAATCTTTAACATTCCCTATGGCATGTGCAGAGAGCTGATGATATCGAAAAATGAGTTTTTAGTTTCAGTTTTAGAATGTTTCCCCTCATTTATGTTTTGAGTGGGTCCATGATCCAATGTGTCAAGATAACTTGCGGGAAAAGACAAGCCACCTCTGTCCTGTGATTGTGGAGATTTTCATCTGATTGCTTTTTTGCTCTTAATCCACCTAGTTTTGAGCAGCAGCCATCATATTGCAGAGTCTATTTGTCAAGAGAAAGCTCTTTGGAGATTTGAGTCCTTCAAGGCCTTTAAATCGATCTTAACTGGAAAGAAAACTTCCATTCCATCTAAATAAAGCTCCTCATGGAGAAACCAGGCAGAGAGTGTCTCACCGGAAACTGTATGGCAGTTTAAGGTAATTTCAAGGTGGTTTGTTTTCTAGCTCTGAAAAAAATGTTCTTCAGTTATTTTGTTGTGTTAGTCATGCTTCCTGCACCAGGTATGACCTCCTGCGTAATGGTTGTTTTTTCTCCAAAGCTTGTTGTAAGTCAACAGGCTTTCACTGCCAAGGCGGGTTGCATAAGTAGACAGTTTATGTAATACCTGTGAGTGAAGTCTGTCTGTCTTACCCTTGGCTGACACTGAAAGCCCATCACAGGGGTTAAACAAGAATAATCCAATTGCTTCTCACAATCAGGAGGAAGTCAAAAACATTGCAAACCATCTCATTTTTCATTTGTGGAGATGTGTGAGTACCTGTCGATATTGCTCTGCAGGAGTTTAGTCTTTTGTTGGAAATCTTCAGTCTGGGCCTTCACAGATTCTTGCTCCTCTTCGCTCAAGGTGCTCAATCCATCCATCAGCCATTGTTCTCGCAGAGTTTTTTTCTGTGTGTGCAAAGAAAGCAACACAGCATGTTGTCTCAAGATACTTGATGCAAACACAATGAATTGTTGCAATAATGTTATGATCATTTGACATTAAAATGAATAAAATATCTCTGAAGTATATTCCCAATCATATTAATTTGTGAGTATACATAGAAGTATACATATCAGAGAAGCCAAATTCCCTTAATTATTCATCACAATACGTAAAACCAAAGAATATAGTTCTGATGTGCAGCAATAGATTGTTAAGCATCACATACAGTGGCTGTAAGAAAATATCTAAGGCATTGAAAATCCCCATTTCCACCATCAGGACAACAGATCTGCCTGGAAGAGGACGTGTGTCTATATTGTCTTATTGCACGGCGAGGAGGAGAGGTTGAGTGGCTAAAGACTCTCCAAGGACCATAGATGGAGAATCGCAGAGACTAGTTGAGTCTTGGGGTCAGAAAGCCTAAAAAAATTAAACAGCATCTAAATCACCACAAGTTGTTTGGGAGGGTTTCAAGAAAAATTATCCTCGCTCATCCAAAAACAGACGCCAGTATATTCAATAGTCAGCCACGACTGGAACTTCAAGGGCACCTGGTTCTACGGTCAAATGAAACTATAAAAACAGCTTTTTGGCAGCAAACCCACCAGATTGGTTTGGTGCAAACAGGGATAAAAAGTACACCATGTCCATGGTTAAAAATTTGCTGGAGGTCTTGGACATCTTGTTCAGATGGTATCAGGGATTCTAGTAACTACCAACAGATATAAATCTTTTAATGGGCCGTGGTTGGGTCTTCCATCAGGACAACGATCCAAAACAAACTTCAAAATCAACACAAAAATGTGTCACTGAACACAAAATGAAGCTTCTTCCACGGCCGTCCCAGTTCCCTGACCTGAACCCTATAGAGAATGAGTGCGGTGAACTGAAGGGAAGAAGCACCAACATGGATCAGGGAATCTGAAGGATCTGGAGAGATTCAGTATGGAGAAATGGTCTCGGAAATAACAGCTCTGAGTTTTCTTCTATAATGTCTGATGAGTTTTGAGAACACCTGACAAGATATCACACTTTCCATTGTTTACTTCAATGATAGGTTAGAATTTTGTGATTTTTTTTTTTTTACAAAAGATTAAAAGGATGAACAATATAGATTTAAGTCCACTTTGATCATATTTAACAAGGGTGCCAATAATTCTGGAGTAGATGGTATATTAAAATTATTATTCATAACAATACATACCTTTAGATATTGTAGCTTTAATTTCTCTTCTTCAATGTTTCTTCGCTTCTTTTCTATCTCCTCTCGAATTCTTCTTTTGTCCTGATCAGAAATCAGAATCATTTTATGTAAAGTAAAATAAGATCCTAAACATTTTTCAGTTTGACCCCAAGTCACCCCATACACTTTAGTTTTTTCTTTTTGGCATTTCATGTCATGCTATTAACACAAGCATGCGTATTGAGAGAACTAATATAGTCTTTTTGAGAAGGAGGCTTTGCAGCATTATTTTTAACTCTCTAATAAACTATGACTTCATGTATAAAATGAACAGCTCAAAGGCTGTGTGTGGACAAAAATAACACATGGACAGATATCTCCATATAGGTTATACTCTGGATGTTCTTCGATGGAGTTGAAATATACTGACAGAAACTAACACTTTTAAGCAGATATCCATGTATTAATCTCTCAGATTAACTAATTCTCTGTGTTTTCACTGTTATACGGTAGGGGGCGCTATCACGCAACTTTTGAAAGAGTCTGAATCTCTGAATCAAAACAGGCAAAGAAGCAGAAACAAGCGATTGCTTTAAAAGCAATCTCTGCGTTCTCCTTAAAAAAAATGTTTTATTAAAAAAGAATGCATTAAGCTTGAATAAAATGTTTGAATGTTTGTTTAAAAGAAGAGGCAATTTAATCTTTATTATATTTCATGTTCATTTATTCATGCAACAAAATATTCCAACGTTGTGTGGTTCATGTCATCAAGGCCACAAAAGTATTAAGACTATAATGTTGGGACTATTAAAATGACTAGTTCGTTTTTTCAAGTGCTTTTATTTAAATGACACAGTAAAAACTCTCACCATATCAAGGTTACCAGACACATCAGAGCAAATTAATCTGTTATATTCACGTTTCAAACACTCAAGGTTTTGTGATTGCCAACTTTTGTGAACACCAAAAAAACAGTATAAAAGTGATAATATTTCCCCAATATAAAAGCTAAATTCTCTGTTACGCAAAACAAAAAGAATAGCCCGATACTCACTGTTATAGCCTGCAGTCTCTCTCGCAGCAGGGTTTCTTCGTCCATTACGCTCCTGATACAGAGAGAGAGAGAGAGAGAGAGAGAGAGAGAGAGAGAGAGAGAGAGAGAGAGAGAGAGAGAGAGAGAGAGAGAGAGAGAGAGAGAGAGACCTATTCTCACTAACAAACCTCCGTCAATGTCTAGAAGACTATAACAGGTTGGTAACAAGCTGTGATTGGCACATGTGGGTTGGTATGAGGAAAGTTTTGGTTGGGGGTGACTTGATGGTAGGCGTCAAACCTGGAAGAAAGAAATTAAGTGTTGTTGCTGTTGTGTGTGTGTGTGTGTGTGTGTGTGTGTGTGTGTGTGTGTGTGTGTGTGTGTGTGTGTGTGTGTGTGTGTGGGCGCGCCGATTGTTGGTATCCAAGATGTGCTAGCTAAGCATAACCGTCATAGCTAGCATGTCACTCTTTGACACTTCAAGCGTCAGATATCTCCATGTGGAGTGCTTTGCCTGGGACAGAGTAACATAATGTCTCTGGTCAATAAATAATAGATAAATTAAACACAGTGAACAAGCTGGGGTCATTTAGTTCCCACTTGACAGAAGAGGTTGTGTTAAGTGCGTCTCAAATGAGTTCTGATGATGTAATGTGTAAACATATATATTTAAGGTGAACTGTGTAATTGTTGCACCAAATATTAATAATAATAATAATAGTAACTAATGCTAGATAGTGAAAATAGTTATCCTTTAAACATTTACTTTTTATATATAATATAATAATAATAATTACTATTAATTATTTTAATTTATATTTAATTGAAGAATATAATAAAAGGTTTAATTAAAGCTGCAGTCCGTAACTTTTTGCACTCTAGCGGTTAATAAACAGAACAGCTTGCGCCTTGTGGAAGAACATTGCAGCCGGAGCTACTTCTCTCAGTTTATTTGTATCTTACATGACGTAAGGAACGCAGTTTCTGGGTCCCAGCCTCAACTCGTTTCACTTGAGAATGCCATCGACGGACGTTTATGAGCGCTACTTATTCATATTAAACATCAAACATTTTAAAAAGTTAACGTTAAACATTTTAAATACTTAGGCCTACAGTCTACACAACAGTCGTCACAGACATTAATATTTTAAAGATTTATAAAAGATGAATCACAGTCTGGCCATCTTTAATTTTGGTATGGTAAAGGTTATGATACATTTTTTTGTAGCATTACACCACATTTGTGGTATGAGATTTGGACCCGGAAGGGCTGCCATGTGATGTCAGACTTAACAACCGGATAAGTGTACCATAATGATTAAGGGTAAGACAAAAACACGGTTTGGAAAATGGATTCATGTTGTACATTCTCAATATATAATAATTTGTGTAAATCTTGAACACAAAAAGTTACGGACAGCAGCTTTAAATATAATTACATGAGTTAAAATAATTTAAAGAAGCATAAAGTATTAGAATGATTAATAATAGATAAATCATAGAATATTAGCACATTTACATTTATTTAAATTATTTATTTAAATTATAATTATTAAAATAATAAATGAGCAAACACAACTATTGATGGTTTCCAAACAGGTTTCCCTATTCCCTATTTCAGCTTTATATAATCTCTGGCACATGGAAAGCAAGTGTTGAGTTCATTTATCAAGAGATGGAGCGGAACACAGTGTGAAAACATTTCTGTAAATATCTGCTTTGTATTTGTTCAGTGCAGTATTGATTTCATACATCTTGAATTTCATTCAAGGCCATTTCTCAGATGTTTGGACTTGCAAAGCAAATGTTGAAGGGTTAAGAATAGCCACTAAAGACAGACCTCATCCCCTTTGTACAGAAATAAACACATGACCAGCATGATATACACTCTGTTGTCATAGGTGGACAGCAAGGTTAAATGGTATTCAGATAACGACATGCGGTTATAAAACACGCATATGACAGAGCCCTCTGAGGCCCAAAAACACACAGTGTGATATCAAATTTCACCCCATAAAGGTTCTTTCCAATACGTTAACATATTTCCTATTGAAACGGGAAGTTTTGATGAGGCATATTGAAATTTGTATTATTAGGCTACTATTTAAAAAATAAAATAATTCCAATTACAACTTAAGTAATAAAATCTATAAAACAACAAATTAATACATAGGAAGTAATACAAGTAGTAGTAAATACAAAATAAAAAATAAAATACAATTTCTATAGTAGATACTGGATATTTTAAATATTTCTAAAATTGAAAAGTTGATTGTCAACTTTTTGAGTACATTAGCATATAGATGACTGGCTTCAAAGCTAACATATATGGGCTAAAAGTCACAAATGTAGATTTCATGGGGCCAAATCTTTTGAAAAACTTCAAATTGCCAAGCAATATTTTCTCTCTCCCTGACTGAAGTGTGACCTATATGCTCCATCTGACAGGTGAAGAGTTCAAACTGTAGAAAGCCCATTGCGACATGGACAGAGTGTGCTAAGCGTTGTCACGTGTGGCCTTTGGTTTAAAATGTCAGGCTTGTCCCTTTCTTAAAATCAAACCGTCCTGAAGATGTGAGGATCCATCTGACAGCAATGTGACTAACATCCTGCCCTAGTGTAATACCTGCTCAAATTGCACCTATACTCTCTGCCTGATGACTGTACACATTACAGACAACCTTGAAGCTATCTAACAAATAGATCTACAACAAAGCAAACAAGCACTATTTTTTTTTTATTCAGTTAGTGACCTAAACGCATAACGTCAGTTTCCTGCAGATTCTCAAAGGAACCAAAAACTCACAAACACAAACGACATTTCCCCTAATGACATCAGTGTGTACTGATAGCGACCCATCATGCCTTTAAATGTCTCACCACTTAACAAGATGCCACACTAATTTAAGATGCAGCTTAAGTAGAATGGCAAAGAGAGATGCATTTACAGATATTAGTGCATCGAATGTGAAGTCTGTCCTCAGATTCCCTTTTGCACTTAGAAAAACAAAACAAAAAAAAGCCTTAGAATTCATTTACATAATTAGAACCAAATAAATATTTTTGATTAAAGCTTAGCCAAACACAGTCAATTATTGCACTAAAAATAGAGATTTTTTAATAAGCAAACAAAAGATCAATGAAAAGATAAACACAGCTTTTACTAGCAGATACTCTGCATGGTATTTTGGACATAGTAAAGAGTTTGCTTTTCTGGACAAGAGCAGAGACAAGATTTACATTATTAAAAGTTATAAACATTCAATTTATACACACAAAAAAAATTATATTAAATTTATAATTAGTTTTAGTTACATTATTATATATTTTGTTCTACTCAGTTTAGTAATGTATTATTATTTCTTGCTTATTTATTTTAATGTAATTTTTATTTATTTTAATCTAATTTAATTTATTTAATAGATTGATAAATAACTCATATTTTTTAATCTACTTATGTGTTTATTTATTTAGATCTAATTTCTATCTTTACTCTTTTATTTTAATCTAATTGTTATTATTCTTATTATTTTACAAAAAAAAAAAAAAAATCTAGACTTTTCCACTGAAAACCCCTGCTACAACAAATTGAAGTATGGAAATTATGAAATAAAATAAACATTCTATAATGAATATTTTAAATTAGTCTAAAATGTAAAAGTTGGAGTACACTAACTATCTGGCATCATAGTTAACATATACATATAGACAGGGTAAACCCAGCCTGATCTGTCAGCGATTTGATTTCGCCCTGCAACTCTGGAAACCCGTACATTAATTTCTACTGCTTCTGTTACACTTTTGCCGGAACCAATCACAGACTGGCTTATCCACCTGGCGCGCTATGGGCGGGTTTAACACGATGACGGATAGAGAAACGATGGGTCGTTGCCCATGCCTCTTGTGGTCTGATTGGTTGAAGGACTATCCAATTGCGCACAGAGTCATTTGAATAATGCTCGTTGCCCATACCTCTTGTGGTCTGATTGGTTGAAGGACTATCCAATTGCGTACAGAGTCATTTGAATAATGCTCGTTGATCATGCCTCTTGTGGTCTGATTGGTTGAAGGACTATCCAATTGCATACAGAGTAATTTGAATTATGCTCATTGATTGCGCCTCTTGTGCAGTAGAAAATACAGAGCAGACTCCCCAGACCAATGTTCAGTCTTAAATTGAGCTTGGTCTGGTGATAGCCAGACAACATTATATGGCTAAAAGTCACAAATTTAAAGTGCCCCTTTTTTTCCGAATATTCCCCTGTGTAATACAGCTGTTTGTGAATGTAAACGTTTTGCAAAGTTGTAAAGTAAAAAATGCATGATAAATAAAGAAAAAAAGAAAGAATCGACTCTGAACCACCTATATGAGTCGTCTGTAACTGGAATCCCACTGTGTGGCGGTTCTACATCACAAAGTAATTTGTATAATGCCTGACTATGTTGTACGTTGTCCACCTGCGACCAACTTGACCCGCCCTCAAACATCTGCTTCTTAAATCTTAGAGTTGCTCTTGACAGTGTGTACAATCGCTGAGCTTTAGGAAGCCTCTGGAGTTGAAGTTCAGTTATAGTAATGGCCGTTTAGCTTCCGAAACACTTTTACTGTCTAGGCAGGTGGTGCTTGGGAGGAGGAGGGCTAAAATAAGATTTTGCATAGCATTCAGTCTTCATGATTATAAAGGGTAGCAGAAATGTATAAGTCAAAATCGATCGGCTGTGGAAGTTACATTGAAACAACCAATCAGAACATGAATAGAGTTTCATGGCCGAACTATTCATTATTAAGATCAATGTTTTAAAAATTTGAAGATTTAAAATTTGACCATGGTCGTGTAACTTGTTGTACCATAAGAAATACCATAGTATATCAATAGATTCACTGATAGATAGCACTGCCACAGTATAGAATGGAAAGCCTTAGTTTTTCATTCATGGTAAAATAATGAGCTCACAGTCACGGTTAGTATTGTAGTTATACAGGGCAGTTCAGGAAACTGCTCTTCGCCTCAGAACACATTTACCTGTGTTCAATCTGACCTCTTTCTCTGTCCTGCTGCTGTCCTCGCTCTAAAAATACCTGCACCAGCCAAGCACAATAACAGCATGAAATACTTTGTGGTTTATAATGACTTTGTTTGATGTATATATTTAATTAAAACTACAATATTCTTTTTGCACGTCTCTAATTTTCTAAGTGCAGTGTTGGAAAGATGCTCACACAATAGAGCTAATTTATGCAACAAATCTAAATAAATTATGCCCCGGCGAAAAAAATAGCCTGAGAGTGGGAGAACATTATACACACTCACATACACCCACACAAGCTGCTGCTTATAAATGTCTCCCAGTTTAATGTTCCAAAGCATTTCAGATCCACAGAACTGGAATTCTAATTCCTGCATCCAGAATTCCGATGCATTATCATTCCTCTCTGCTTCAGTCGGCTCAGATTACAGCAGCCTGGCAGGGTTCAGTGAGGGAATTAAGACAACCAGTGTGGCGACAAACAGGAGAAGGTCATGTTAGTTAGTCCAGCCCACACTGGTTCTCACTGCCAGGCTTGAGACGGGTCTCACAGCTGGACTGAACGATGGTGGGTTTATGGGTGAACGCTGGCCCCGACCTCTCCTGTTTTCTGAGACCCATCAGCTGTTAAGACATCCACCTCTCTCCTCCTCCTGCTCCACACCATGCCAACCGCTTATCTTCTCTTTCCATCCCTCTGATTGCATGACTCACAAGCAGGTACCTAAAAAAGTACTGGGGTGGTAGGCAGCATGGTACAGTAGTATCAGATAGCAATACTTATGTGTTGATGATATGATATATATGGAGTTCCCATCTTTTTATTTTCTATGATTTTTCCAGTTGTTCATAATGATAGGATTAGGATTTTTAACAATTGTTTACAGAGATTGTACTATAATTTCTAAAATTTCTAGCCAATAAAATATTTTCAAGCTGAGCAAAACTGATATATATATATATACAGTGAGGAAAATAAGTATTTGAACACCCTATTTTGCAAATTCTCCCACTTAGAAATCATGGAGGGGTCTGAAATTGTCATCGTAGGTGCATGTCCACTGTGAAAGGCATAATCTAAAAGAAAAATCCAGAAATCACAATGTATTTGAGTATTTGAAGTATTTGAACACATGTCTATCAGCTAGAATTCTGACCCTCAAAGACCTGTTAGTCTGCCTTTAAAATGTCCACCTCCACTCCATTTATTATCCTAAATTAGATGCACCTGTTTGAGGTCGTTAGCTGCATGCATAAAGACACCTGTCCACCCCATACAATCAGTAAGAATCCAACTACTAACATGGCCAAGACCAAAGAGCTGTCCAAAGACACTAGAGACAAAATTGTACACCTCCACAAGGCTGGAAAGGGCTACGGGGAAATTGTCAAGCAGCTTGGTGAAAAAAGGTCCACTGTTGGAGCAATAATTAGAAAATGGAGGAAGCTAAACATCCCTGTCAATCTCCCTCGGACTGGGGCTCCATGCAAGATCTCACCTCGTGGGGTCTCAATGATCCTAAGAAAGGTGAGAAATTAGTCCAGAACTACACGGGAGGAGCAGGTCAATGACCTGAAAAGAGCTGGGACCACCGTTTCCAAGGTTACTGTTGGTAATACAATACCAGCACATGTCCAGGCCTGTCTTAAGTTTGCCAATGACCATTTGGATGATCCAGAGGAGTCATGGGAGAAAGTCATGTGGTTAAATGAGAACAAAATAAAACTTTTTGGTCATAATTCCACTAAACGTGTTTGGAGGAAGAAGAATGATGAGTACCATCCCAAGAACACCATCCCTACAGTGAAGCATGGGGGTGGTAGCATCATGCTTTGGGGGTGTTTTTCTGCACATGGGACAGAGCGACTGCACTGTATTAAGGAGAGGATGACTGGTGCCATGTATTGCAAGATTTTGGGGAACAACCTCCTTCCCTCAGTTAGAGCATTGAAGATGGGTCGAGGCTGGGTCTTCCAACATGACAATGACCCGAAGCACACAGCCAGGATAACCAAGGAGTGGCTCTGTAAGAAGCATATCAAGGTTCTGGCGTGTTTCTCAGTGACAGGCTAGAAACCTGACTGATCTAGAGAAGATCTGTGTGGAGGAGTGGGCCAAAATCCCTCCTGCAGGTGTGCAAACCTGGTGAAAAACTACAGGAAACGTTTGACCTCTGTAATTGCAAACAAAGGCTACTGTACCAAATATTAACATTGATTTTCTCAGGTGTTCAAATACTTATTTGCAGGTGTATCATACAAATAAATAGTTAAAAATCATACATTGTGATTTCTGATTTTTTGTTTTTAGATTATGTCTCTCACAGTGGACATGCACCTACGATGACAATTTCAGACCCTCCATGATTTCTAAGTGGGAGAATTTGCAAAATAGCAGGGTGTTCAAATACTTATTTCTATGAAGATACAGTTATTTATTTTTTCCGTTTTCATTTAAATTTTTTGTCATTTTTAATGTTTTTTTTATGGTTTCATTACTTTTTAATTTAGTTTTGGTTATTTTAGTGCATCAAGTTACACTAAATGGTAAAAAACAAATGTTGCCTTGTCAAACTATCTGAAATACATGGTTCGGTTAATGATCGCTGTATTTAAAAATTTAGTTTAAAATAGTTTTAGTTAAATAACCTTGCCTAAAACCTAAAAAAAAGATATTAGAAATATATACTCTATAGATATTTAGAGTATGCGGTAGTGGCTCAGTGGTTCATGTAGGTTGTCTACAAACTCGAAGGTTGGTGGTTCAATCCCTGGTTCCACCTGACCAAGTGTCGAGGTGTCCATGAGCAAGAAACCTAACCCCAGCCGCTCCCGACGAGCTGGATGGCACCTTGCATGGCTGACACCGCCGTCGGTGTATGAATGAGTGAGTGAGTGAATGGGTGAATGTGAGGCATGTAAAGCGCTTTGGATGGCCATTGGTCTGTTAAAAGCGCTATATAAATGCAGTCCATTTACCATATTTATATAAAATACTATAACATTACTATGAATACTTTTTTATTTTTTATTAATGAATATGTTTTTTACTAACATATTTCTAACATCTTAAAAAAGCCATAGAAATGTCTATAGTGGATATAATTTTATTACATACACTATATTGCCAAAGGTTTTGGGACACCTGCCTTTACATTTTATATCCTATTCTTAATCCACATGGTTTAGGAGTGTGTTTATGGGAATTTTTGAGCATTCTTCTAGAAGCGCATTTGTGAGGTCAGGCACTGATGTTGGACGAGAAGGCCTGGCTCACAGTATCCGCTCGAATTCATCCCAAAGGTGTTCTATCAAGTTGAGGTCAAGTTCCTCACTCATTCATGTCTTTATGGACCTTGCTTTGTGCACTGGTCTGCAGTCATGTTGGAACAGGAAGGGGCCATCCCCAAACTGTTCCCACAAAGTTGGGAGCATTGTCCAAAATGTCTTTGTATGCTGAAGCATTAAAGGTGTCATGAACTGGCTTTTTAAATTTTTTTATCCTGTTGTCTGAGGTCAACTAATGACGTTCGTGTGGTTTTTACATTCAAAAACATAATAATGAATAAGTAATAGGCTATTTTCTTGGCTGGTTTTGAGGCTTTCTGCTGAACGCTGGGTTTTGATGGGTGTGCCGCACTGGAGACTTGGAAGTAAACGCCCACGGCTTGGATTGGATAAGATTTGCATATTTAATGAGCTTCAGCTCCCCTGTCAGTTCAGTTCACATTAGGGAGGGATCGTTTTGAAAGCGGCAACCGGAATGATTCTCTCGATCACAGGGCTCGTAAACGTCTTTATCAAACAAACACAATGATTTATTTCTCAGCCACCCGAGACTGATTGGAATATTATCTCTGTATTACATGGACCGACCGATCGGTCGATAAGCATGAAACCGCACACACACACACACAGACACGCGCTGCGCCAGACCAAAAAGGAAAATTATTTCACTATTTGAGATTCATCGGCCAGCTGACCATTACATATAAAAAAGACGTTTTACTCACATAAGTTTGTTGCACCATTCCTGTCGAATCCAATATAGAAGGCACAACACTGTGTCTGCAAATCCAGCAACTGAGACAATTGTTTACAAACGATTCCGCAGTGAAATGAAGCGAACACACGTACATGTCTTCCCCACGTGAGCTGGAACTTCATTAAAAATAAAGTTCAACCACTCATTCTTAATAGTAGCATCCGAAGGAAGCTTATGCAGCGACTGTGTTCTTCCACAACCTGGCACAGAGCAATATATTACTTTGCTCGCCATGATCACTGCTCTGTAAACTTGTGGCCCCTCGATTCTGTGGGCGGGGCTTCAGAAGCACGCATACATATTCATCAGTTGAGTTGTGTTTCGTCTTCCCATGACGTCATTGGATTCCAACTCTCGTTTCCTGGGCCTGGTGTCTATAAAAGCTTTTCTTTGACTAACAAGGACGTTTTCAGCTCCGAAACGTACAGAATATTCTTATATCATGATGAACTTTAATATATCAAAGGCTCAAGGGAAAGTTGGTTTCTCAATTCATCACCCCCTTAATCAAAAGCAGTGAGTGTTTTTCTTTTTTGTTTCATTATAGGCCTATTGTATATTACTCCGATTTCACTTCAGTACACAGATCTAATATGCACATGTGATTTAGTTGCTTGCTGTTTATGTTCACAGATAACTGACTGTGTTTATGTGAACTGTTTTTTTTTTAGATAACCTTGTGTGTATTTGACAGTTTAAATGCTATAAAACATACTAGTGAACTAATACCCACGGGACGCGTCGTCTGGCATCCAGCTTTATGTGCGTGTGCTTCCGATGTGCGTGCTCAGAAAACCATAATATCAGAAGTTTAGACTAATATGGCTTTAAAACGCATGCAGATAATAAACTTTCATGATGATGAAGTTTGGAGGTCTGTAACTATTGACTCTGCAGAAAGTTGGCGACTTCTGCGCACTGTGAGCCTCAGCATGCGCTGACCCCGCTCTGTGATTTTACGTGGCCTACCACTTCGTTCCTGAGTTGTTCCCAATTGCTTCCACTTTCTTATAATACCACTAACAGTTGACTGTGGGATATTTAGTAGTGAGGAAATTTCACGAATGGACTTATTGCACAGGTGACAGCTTATCACAGTACCGTCCTTGAATTCACTGAGCTCCTGAGAGCGACCCATTCTGTTATATAAAATTAAACTATGATATTCATCACAAAATTAAAATGCCAGAGTAAATGGTAAACAAAGTAAACTAAAGTAAAGTAAACAAGCAGTACCATGGTACATAGTACCAAGGTAATACCATCTAATACCATCACTGAACCATAGTATCACACTTCAACTTCAAAATCTGTAACACAATAACTAAAAAATGTCCTAATCCTGCTGTAATGACAGCAAACAGCCTCTCAGCCAGTCACAGTTCAGAGATCAAAGGTTTTCATGGTGCATGATAATACTGACCAAACAAGCTCTTAAAGCTGCCAGATCTCCCTCGTTACCTCATTGTCTGACAGAAAGATTTCGCTCAGATTTAGTCTAGAGACAGGCACCTAGTAATCTCCAGTCTCTAATCTAATCTCTAATGGTTTAACAGTCAAATCCTGGGGTCTGCAGCCTTTAATGTGTGGAAAACAATTCATTGGCCCACTTCCTGTTTTAAACACCCAAATTTAGAATTTATGACAAAACCTCATTTGCATCAATTTTCAATAACAGAGAACCCAAATACTCCACTAACACCAAAAGTAGGCCTACATCTGTTTATCTCAAGGCATCAAACAAGATTTAAATACTTAAGCCCTCTTGTGTATGAAACGACTTCCTACACCACCAATTTCACTAATGAACAGTCCAAACTGCGGCGCTTATTTCAAAACGTGTAACAGTTAGGGCTAAGTTAAGTGGCGATATACACTATCTCTGTATTTTTTACGTTTCTATTTGGATTTTAAAACATCTGTATTTTTTTATTATTATTATTTCATATCCTGCCCAATGATGTTCTACATACAATGTTTTGAAGGCTATAAACAAATATCGTAAATGTAATGTAGGCTATGCAAAATATTATGTACAAAAAGGGGGTTCAACATTTTAACATTAGCCTACAATAAAAAAAAACTAAAATAATGATTTTGTTTTTAAATTCACCAAACTAAAAATGAAAATAAAACTTAAACTAAAGCACAGACTAATTATATTAGGCTGCATTTGATTACCCCGTTATAATGGTCACTTTAACAATTCCACATATGGCACAACAAATAGTTTTAGAAATATGTATTCAGTCAGAATTATTGCGCGCTGTCTGTTTGGCGCGCATGCGCACGGAGGCGCTCATTTACGGAAGCTTTCACTGAATGTTAGCGGATTCATTTTCAGAAGGCTCATCTTCTCCTGACAGTAAAATGGACATATTTGCATCATGTTCTAACATTTACAAATGGAAAATATACCTGTGTAATGTACCTTATGCACTTAGGAAAGAACCACACGTCAGTCAGCACAACAAGTAGGCCTATCTGTCAGAGCTGCATTAAACTAGGCGTGTTAATATCTTACCAGTTATTTTGAAGTCCTTATAAAGCATGTGTCATGCACTTTCCCTGCTGCAGCTCACTCGTCCTCCGCTATTTTTCAGATGCACTTGTATCAAACTATTGTATATTGATAAACGGTATTGCCTCATTATATTTCGTTTCTAAAAAACATATTGTGATATACCGTAGGCTACAAATTCGATACGCCCTATTACGGAATAATAACCATAGTACAGAGTAAACATGGCGAATTGATATGCAATGCAAAGCGGTCAACAAACTTGGAACTAAATCAAAGCCCTGCATTATAAAAAAATAAAATAGTCTATTATACTAATACCTATATTATACTGGAATATTTAATTCTGATTGGTCACCTGCAACATTCTGCTGTGAAATATTTCTGTACAATGAGACATTAAAACATTAAAACTGAAAATTATTTGCAACTGATTTCCTCTCAAAAACTCAACAATCAACTTACAAATAATTTCAACTCACACAATCATTTATTAAAATGATTATTTATAAAAATTGGTAAGTAGCCCTATAATGAGGGGGTAGTGTATCAACCACTCATTATCACAAAATTAACCACTTGATACAAGTCTGTGCCTTCATGATGGGGTCCTGATCACCCATCAGAATTTATTTTGCAATAACAACCAGCCATAACCATTTATTAACCAATCAGAGTATAAAATTGAACAGTGCTGTGTATCAAACCGTGATGCCATGTAGGTTTTAAAAGTAACCTTCATCATGAAATACCAACAGACTAAATCATATGTGTATGGCTGTGGTGTGCTAGAATATTCACATGCATCTGATTCACATATGTGGGTGGAAGAGAGAAGCACAGCCTCTCTGTCTTCCCTTGTGGTTTTCCATGTGTGCGCATCGTTCGCAGGTACGAGCCTTGATACAAGACTTCCTGTCACTCGGTCTGGCAAGTTGAGAGAGAGGAGGGTGTCCCCGGCTAGGGTGATATCACAATGACGCCATAAGCCTGATGCTTTGACACAAAACAGCAAACTGGCGGTCTAAAAGTCAAACCCCATTAAATCAGTTGACAAAGGCTTTGCGGACCTGCCGTCTAGCCAGGACAGCGGGCAAAAAAGCAACAAGCTTAAAGGAATTAAAAGCTTAAGAATCACTGAACCCCCAACTCTTTTTTTCACACTGAACACAACAAAAATAGACAGTTACTTTCCTTCAGGCAAGTACAACACAACTGAACTAACTAGTTAACCAATACTATTAGATTATTAAGTGACAGGCAGCAGATAACATTTAGAAGCAAAATAGCAAGCTGAATTACACTAAACAGCCAATATATTAAGACACAATCACAAACAAAGGGAAGGGAGCAGTACTCACCAGTTATCTTCTGCTGATGGTTTTAGTTGGGAAGCGCTGACCGGAATTCAGTCTGTTCATTCCAGCATGGTTGCATGAGTGTGTAATGAATGTGTGTGTTTGTGTGTGCGTCCAAGTGCAGGTACTGTAGGCTGAGGGTTGATCCTGTGTTACCATTCACTGGCAGCCTGCCCCCTCTCGCTGTCTCTCTCTCTCTCTCTCTCTCTCTCTCTCTCTCTCTCTCTCTCTCTCTCTCTCTCTCTCTCTCTCTCTCCTCTCCTCTCTCTCTCTCTCTCTCTCTCTCTCTCTCTCTCTCTCTCTCTCTCTCTCCTCTCTCTCTCTCTCTCTCTCTCTCTCTCTCTCTCTCTCTCTCTCTCTCTCTCTCTCTCTCTCTCTCTCTCTCTCTCTCTCTCTCTCTCTCTCTCTCTCTCCCCCCGCTCTCGGGCTGTCAGAGACGGGCTGCTCTACCATGTGTTAGCCCACGTACAACTGCAACACAATGTGCCCACACACAAACACACACACACACACACACACACACACACACACACACACACACACACACAGATCAGCTGTTGTTTCCCTTACATGAACATGCTGACACACAATTTGCTAAATTACTCCTCTCCAAAATTAGTTCAGAAAAAGTGCTCAAAGGTTTTGCAAACACTGGTTTTATCTAGGAATGTGTCAAGTCTGTATGTGTGTTAGTGAACTACCCCCTGCTACGATGGTAATATTTCATCTGTTTCTCTCTATATATCCCCCACACTTTCATATCACAGCAGTGATATTCAGATTTTGTTCTTTGAAAGTTCTTCCTGAAAGTTATTTAAAAAACATATTTTGCACACAGGTATTAAACATTTGCGCATCCTGGACAATGGAAATGTCCTCATTTCATAATTAATTCAATCATTTCAATAAGTTATCACTGGTACTCGCGCACAGCGCTGATATTTGTCTCTTATTAATAATCGCGGCCTGCTTCATACCACTGTTATGTTAAAAACATGAATGCATTCACTCATCTATAAACATTATTTACACATAAACATTATTAGATCCATCGGTATGATGAAAAGTTCCATGATTCCTCAATCTACATCTCTATTGTTGTTTTAAAGAGGTTAGCGACCCCTAGCGGCGAAAAAATAGATATTGTAGCTTTAAATCTAATCTCTTTATTAACTTTTTGAAGCGTCAAAGAGGTAGTTGCATAGCTGTCAATGGAGGGACAGAAAGCTCTCAGATTTCATCAAAAAAATCGTAATTTGTATTCCGAAGATGAACGAAAGTCTCAAGGGTTTGGAACAACTCTGTGTAACACCTCCTGTTCGAACCGCGCCGCTCCAAGCGGGACTCAAACCCGAGTCTACCGGCATTAGAGTCAGACGCTCTAACAAGGAGGCTAAAAGCTGCAACCTCTAGTGTAAGTAGCTAGAGCGTCTCTTGAGATCAGAGGAGTGAGGTTTACTCGCACAGCAACTACTAACTGGCCTCTATTACGCTCACCCCCCTAAACCTCACTCTCATCTGGGTCACGGCACCAATGTAACCCCTCCTGTTCGAACCACCCGCTCCAAGCGGGACTCAAACCCGAGTCCGCCGGCATGAGATTCAGACGCTCTAACAAGGAGGCTAAAGGCTGCAACCTCTAGCGTCAGTCGCTAGAGTGTCTCTTGAGATCAGAGGAGTGAGGTTTACTCGCACAGCAACTACTAACTGGCCTCCGTTACATCTGGGTACATTTTTGGGTGAACTATCCTTTTAAATCCCTATGATAAAATCAAATGCCATAGCAAAAAAGAAAAAAAAATAGAAACATTCTAAGAACACTGCATAGCAACACAGTTATGAATGGGTGCCAGGGCGTTGCTATATGTTTTTGAATGTTTCACCACATTGTAGTTGCTAGGATGTTCTAAGCGAGCACTGATAGTCAACCCTTTTACCGTCCTGAAAAAATACAAATGTAATAATTTAACCTGAGATGGCGCAATGCAATTTACACTAAATGCACTATATAAATAAAATAAACATAAATAATTCCAGTCCCATATACCACATTGCTCCAGTTATTCTGGTTAAATGGGAGACTGGGAGTGTTGCCTTTTTGCTCCAGGTGAACTACTCAAATCCCCATGATCATAATTAACTTGATGAGTTCATTATTTCTAAATTGTTTTGCCTCCGGCAGGAATCCCATTTCTCATTATTGCCCGGATTGATCAAATCGCACATTGTAGTTCATGTGTGTTCAATTATGCCACATTTGTGAATTCAAACTAAATAATGCTTCAGATGTATTGGATGATTGATCGGATGTAATTCCTAATGTCTAGGTATAGGTAAATGTGTGTGCTAGATTCTGTGATTTGTTGTGTGGCACGTGCTTTCACTCTACATTCACGAATCAGCAGCCTGGAGCTTGTACAAAAGTGTCCATGGCAACGGGCTGATCCCATGCCAACTTATTTTGCCCTAGCGCGCTAAAGATAGACCCACGCAGCACACGGGAAAGTCTGCACTGCATGAGATTCCAACCATCAGTACCTGTACCTCATACTGTAAAAAAACAACACAAACAAGACACCTATGATGAAGGAAACTTAATAGACTTAACTTAATAGAGCAGATCGGCTGCTACTTATTAAACCATAAAATACAGTGGTCTGATTGTATTACCATGATGTAGTGATAATACACAATCATATACCATTGTATTGAAAATGGTACTCCTACTTGGTGTTAGCCATGCTTACAAAATAGTACTGTGGCTGTATAAAGGATGGTAAGTGATGGTGTAGGATGGTAAATACCATGGTACTACTGAAATACATAGTATTTACATAAATACAAGAATATTAATAGGACATGGTCCAATAAACCATGGTAGTACCACAGTATCCAAAATATGTTAGTAGTAGCATGGTATGTAAATGCTATGGTACTTGCTGTAAGTGATATTTCAAGTACTGTACATTTGCCATATGTGTAGTATACCATGGTATTTATATGGTACTTGAAGGTACTTCAAAGAAACAAGATATTCCCTACCATGGTGCAGTGTCTAAAAACCATGGTACAGGATACTGATTTACACAATTGTTTTGTACTGCACACACACAAACACACTGAGGACAGCTTGCAGGGTGAACACAGAAATGTGGGACATTACTGCCGGCTACGCCTCGTACAACGGCATCACAGCCTGCCACATTCCCGCTGGCCCTCTAATGAACGGAAACCCAGGGCGGATCTGTCACCAGAACGCTGTCCTAAGCAGCCTGTAAATTATGGAGCCAAGCTGCCTACACACAGTCTGTCATATAAGAGAGCAGAGGATATCAAAACATGTACAATAAAACATCCATTTGAACACCTGAGATACACAGAGCTTTTATGAATCTGTCAATTCCAGATGCAGTTGTGATGTTGAGGATTCAATTTGGCTGAACCCGAATGACAGCTTGACGTCTTTGAAGCACCAGTCAATGTTTGTTTGCTGGCTCAGATAGATAGCCCCTCTTTCACAACCCTGCAGGAGAGCAACAGAGAGGAAAGGGGAAAAGAGGAAGAGAGATCAGTAAACTCTTTTGTGAATGACAGAAAGATAGATAGATAGATAGATAGATAGATAGATAGATAGATAGATAGATAGATAGATAGATAGATAGATAGATAGATAGATAGATAGATAGATAGATAGATAGATAGATAGATAGATAGATAGATAGATAGATAGATAGATAGATAGATAGATAGATAGATAGATATGCTTCAGTCTGCAGACTCAATCACAGTGTTTTATATTATGGCCCTGTTCTGAGTGGATGCAGTGAGTGGTAAAACTGAAGTGGCTTCCTCTGATCCATTAGAGCGTCTTTCCCTCATCAGCACGACAAAGAGGCTGTCAGAGCACTGGAGTGACTCTGATCTCCCGCCCACGACACAAACTCCCCATAATGCTCTCCTGATCTCATGAACTGTCACTCACAAAAGGGAACACATTTCAATGCTTCGATTATAGAAATGTAGTTTGTTATGTTTACAGTACCTATTAAAAAATTCTGTAAGATTTTTATTTATTTATTTATTTTGAAGAAGAAATCTCATATGCTAACTTATTTGATCAAAAACACAGTAAAAAAAAATCAATAACATTGTGAAATTTACAATTGTACAATTAAAATAACTGCTTTCTATTAAAATACGATTTTTTTTCCTGTGATGGCAAGCTGATTTTCAGCATCAATACCCCAGTCTTCAGTGTCACATGATCCTTCAGAAGATTTACTGCTTTACTCCTTATTATCAATGTTGAAAACTTGAAATACTTCAGGATTCTTTGATAAATAGAAAATTCAAAAGGAAATTATAATGTCTTTACTGTCTGTCACTTTTGATCAAATCAATGCATCCTTGCTACTAAATAAAATATTAATAAAGCAATATACACCGGTCAGAAGCAGTTAGAACCAGGAAAAACGGGGCAAATTTTGATGGCTAGATGACTGGGTCAGAGCATCTCCAAAACTACAGCTCTCGTGGGGTGTTCCCGGTCTGCAGTGGTCAGTATCTATTAAAAGTGCTCCATGGAAGGAACAGTGGTAAACCGGCAACAGGGTCATGGGCAGTCATGGCTCATTGATACACGTAGGGAGCGAAGGCTGGCCCTTGTGGTCTGATCAAATAGATGAGCTACTGTAACTCAAATTTCTCAAGAAGTTAATGCTGGTTCTGATAGAAAGGTGTCAGAATACAAAGTGCATCACAGTTTGTTGCGTTTGGGGCTGCATAGACACAGACCAATCAGGATGCATGCCTTCCATGACACCTACCTAAGCATTGTTGCAGACCATGTACAACCTTTCATGGAAACAGTATTCCCTGGTGGCTGTGGCCTCTTTCAGCAGAATAATGCACCCTGCCACAAAGCAAAAATGGTTCAGGAATAGTTTGAGGAGCACAACAAGTTTGAGGTGTTGACTTGACCTTCAAATTCCCCAGATCTCAATCCAATCGAGCATCTGTGGGAGTTGCTGAACAAACAAGTCCGATCCATGGAGACCCCACCTCACAACTTACAGGACTTAAAGGATCTGCTGCTAACATCTTGGCGCAGATACCACAGCACACCTTCAGGGGTCTAGTGGATTCCAGGCCTCGACAGGCCAGGGCAGTTTTGGCAGCAAAAGGGGGACAAACACAATATTAGGACATTTCACTGCATGTGCAACCAATTACACATCACTTCTTTATGACTGCAGTGAGATCAATCTGCTTCATTACAGCCTGTCTTAGTGTGTTCATAACTTGATATTATGAAATAGAGCAGGAACCCTTGAATCCATGTGTGTGGGTGTGAAAAAGAGTTTGAATGAGAAGACAGAGTTAACCTTTACTGTGAGCTTTGCATGAAAAAAAAAGACAAAACAGCTGAGGATGACGATAATTTAACAACCTTGCAGAAGACATTCAGATCAATATACACCATATAAATCCACTTAGTGCCTTGTTTTAAATGCTTTTGGCTGGACGTCACCTGATACATAAACAGATTCATTAAGTGCCATTTCTTGTGTATATTTCAGAGCAGTTTCCAATGCATCTATTGTGTAAAGCTTCCTGAAAAAAACACAGGAACAAATGAATCGCATTATGAGTCACAATGGCACATGTACATAAAGTTTGTGTTAGTATGTTTAATAATCATGAAATCCTACAACGACCCAGCTGTCAGCTGTAGCCCAGTTCTCCATACAGGTACTGTACTGTTGCCATGGCAGCCAGAAAACCCTACAGTGAGAGGAGCAGAACACAAATCTTTCATTGCTATGTTCTACCAAAAATCACTATTTCTAAGCGAAACGTGAGTGATGAATGGATGGTGCCGCAATGATGCCGTGGATGGTGGCATGGTAGGACTGAGATTCGATTCCAAAAATAAGACTTCGAGGCGTTGGAGTCGATTCCCCTCAATGGAAACGCTTAAACTGAAGTGTGTCCGAGCATAACTATCCAGTACTTCAATTAAAAAACTGTTACACATTCCAGAAAAACAACAATGTATGTGGAATTTGATTCTTTCCAGGGACTGGGGCCAGTTGTTCAAATCAGAATCAGAACAAATCAGAATAATCCGGATTTGGAAATCCCACGTGTTGCTATCTTACTTTTGTGCCGGTTTTTCAAAGCAAAATTGGATTGGATCACCATGATCCAGATGTTTCAGATTGTCAAATCTGGATTACTAGTGCAATATACGGAGTGTTCAGGAAGGTTGTGGAAGCTTCTGGACTTTCTTCTCAGGTTTGGCTCCAGTATATTGCATAAATGCTAAAGAGACTTGGCCATATGCCTAGCAATAAATATACAATTATCGTGTGTCCACCAAAGCATTTTATGCTTGGTGCTCTTCTGAAAACGACCAGCTAGTGGCGCTTGAAAGCACTTTGCAAGCAATACTTTGGTTGCTATGATACTGAATATCCATGGCAGTAATGTGTTACTATTCGTATTTCATCTTGAAGAATATTACTGAATCTAAAAATGCGGTAACCAGCAATATTACCTCCAATGTTGTTCAGTCGTTGTACAAGTAGGATGATTGGTCTGTGTAGTATTTGTCCCGCCCCTCCTTCACTGTGATTGGACGGCTGGGTGATAAGTGACACTCAAGCGTTGACACTCAAGCGTTGCCTATAAAGAATAAATAAAAATAAAAATAATAAAGACAGGGCAAACCAACCCGTGAAATATTATTAGCCTAGTGCATTAAAATGCAATGTGATCAGTTTGCCTAAATTAGAAAACAGAACGTTGTTTGTTTTACGCACTACTCGTGGTAGTCTAATATTAAGCAGAAATTTGTATTTATACACAAAAAGTTAATTTAGTAAGAGTAAGCCTTTCTTTAACTTTATTTTTGAAGTTATAAAACTCTATATGTATCTGATTTCTGATGTTTCCCGTAAATCGTTTCAAAAGGTGTTACTATTTCGCTCCGAGACATAGACCTATTCTGTATTTGTTACCTATTAAAAAAGAAAAAAAAAAGTAATATGCGTTTAAGTAAACAGGAGTCCAGTTGATCTTCCCTCTGATGCCCTCTAACGGATTCCAAAACAAAGTGCATCAACAACTCACTGATTTATTATGCCATGGATGAATATTACAGACAGTAATAACACTGAATCATCTTTCAAACCATCTTCTGATTAGATCTGTAATAAGTGTGAGTGATTTCCTAATTGGTCTCTTGCAGTGTGCAGGCTTGTGCATGTGAAGATGAATTTGGTGGCATTTGCGTAAAGTTCAATTGCATTATTCTGTTCAAACCATTTCAATAAATAAATCTGACAAAACATATATATTAAAATATTTGATATACAGGAAAATATTGTTGTTTTTATTATGTATTATACTGGTGCTGTCAATTAAAATGATTTCATATTCTTCCTGCAAACCAGGCTTCATTATTATATAAATTATTGACTAGATTTTGATTTTACATGAAACATTGTTAATCTACTTGCCAGCAATTAGTATCCACTAATTAGTAGGGGTAGTATCTACTCTAATTCATGCCAAAGGTATTCTATCAGGTTGAGGTCGGGAATCTGGGCCATCCTCAAACTGTTCCCACAAAATTGGGAGCATAAAATTGTCCAAAATATCTTGGTATGCTGAAGCATTTGAAGTTCCTTTCACTGGAACTAAGGGTCCAAGCCTAACCCCTGAAAAACAACCCCACACCATAATCCCCCCTCCACCAAACTTTACACTTGGCACAATGCAGTCAGGCAAGTACCGTTCTCCTGGAAACTGCCAAACCCAGACTCGTCCATCTGATTGCCAGACAGAGAAGCGTGATTGGTCACTCCAGAGAACACGTCTCCTCTGCTCTAGAGTCCAGTGGTGGCGTGCTTTACACCCCTGCATCCCACGCGTTGCATTGCACTTGATTTAAGGCTTGGATGCAGTGGCTCTGCCATGGAAACCCATTCCATTAAGCTCTCTACACACTCACATGAAGTTTGGAGGTCTGTAGCTATTGACTTTGCAGAAAGCTGGTGACTTCTGTGCACTGTGCGTCTTAGCATGGGCTGACCTCGCTCTGTGATTTTAAGTGGCCTACCACTTCGTGGCTGAGTTGCTGTTGTTCCCAATTGCTTCCACTTTGTTTCACAAGTTTTTGTTGAAGGAGTCTGCATGCCTAGGTGCTTGATTTTATGCACCTGTGGCCATGGAAGTGATTTGAACAGCTGAATTCAATTGAAACAGCTGTATTACCACTGGCCCGCCATGCATAATTTGCAAATCCTGCAGTTTCACAATGTCAGCACAAGGTGGCGGCACTAGATTTTACTCCAGTTGAACGAGTGAGTGACCAAACCAGAGACTGTCTCATTAGAGGGAGATGAGAGGGTCTGTATCACTTTTTGTTTCTTTTATTTTTTTAAATAAAATTAGTAGGACACAATATAGAATACATGTATATATTAATACACCAAAATAAACAAACAAAAACAAACATGTCAGAGTGTATTGATAAAACAACAACAACAACAACAACAAACAACAACTGTGTATGCTTTTTTTATTTACAATGTTCTCCAAATTGGTGCAATAGTTCTTAGTCTCCTGAAGAAAATGAATACAATTTGGCTTGGATCCTGACCATTTCTTCTTGTGTATGAATTTTTCCCAAAATATTTTTGTTAAATATTATTATTACTACTTTCATTGGAGTAATGAATACATATATCTCAATTACTTATTTTAAATATAACATTTGTTTTCCCTCTAATGACATTTTCTACATCCAACCAAAAAATCCAACCGTCTCCATTGACTTTCTATTGCGTCAAGCGGCCTCCTTGAAAAAAGGAACAATCTCTAGAAGCTGATATGTGACAAGGTGTGCAGAAAACAAGCTAAAAAACCCAATAACAAAAACCCAGAAGGGTTTATAAACTGTTGACCCAAAAAACGAGCGTTTACATTACACTGAGAACTATGCCCACTGGAGGGGAAAGTAATCAACGACAGGAAATATAATATATAAAACTGACATTTGGATATTTGACTAAATGTTTACTGCACAAGTAGGCATCCTGAGGCATGCTGAGTGTCAGGATCCCAAAATGTACCCATTTTTCCTGATGAAGTTTCACGTCTTATTGCCTGTATCCACTTTTGTCTCCTTAAACTAGGGCTGGGCGGTATGGCCTAAAAGAAAATCCCAGATTTTTATCCGCAAAAAATCCGATTTACGATTGAAATCTTCCATAGGGAGTGAAAATGGCTAATAAGTCAATAAGTGCTCCTATGCCACAACCTACTAGTTATGGCGGTCATTTCATGTCTTTTTAAATAAAAGTGCTTGTTTGCCACAAAGGGGTCTACACCTTTAAACTTTTAGTTTTACAAATCATTACATCAAAAATAACCCTCTGGTGCTCTTCGTTTAGGGGTTAAATTGGTTGTCATAAGTGACCAGACACCTAAAAATGAAGCTTCCTCCACCCCAGTAAATCAATGTAATTTATTTTTCTTCACTAATATTTTTTCTTTTTAATTTTGTATGTGGTCCAAGGAAGGAACAGTGGAGAACCGGCGACAGGGTCATGGGCGGCCAAGGCTCATTGATGCACGTGGAGAGTGAAGGCTGGCCCATGTGGTCCAATCAAACAGAAGAGCTACTAGCTGAATAGTCAGACTTTTCATTTGCATTGTGGCCTTGATGTGTGCTAAAGTCGGTTTGTAAGATCTGTTCATGGTATTGATTAAAGGTTTGCTTCAGTGTATCTTGACATGTGTTTTGACTTATTTCAGTATGCGTGGTGTGAAACGATACTTCGTTATTGAGTATTCCTCTGTTCACCTGTGGAGAGAGTGCAACCACTTTAAATACACGACTAGACTGCAAGGTGTCACACAATCAATGATGCATAAAGGAAGAGTATTTTTGATATCAATCACAGTATGTTATAATAGTATATGTGGTTATATAATCCTAATTAAATATATTCATAAATCAAAATATTCTCTATCTTGCTCTGTATCTGTAGTGAGACCCAGCCACCAGCAGATGACAGGAAAGCTCAACCAATCTTCAGTACTTAGGGGCAGAAGTAAAATGCAGAGAATATCAGTTTGAATGTTGTGCACTTTTAATGTGTCCCCTGAAATACCTGCACATATTTTAAACACATTATTTTGCTGTGAATTTTGCTTTTTGTTTTCAAACAATCTCATACACCTCCAATTTCCCACTTTTTCAACCGTTTTCAGTTTTTTCCTGAGAGATCCAGCACACATACACCTGTTCAACCAAGCAGCATGTCCCATCTAAACTGGTTAGGAGTCTCCTGGCTATCCTCTAACCAGAGATACAGCAACAGTAAAACTAGACGGCATAATAAAGAAGGTGAGTGGAAAAAAGGAAAAGTACAAAGTAAAAATTGATTGTTCAGCGAACTTACCTAAATTAAGAAAAACCTTTCCATGCAATTAGTTTAGGTTGGTACAAGAAGAATAAAATAAGATAATTTAAACAAATGATGCATTGTTAAACAAGCTTAATAAAGTTAAGTTCCTGTGTCATGCTAACTAGTCAAGTCACCCTTTTATTTAGCGCTTTATACACCGATCAGGCATAACATTATGACAGGTGAAGTGAATAACCCTGATTATCTCTTCATCACGGCACCTATTATTAATGGATGGGATATATTAGGCAGCAAGTGAACATTTTGTTCTCAAAGTTGATGTGTTAGAAGCAGGAAAAATGGGCAAGCGTAAGGATTTGAGCGAGTTTGACAAGTGCCAAATTGTGATGGCTAGACAACTGGGTCAGAGCATCTCCAAAACTGCAGCTCTTGTGGGGAGTTCCCGGTCTGCAGTGGTCAGTGTCTATCAAAAGTTCTCAGTGGAAGGAACAGTGGTGAAGCGGGCAGCAACAGGGTCACGGGCGGCCAAGGCTCATTGATGCACGTGGGGAGTGAAGGTTGGCTCGTGTTGTCCGATCAAACAGACGAGCTAGCTCAACTTGCTCAAGAAGTTAATGCTGGTTCTGATTTAATGCGTATGAGGCTGCATAGACACAGACCAGTCTGGGTGCCCATGCTGAACCGCCCACCGCAGAAAGCGACAACAACAGATTGAGGAAAGAATTAGCTATAAGATATTAATACTGGTTAATGCGGGTTGTTTTGCCCCTACTTACGTTTCTAGTATGTTTGCATTTTATAATCCATTGAGATCCTTGAGATCTGAAAATCAAAATCTTCTTGTCGTTGCCAAAACTAAATGCAAACATAAGGGTGACCGAGCATTCTCTCATATAGGTCCCAAACTCTGGAATGATCTTCCTCTCTCTGTAAGGTCAGTACAGTCACTACCAAAATTTAAGGTCATGTTAAAAGCACATCTTTAAAAGACCGCCTACATCATTACCTTGTCTATGTCCTGTGTGTTTTATTTGTATTTTTCTGTTTTTTCATCCTTGTTATTTGTGTTTTCTTTATTGTTTGGAAAGCACTTTGGGCAACTGCAGTTGCATGAAATGTGCTAAATAAATGAATGAATGAACAGTAGGCATGTGAGCATCAGAACTGGACCACGGAGCAGTTGAAGAAGGTGGTATGGTATGATCAATCACGTTTTCTTTTACATCACGTGGATGACCGGGTGCGTCGCTTACCTGGGGAACACATGGCACTAGGATGGGAATAAGGCAAGCCGGTGTAGGCAGTGTGATGCTTTGGGCAATGTTCTGCTGGGAAACCTTACTTTGTCACATTCCACCTACCTAAGCATTGTTGCAGACCATGTACACCCTATCATGGAAACAGTATTCCCTGGTGGCTGTGGCCTCTTTCAGCAGGATAATGCTCCCTGCCACAAAGCAAAAAATTGTTCAGGAATGGTTTGAGGAGCACAAAAACGAGTTTGAGGTGTTGACTTGACCTTCAAATCGAGCACCTGTGGGATGTGCTGAACAAACAAGTCCGATCCATGGAGGCCTCACCCCGCAACTTAAAGGACTTAAAGAATCTGCTGCTTACATCTTGGGGCAGATACCACAGCACCTTCAGGGGTCTAGTGGAGTCCATGCCTCGACGGGTCAGGGCTGTTTTGGCTGCAAAAGTGGGACCAACACAATATTAAGTCATAATGTTATGCCTGAACTGTGTATGATATTGTTTCACAGCAGCTTTACAATGATAACAGGAATGTTTCATTGATGCATATTTTATTTCGGCAGTACAGCAGCTCTAAAAGAAAATAGCGTCATTGTTCATGCAGCTGAAGACAGTTCAGTGTTGATTCAGTTCCGTTATAAAGATCATGAATTATTAAATTAGTTAATTTCCTTTATATAGCAGCTTTGCAGAAAAACAGTGATATCGTCAGCATCCAGTTCAGTTCAGATCTCATCCAATAGTCTTGTTGCAGTCAAATCAATAATATTAAGTGTCCCCAACTAAGCAAGCCAGAGGTGAAAGTGCAAGGAACCCAAACTCCATCAGGTGACAGAATGGAGAAAAAAGCCTTGGGAGAAACCAGGGTCAATCGAGGGGCCGGTTCTCCTCTAGCCAATGATTGGACAACAGCGCATGTTAGTATGCTCAAGACAATATTGTTTGTTATTATTTAAAATGTATAGGATGAGCAAGTAGAAGAGACTGGTCTCAGCACTGGCAATTTACAGTTTTTACAAATTGAGTGAAGCAAAAGACAACATTGTTTTCATGTAACTGCCCACAGCTTAAGAACAAGTAACGCTCTTCTGCACATGCACAATGGTAACCACAAAAAACTTTTTTCTCAAAAGTTTTAGAATTGATGTATCTGCCTACGACAGCTCAGGATAGTCGCCTGTGAGGGTGTGGTGCCATATTTTTTAAATAATTAGTTTTTGTGTTATTTTTAAACCAAACAGTTGCAGATTTAATGCTGTAATATGTTTGAAGTTAATAACCTGTGACAGAACGATTGTTCAAGCTAGTGTGCCAATTTGATAAATCAAGAATCCACTTTCATCCTCATAAACTGGATGGATAAAATATATGCCTGGCCATCGCTCACTAAATGTCAGCACGGTGTATGAGAGAACACCATTGTGGCAATTAGCTTCACGGCTCACCGCACTGCTAATCGTGCAATGCCGCGTGTGAAAAAAGTGTCATCTGTCATTTGTCAGAAATGAGGCCAACTCTTTATGATTTGTGTGTGTATGTGAGTATTCAGGTGTAAAAAGGAGTCTAGGGCTTAACAGTTTACTAGATCCAAGCAGCAAGTGTGACAAAAATAAATGTAACTGACACTGACAATCTTGGGGACGAAAACACCCTTCTTTTATGCCATTTGAAGCAATGCATGTTTGTGCAATTTTGTTATTTTTATACAGTGTGATTTTTTTATTTTTATCTTTACTTATCTAAACTGTGCAAAACTAAAAAGGTCAGGAATCACTGGCAAACTTGAATTACCTGTACCAGATTTATACAGGTGGAGCTGGGGATGGTTTGAAAGTTGAGCAGCGAGCTCATTGGCTTCTGATACATCAGGATACATCAGCTGTGCCTAGAGAACGACGTGATTGCAAGCAGACTTAAGGACCTATCAGCCGGAGCCATCTAGAGTTTCATGACAGAAATTTGCATGTATCGTTCTTGGTGTAAACGGGCCTTTAGGCTTGATAACTGTAGTCACATAAAAAATCACCAGGTTCTCTCTCAGACCCCCAAGTGTAAACATGGGATCAATATTCTTCAATATTCTTTGTAAACAAAAAAAGTTAATATCTCAACTCTTCAGATATCAGTTTGTGTTTCAGACAGTCACAGAACACCTACAGAGATGAGGCTCAGAACAAATGCGTCTGTTTCTAACGATTTGATTGTAGGCCGCTTACAAACAGCTTTACCTCCCATGAGAATCACACCTAAAACCTTTGGTTTCTGCTCTGAAAACAAATCTATCCATAGATAAGCAGAGAGATAGACAGTTGTTGTGGATTTTATTGAAATAAAGCAAAAATGATCACATACATTTGCATAAATTTACCTAATTGCATAATTCATTAAATTCAGAGTCAGTTCAAGGTTGCATAAAAGTAGCAACATTGTAAACTTGGTATAACAAAATCCATAATCAAACAAATACAAATGCAGGTCAGGATTTACTAATGGTCATGATATTTAAACCTTTGCTAGAACAGAAAGAATGCAAGTATCTAGCATATTCAAATTTTTTGATATCCACTCTAAAAAAAAAATCAGAAACGTATAAGTTGTATGATACAGTGTTGTGTTTTATTGGTGTACATTGCAACCAAGTGTATAACAAGTTACATAAGTAACAAATAACATAAGTTTTAACAAAAATGCATAATCCAATCTTCCACAAGCACTATCTTATGTTTTATGTATGTCTTCCATAAAGGCTCTTCTGGAAGTTCGCTGTCATGAAAACAATCATGACCGACCGAGTTAATGTTTGATTCAATGGCTGTGAAGGTACAACGGCGAAATATTATTCACAGGAATAATTAACATTTCATATCTCACCATACATGACCCAGTTTGTGGTCTGCATATTGTCTAAAACAACATCTGAACAAGGGCCTTTCCTCGCTGTATAAACTTATTTTAAATGACAGTGATGTCTTTTTGAGGAACATTTCATTATTGTTTAATGCAGATCAGAATGAACTCCCTTTGCAGTATTTTCTTCCACAATGTTTGCCAGTTCTGCAGTAAAACTATATATTATTATCGAATTATTTTAATTAGTCCACAAAACCAAAATGAATTCATCAAATAATATTTTGCTTCGCTGGAAAATATCTTATTATATTATGCAGGAAAATACTATTTTATGTTGACTTTAACTCTGAAAACACTTAATCCACATTTACCTGAGTCATTTCCAATAATGGAATTCCTTCCATTGGCTTAGATTACAAAATTGAATGATGTCTCGCCTCCTCTTCTGCATCAAGACAGTGAGGGTTTTATTAATAAAATTCCAGCTTGCGTGTGGCACATCAGGACAGTTCATGAAAAATTCAGAGGTGTTTAGGATGACATGATCCTCAGCAAAATCTCATGAATCTGTCAGCAGCCCTTGGTTAAAGTTTGAAAGACCAGTCACAGTGTTTTCATCAGTACACTTGACAGAACTGAGAGAATCAGAATTAATATCCAGTGATCAATTACATCTGATCACAAATATCACAAATACATGCACAAAAGTATATATACATTAGTTAAATAATTTTTTTTTTAAATACACTACATTGCTAAAAGTTTTTGGACACCTGCCTTTACATGCACATGAACTTTAATGACATCCCATTCTTAATCCGTTTGGTTTAATATGGAGTTGGTCCACCCAACAGCTTCAAGTCTTCTGGGAAGACAGCAAGGTTCCATCCCCAAACTGTTCCCACTAAGTTGGGAGCATGAACTTGTCCAAAATGTCTTGGTATGCTGAAGCATTAAACTAAGGGTCCAAGCCCAAGCCCTGAAAAACAACCCCACACCATAATCCCCCCTCCACTAAACTTTACACTTGCCAAAATGCAGTCAGGCAAGTACCGTTCTCCTGGAAACTGCCAAACCCAGACTCGTCCATCGGATTGCCAGACAGAGATTCGTCACTCCAGAGAACAAGTCTCCACTGCCCTAGTGTCCAGTGGCAGCGTGCTTTACACTGCACGCTTTAAATACTTTATAATGATTTCAATATACATTTACATTGATTTTTTTTAATTATTAATTATTAGGAATATACCGTTTTTCATCACAAAATGTCTTATGCTATAAATTCCATATATGCCACGATTGATGTCAGTTCAGTCCATTGTAAGGAACTGTGGTATACATAAGAGATCCAGAGATGTTTTAAATGTCACTGTCTGTCTGTCTCCACCACTTTGTTGATGGAGCAGCTGACTAGACAGTTGAAGGTGAAGGCCGTCTGAAGAGCTGGCACTCCATGAAATAAATGAAACAAGTTCCCTTACCTCTCTAAAGCTGAATTAGTTTGTTGTGGAGAATGCAGCTCATGATAGCTGAATGTGTTGAAATGCTGTACTTCCCTGAGGATGAAAATGAAAAGACATCCTTCTCACTATCCTGCATACAAACTATAGTCCATCAACTAGAGTGAGAATTGCTTTAGGGAAACTGAAAATTAAAGTTATTTGAGCCTTTTTACTCCCATTCAAGCTTTTTTTTTGTAGTTATTTGAACCAGAGTAACAGACTTGTCACAGTGTCTCTGTAGTGTGCACTGGGCTCAGAATTTGAGACGACATCACTTACTTTTATTCTGAAATGATCATGCCATGTTGTGTACTAGTTTGGCTTTATGATACATTTACTATACCCTTTTCTCTTGTTATCATAGCAACATTGCCAGTTAAAAATTATGAAAAGACAATGATTCCATTACAATTTTAAACTGAAGGTGCATCCCAATTTGTATACGTGTGCCCTATTCTGTGCCATGTTATAAATTAAATAGTGTGAGTAGTTAGCCTGACGTGGTCATACTCAATTCTAGTCAGAATATGAGTCTGATACCGCTCCATTGGGCTGTGATTATGGGGCGTGTTTCAACCTAAACAGGAAAGACCTCAATTGGATAGACCTACAACCAATCAGAGCAACAAAGCGACACTCAAAGTTAGTTGTCAAATGTCAACAGAACTCAACTGCACTGTACTGCCAAGTCCGTGTTTTTCTCTTGGGTTGTTCTCCATGTCCGCGGGTTGAAGCGACCCCAATTATGTCATATTTAGACCCAGGAATGCGAATTTTTGCAGGCAACCATGCAAAAATAACATATTTTACCCCCCAAATGTGTTTTGGGCTATATTTTTGAGTAGCAAATGTACGACATTGCAAAAAAACTTGGCAACCCTGTCTTTACGCACGCTGGAATACCTAAGTAACGTTAAAAGAAAAAGATGAGTGTAAACGATCTTTGCCAGTGTTGTAAAAAAAAAAAGAATTTTTTCTGAGAGAAATAGTGAAGGTGAATGCATATACGAACAAGTTCTCCGTTTAGGATAGTAGCAAATTCAACCAAGCGCTTTCGATGACGTGGATGATTACGTTGATCATCTGTCCATCATCGTCTAAAGCCCGCCCTGACAATTTCATTGGTCCAAACAGTTTCTGTTCGGGCATAATTACTCTTCTATGGATCGAGTCCAGACCGAATTGCCTAAGAAAAAATGTTGTGTAAATTCTGCTGGCATCCAGGCTATTCGCTGATGACTGCGCCTTAAGAATAACCATTTTCTGTCAGTTAGGCCTCAAATCTGAATATTGCTAGGCAGTTGCAACGGTCCATTAGTAAAAGCTGTTGGACATAAACTGCAGCAAATATTGTAAACATCTTTAATGCTGGAATCAATTGCATTTTACATTGTGTACTGATCCATACAGTAAGGACCTTCAGGTCATTTATCAGCCAAAGTGTGAAGAAATCATGTGTAAGTGCCTGGCCTGAGCCCCTAATTCATGTCTGGCTCTTACAAACAGGTATTCATTTTATTATTATTTGTTTTATTTCTCCTGTGTCATTGTTGCCCATATCCAATACAACATGACTTGAAGTTTTGACCTTTCAGTGCTCATATGCTGTGAGGTAATATGAAATCAGCGATATATAAATAAACTGTGGTGCTGACAAAAGGTTGTTCCATTAAGGTCACTGGTGCACTTAAAGGGCATTCATTAGCATTTCAATTTCTAATGGCATTAGAAGGTTGTATCTTTCGTATCAAGTTGCCATGTGACTTTCACAACTGACCTAACAGGAGTAGTTCACAACTCTTTCATTATTTAGCACCATGTCATTCATGAGAAATTTTGAAGAATATTGATCTCAGTTTTCCATGCATTTATAATGACTGAAAAAAATGTTGAATTGTACCAACAGATAATTCATGAGCCCAGATGTCAGGTTACAATAAATAATTGTATTTTCTATATTTATTTTATAATATTTATTAAATATTATATATCTTATTTATGTATAAATTATACTTTTATTATTATATTATATTATATTATATTTAGTGCTGTCAAATCAGTTCGTGATTAATCGCATCCAAAATAAAAGTTTGTGTATGCATAATAAGTTTGTACTGTGTATAATTATTATTATGTGTGTGTGTGTGTGTGTGTGTGTGTGTGTGTGTGTATATATATATATATATATATATATATATATATATATATATATATAGTAGGCCTATATACACTCACCTAAAGGATTATTAGGAACACCTGTTCAATTTCTCATTAGTGCAATTATCTAATCAACCAATCACATGGCAGTTGCTTCAATGCATTTAGGGGTGTGGTCCTGGTCAAGACAATCTCCTGAACTCCAAACTGAATGTCAGAATGGGAAAGAAAGGTGATTTAAGCAATTTTGAGCGTGGCATGGTTGTTGATGCTAGACGGGCCGGTCTGAGTATTTCACAATCTGCTGTTACTGGGATTTTCACGCACATCCATTTCTAGGGTAAAGGGAAAAACATCTAGTATGCGGCAGTCCTGTGGGCGAAAATGCCTTGTTGATGCTAGGGGTCAGAGGAGAATGGGCCGACTGATTCAAGCTGATAGAAGAGCACATTTGACTGAAATAACCACTCGTTACAACCGAGGTATGCAGCAAAGCATTTGTGAAGCCACAACATGCACAACCTTGAGGCGGATGGGCTACAACAGCAGAAGACCCCACCAGGTACCACTCATCTCCACTACAAATAGGAAAAAGAGGCTACAATTTGCTCTAGCTCACCAAAATTGGACAGTTGAAGACTGGAAAAATGTTGCCTGAATTAATGAGTCTCGATTTCTGTTGAGACATTCAGATGGTAGAGTCAGAATTTGGCGTAAACAGAATGAGAACATGGATCCATCATGCCTTGTTTCCACTGTGCAGGCTGGTGGTGGTGGTGTAATGGTGTGGGATGTTTTCTTGGCACACTTTAGGCCCCTTAGTGCCAATTGGGCATCGTTTAAATGCCATGGCTTACCTGAGCATTGTTTCTGACCATGTCCATCCCTTTATGACCACCATCCTCTGATGGCTACTTCCAGCAGGATAATGCACCATGTCACAAAGCTCGAATAATTTCAAATTGGTTTCTTGAACATGACAATGAGTTCACTGTACTAAAATGGCCCCCATAGTCACCAGATCTCAACCCAATAGAGCATCTTTGGGATGTGTTGGAACGGGAGCTTCGTGCCATGGATGTGCATCCCACAAATCTCCATCAACTGCAAGAAGCTATCCTACCAATATGGGCCAACATTTCTAAAGAATGCTTTCAACACCTTGTTGAATCAATGCCACGTAGAATTAAGGCAGTTCTGAAGGCGAAAGGGGGGTCAAACACAGTATTAGTATGGTGTTCCTAATAATCCTTTAGGTGAGTGTACATGCAGATATTTCTTAAATACATACATGTATGTGTGTGTATTCAAATATATAATAATTATACACAGTACACATGTAAACACAAGCTTTTATTTTGAATGCTATTGATTTCGATTAATCGGTTTGACAGCACTGATTATATTATATTAATTTATTAAATTATTGCTGTGTATGCACAGATAATAAATTATAATCTTTTTAATTGCTTTCAAATTGTGTGAATTTTGATTTGTGAAAAAAAGTGCACATGTAAGCAAAGGTCTTAAAATATCCATGATTCCACTTTATCATGATGCATGATACCTCTCTATTTATGAATTTCATGCTCGCTCTCTGATTAGCTTAAGTTTTGCCATCACCTGTACAATCATTCTTATCTACTGTATCAGTCATGCATATTTTATCCCACTGTTTTTGTAAAGTTTGAATGTCAACCTCTCACATTACTCATTAATCGATAGGCTATCTAATAGTTTATAGTACAACAACACATATCCAAAACAAAATCCTAATCCTTCCTAATCTTTCAGACACAAGGAATGCCAAATAATTAAAAGACAATGGTTGCTTGCATTCAGAAGCTGTAGTTTTACCCACAGCATTAGCATTAGCATGTTAGCTTTACAGATTTCAAGATCTAGGATAGTGTAGGGGAAAGAATGTGAGTTATCTGACCACGCTCACTTTCTGACAATGAATTTTCAAGGATGGACAAAAGACCAAAGGCAGCAATTTAAACTTGTTATGCCTAGTTCACTTTAAAATGAAATTTACCCCATGATTTACTCACCCTCAAGCCATCCTAGGTCTATATGACATAATGAAGTTCTTCTTTCTGATGAACACAATCAGTTAATAAATATCCTGATGCTTCCAAGCTTTATAATGGCGGTGATGGGGTCCATTGAGTTTAAAGCTCAAAAAAGCATCTAACCATCATCGTCCTCCACATGGCTCTGAGGGGTTAATGAAGACCTTCTGAAGTGAATCAATGGGGTTTGTGTAAGAAAAATATCCATATTTAAAACATTATAAAGTAAAAATATCTAGTTTCCGCCTACACTTCCGTATTCAACTTCTGAAAGTTTGAATTAGGTCAGGTGTCAATATATTTATTAATATAACTCCGATTGAGTTCATCAGATAGAAGAAAGTCATATAGGCCTATACCTAGGATGGTTTGAGGGTTTGTAATTGTCATTTTAAAGTGAACTACTCCTTTAACAGTCATATTTTCAAACACATTACATACATATTTGTGTTTGTCTGTTGACTGTTCTTCACTGACAGAGAAATTATTCATAATTTATGTCATCATTATCAATATGTATGACAGTAGTCATATTAAGTATTAAGCACTGTCAAGTATTAAGCACTTTTCAAGAATAGGCTACAGACTGATGTCCCATTAAAATTCGCCATTTAAGACTTAACCCTGTCCCACATCAGTAAAGGAGATGCAGTCTTTCGACAGACCCACCAATCATCACGCAGAAGCTCGGAGTCCGGGCCAGCCCACTCCCCATTCACCCCAGAGACGCTGAGCGTCCGTGGGCGGGACATAATCGCAGCGTTTATCCAATGACCGTCTAGTTTGAGCGCTGAAAAAAAAGTTCAAAGCAGCCCCATTGAAGTCAATGGACGCTGGGCCGATAGAAATGCACTGTGACGCTGCGGGAATGTATGAGAAGGAAATCGAGTCAGCCGACCTGCTATATGCAGTGGCGCTGCAAGCAATTTTGGGCCCTATGAAAGAATATGAAGTTGGGCCCCTATCATACCATTTAGAGGGTAATTTTGCCAGAAATGCAGAAATAAGACATAATTTTCTTTTATTTGTTACTCTGGTAGATTATACATCTATAATTTATATTACATTACTGCTAGTACTGTTACTACTAATAAAACCAATCTCTGGGGCCCCAAAGTGCATGGGCCCTTAGAATCGTCCTAACTTTCCCCCTTAGCGGCACCCCTGGCTATATGTAACTGATTCGAAGCAGAACTCGTCTTTGAGATGAACGTTTTCTAACGCACTTTTAGTCAATAAAATGTTAATACAATAGTACATAATTTGACCATTCATTTTGTGACATTATAAGGGACGCCGAGCTTCCCTTGAAGTGTTAAAGAAATCGCCACTGGGAGAATCGCAGAGATTAGTTGAGACTTGGGGTCAGAAAGCCTAAAAAAAAAAAAATCAAACAAACCCCTATTTCACCATATGTTGTTTGGGAGAGATTCAAGAAAAATCCTCCTCACTCATCCAGAAACAAACTCCAACATATTCAGTGGTCAGACACAGCTGGAAATTCAAAAGGGACCTGGTTCTGTGGTCAGATGAAACTTTATAGAGACCTTTTTGGCAGCAAATCCACCAGAAGGGTTTGGTGCAAACAGGGATAAAAAGTACCCCATGCCCACGACTAAATATACAGCTGGATCTTTAATGTTGAGGGCCTATTTTTTTGCTGGAGGTCCTGAACATCTTGTTCAGACACAACAGATAAAAAATCAAAACCTGACGGCCTCTGCTAGAAATCGTATAATGGACCGTGGTTGGATCTTCCATCAGGACAAAGATCCAAAACAAATATCAAAATCAACACACAAATGTGTCACTGAGCACAAAATGAAGCTTCTGCCATGGCCATCTCAGTTCCCTGACCTGAACCCTAGAAAATGAGTGGGGTGAACTGAAGAGAAGAAGCACCAACATGGATCTGGGAATCTGAAGGATCTGGAGAGATTCTGTATGGAGGAATGGTGTCTGATCTCTTGTCAGGTCTTCTCCAAACTCATCAGGCATTAGAGGAGGAGACTCAGAGCTGTTATCTTGGGAAAAGGAGGTTGCAAAAAGTATTTAATAAAAGGGTGCCAACAATTGTGGCCAACGTGTTTTGGAGAAAAGCATTTATTTCATAATGTGATTCACCCCCCATTTTCAATTCTTTTACTTCAATGAAAGGTTAGAATTTTGTGATTTTTTTTTCATATAAGATCAAAAGGATAAACAATGCAGATTCATTTTCTTACAGCCATATTTGATCATATTTACCAGGGGTGTCAACAATTTTGACCACGACTGTATATATACTGTATATATATATACTATATATAAATATACATATAGCTATATATAAATATATATATAGCTTCAAAATAAGCTGTTTTTTTATTTTTTATTTAGTTATATGTATATACTGTAGTTGTACCACCTGATGTGGAAACTGTAGCAATCTAAGAAATTAGCAGTTTTTTCCAGTTTTTGGGAGAGCTCTACAAACACTCTGTCACAAGGATCAGTTGGGGTCCTCTGGATGATGCATTATTATGTGTACTGTTATAACCTTGTCAATTCATAATAAAAGAGCCATGTTTGCAGTTGTGCCACCCTGATATTTGAAAATATATATGTACTATAAATTGCTGGACAAAAGTTTTCAATGATCTCAACATCTGACATTTATAAAATGTGTTTATATGAAAGGTTTCGAATCTAAAATGATGCCATAATATTAATTTTTTTCTTAGTCTGTTGACTCTGTACATTTGTTTGGACAGTTGCACCACCTGACAATTTGGTGGTTTAAGATAACAAAACATAAAATAATATGTATTATTGTAATATTTGAATATACAAAAATGATGTCAAACTAAATAGGTTTTATAGAATAATGTGATATATGTCATAAATGTATCAAATTATTTTATAAAAGGAAATAATTCACAAAAATGTCATTGACCCATACATTAATTATATTATTTCAATTCAATAATATATTTAATTACTATATATTTATAAAATATAGTATATATTTAAAGAATGTATTGTTATATCATTAATATAATAATACATTATTTATAGATTTTCACTTGAAAATCATACTGTAATTAATGATGTCAGTGTGTGTGGGTAGAATGTATTGTTATATCATTAATATAATAATAACATTAATATAAGAATGTATTGTTATATCATTAATATAATAATACATTATTTATAGATTTTTTCACTTGAAAATCATACTGTAATTAATGATGTCAGTGTGTGTGGGTATATATATATATATATATATATATATATATATATATATATATATATATATATATATATGTGTATATTATTAATAACATATCTTATTTCACATATATCTTTCACTTGAACACATTATGACTGCACTAAATGTTTTTTTCCCCTTCAGCTCCATATAGACCATATACTCAGCAGCGGCAATCCTCACCAGGTGAGGAGTTTAAATCCCAGTGGGATCATGGGATTGATATCGACTGTGCTGTACACTCCAGCCTAGTGGGGGAGGTGCTAAGGATACGAGCTAAACATTGGCATGTCCACGTGCCACACCATGACCTGAATCGGATCCCAGGAAGCACGCAGATCCCACCATCCCATCCCATCTGACCAACTCGGCTCTCAGACACTGATATTGTGTCATGACACCTGGAGTAACCACAGGACGTCTCAATGCCTGCGGTCACTTCCTGCCTGATGCTAAATCAGGCCTGTGTAGGTAAACAGATTTTAGACCAAGACTGGGCTAAAGAAAGGATGGAGTGGGTCATTTTTAATGACTGTCATTACCTGACAGCCAGAATGAGTTTTTAGATACACTTTGCTATGCATTTTTATGCAACAGAACATGTTGAGATAAGATGAAAATGTGATCAGAGCTATTCATGCCTGCAACTCAAACTAAATTATTTAATTACCTAAAATAGCTAGCATGATGGGCACATGCTACAGAGAAAAGTACATCGGGTGTCTTTGTAATGCTAGTCATTTTAGTCGTTCAATCAGTGCTTTCCGTTTCTCTTCCCTGTCAAGTACGAATGAAAAAGTCACTTTTTTTGGCAAGTTTTTGTCCTGAAAAAATCCATTCATTTCACATGTCTCCTCTGTACTTTCAAAAGAGAACAATGTATCAAACCGTGCTCAGATTTGCCAAATCTGCAAAAGAATGCCAGAGATTTCAGTATGAACATTTTTCATTACATTCTCCCAAGGCCAGATTGTCCATCCACATTAATATCATAGCTCTATACTGTTGCTGAATGTCAACTTCTATAATGTGTGCATTTTTATTTCTCCTTAGGAAGTCTAAAAGTAAAATCTGAGACAAAGTTGATATAAACCTCTGGCTGAGCAATACAATTTCGGTAGTACTTTATTTTACAGTCCTGTTCCCCATGTACATATTAGTAATAACAATAATAACTAGGTACGAACCCTACACCTAAACCCCTATAGTTACGTTATATTACCAGTACTTTCTTAGGTAAGTACACATACTGTAAAATAAAGTGCAACCACAATTTCTTTCTGGGTATATTTAGAAGTTATTTTACTGGAGATGTTTGTCTATTTATTCATGTTAATATGATATACCGGTATTCAATCTAATATACATGTTTTTGCCTGAAGTTGCCCTCCAAATCATTGAATTCAGGTGTTCCAATCCCTTCCATGGCCACAGGTGTATAAAATCAAGCATGCAGACTGCTTCTACAAACATTTGTGAAAGAATGGGTCACTCTCAAAAGCTCAGTGAATTCAAGTGTGGTACCGTGATAGGTTGCCACCTGTGCAATAAGTCCATTCATGAAATTTCCTCACTACTAAATATTCCACGGTCAACTGTTAGTGGTATTATAGCAAAGTGGAAGCAATTGGGAACAACAGCAACTCAGCCATGAAGTGGTAGGCAGGGCCGGCGCTCCGCACACGCACATCATGCACTGCGCGTAGGGCACCAAGTGCTTGGGGGGGGCACCAAAAAATTTGGGTCGTGAAAAAATCATCACAATGGGCTACTAGTATAAATAACAAATAAAATATTTCTAAAAGCATATTAATATACAAAAGCAATGCAAAAGTAATATAGGCCTAGACCAAATTAGTCGAGAAAAAGGTGAATCTCTGTGCCGGTCTCCCTCTGGTGCCCCCCCCCCTTCCCCACCTCCCAGTGGTCTGTTCGATTATGCCTCAATCAATGTCAAATTTGGCAGACACTGACCTCAGACTAGTGGTGGAAATTTCGATTCTTTCAAGAGATTTGTTTGTTTTCAGTTTGTTCATCAAAATGATTCGTTCAGATTCGTTCATTGACCATTTTTTTTAAATAATACATAAATATCCCAGCAGGTGGCAAAAAGCGTGTGTTATGCGTTATTTCTTAAGTCAACGAACGTATTACTTACAACAACAAAAAATTGGCTTTATTAAAATGTGTGCATAATCTACTCATTAAATAAAATAAGTCTAAATAAGTCGTTCAGATGACCAAAGCACAAGGTTTTCTTGCATTATTAACATTTAATTGTTTGGTCAGACATTTACACGTTCATATATCTTCCCTCAGATGCGGTTATGCTTTAACGTTAACCCAGTCAACGTCACTACTGTGACTGTGCATTATATAGTATATTCCAAATATAATCTCTTTGAGAATGATATTTGTTGATATATCTAACTATCTTTCCTCCTAAAGTGCTAACATTAATATTGTTAATTTGTTGTGCCTGCTGCAATGTCTGGCTCTTTGAAAAAAACACTTTTTGACCACTTTTAATCCCGCAGTGATCTAGTCGTAAAATTCATAATTTCACTATAGCATTTGTTCCAGCTGGCACAATTTTATTAAAAAACAAAAAACTATAGTCTACCGTAGCCTATAATAGCACATCAGTTACCACATAATTATGACAATCAACAAAGTGATATATATAGCAGGCAGACGAAATTAAAAATCCAGTATTTTTATTTATTATGAATTGTATTTCATGGTTTATTTTTTTAATATTTTTAATTAATGTATAACATTTGGTTAAAACTAGTTTTAAAATAGAAGGCTAATGTTCAAAGCATTGTTTTCCTTGATTTTAATTCCTGTATAACTGCATATATTATGTTGTCATTTACATATTATATATAAATGTATATGGGGTGTGATAAAAAGGTGACCTTGAAATTGGTGTTAAAGGCGGTGCAAATTTTTTTGTGGGGTGCACCCAAATTTTGTGCTGGTGCACCTAAATAAAAAGTTAGGCGCACCAGTGCAACCAAGGCAAAAAAGTTGTCTGGAGCCCTGTTATATCATCATATCATCTTTCAACCCATCTTCTGATTAGATATTTAAGCATGACATATATATATATATGGTCTTCAGCAATAAGTGTGTGCGAGTGATGGGATTTTCTAGTTGGTCTCTTTAGTTGGTCTTTTGCAGTGTGTGTGTGTGTGTGCATGCGCTTAAGGCCGGCAGCGCTGAATGAAGCGCGGATACAGGCAGACGTCACGGATGTGGTGCGGTTCAGCAGCCAGGTGAGGAACCGTTCCAGTCCCAGACCGTATCCACCGTGAGGACACGTGCCAAACTTTCTCTGCAACACACAGTGTTATACACTTAGAGGTGAATATTTCAATCAGTGTGGTATCACAAAGGGCTGGAAGATACATTTAATATTTAAGATGAATTTGGTGTTTTTTTCTTTTTTCCAAGTTCAATTGCATTATTGTGTTCACCAAACCATTTCAATAAATAAATCTGACAAAACATATGTCACTCAAATATTACTATATTTTATATGCAGGCAGCTATTTCTGTTTATTATTATTATGTGTTATACTGGTGCATGTAAATAAGAGCTGGTGCATGTAAATAAGAGCTGGTGCATGTAAATAAGGTGCATGTGATAAGAAATATATTTATATATTTTTTTAGTTCTTTAGTTTTAGCTTTTTTAATAGTATTTTTTTAGATCATTTTAATCTTGCGGCCCCCTTGGAAGTTTGCTGAGGCCTCTGGTTGTGAACCACTATATGAACTGCTGGCAGAAGGCTGTTACCTGGTCAGTGTACCAGTAATAGGGTGTTGGGTCGATTCCCTCTCTTTTATACCCATCCAGGAGTTCCTCAGCGTCCCAGATACGCATGGAGCCTCCCACGATCTCCCCGACATTGGGCATCAGCACATCCACCTGACATAAACACAAACACACCAGCCATGTACAAAGCAATTCTGCTGAATAATACTCGTCCCACAGACTCATTTAATTACTATAAATACTACATAAATTGCTGAAGTAAATTTTATATTAGTGATAGATTCCCTTTTTACATTTGTGCCACTGGATTTATTTTAATAACTTTAATGTATTTGAAATGTTCACCAAACATTAGGAAAATACGTATCGGACCGGGACTTGTTATCGGCAGATTTTCAATATTGAAAGACTCAGATCAGAGGCACAAAAAACCTGATCGGGACATCCCTAGAGAACAGCAATCTTCTCAACATGAATAATACAAAGCAAACTCCTCCAGTCTCAGCTACAACTACAGTGTTCGAGGGTTGGGAAACGCAGACGCTGTTCACTAGGTTCACGATAAAATTGATAATAAACACCATCGACAACGATTCTCATTATGAAGTCGGGTCTGCCCTCTGTGCACGGAAAGCTTCCACCAGTCACACCAATTTACAGCACTGAATAATGCATTTCTATGGACAACATGCATCTAAAAATAGTGGAGTGGAAACAGAGTGAGCTGCTGCAGTAAAGGTATGTGATCCATGCGCCCAAAACATGAGAACTCTATTTTAAACTTCAAGCTAATGCATTAGCGCTTAACACACCCTGTAATGCGCTTTGACAGATGCGTGTATAACCACACAAATACCATAGTATAACCAAGGATTTGAAGCAAAACCATGGTGGTTACCATGGAATAACTACATTAACCCCATTTTATTTATTTATTTTTTGAAACCATGGTAAAACCACCCAAAAATTGGCTTTTTATCCGATTAATCGTAAAAATAATCAGCAAACTAATCGATTATCAAAATAATCATTAGTTCCAGCCCTAAAATAATTAGCAAAAAAGCATAAGAGTGGCACTTTAACATTTATATTTAATGCAAAAATGCATATTTTACAAAATAGTTTGGACTTGAAAATTGCTAGGTTTATAGCCGATCATAGCCGTACGTAGACTGGGTTAACCCAGCCTGATCTGCCGGCGATTTGATTTCGCCCTGCAACTCAAGCTGGAAACCTGTACATTTTTCTTTCCTGCTTCCGTTACGAATTTGTGGGGACCATTAACAAACCAGCTTATCCACCTGGCGCACTATTGGCGGGTTTAACACGCTAACGGATAGAGCGATGGATCGTTGGTCTGATTGGTTGAAGGACTATCCAATTGCATATAGTCCTTTGAACTATGCCTGTTGATCATGTAGAAAACACAGAGCAGACTCTAATGTTAAATCTTAAAAGATTGAGCTTGGTCTGGTGATAGCCAGACAAAGCCGTACGTCTAACAACCAAATAAAGTTAAGATAACAAAAATTTGTAAGAGGTTTTAAAATACAATTTACATGGTCCAATTTCGAAATGGTTTAACTTTTCACATGATGAATTTTTTGTGTTTAAGCTTTCGAATTATGATTCCTTAATGACTGTTAGGTTATTAGCTTGATAACTGCCATCAACTAATCATTAAATCACCTAAAATACATTGCTTGTAAAATGTGTTTCAGTCAGTTTCTGATCAGTATAAGCTCCGCCTCATTTTGTGCCTGGCTGGTAACTCCACCCACAGTGAAATCTTATTAAATGCAATGGCTTTGGGTGTAGACATTTCATTTTTTACTGGCTATTTTTGTTTTGCACTGTTTATAACACAGGTTAATAAGTCTGGTCCTGACCGATTCAGTGAGTCGACGGTCCTCAGCACAGCGCTGCATGTAGAAGGATTTGATCTCAGCCGGGAATCGACAAAGCAGGATGGTCTCATTAATGCTGTCGGTCATCAGGCGCTCAGGGGCTTCTGGGATATCCTGTAGAAATTACACACAAATAGACAAATATCATTATAATTCAAGTGTTTCAGCCTTCTTTTCTTCGTAGTTGAGCAACAATGTATGAGTCTCATAACAAACCTCTCCAAACTCATAAAATGTCCCATCATCCTTCTTGATGTTGTGCTCTTTCAGCCACTCAATGGCCTCGGTGTAGTTCATCCTCTTGAATGGACGTTTGGGAGGCTTGAAGTCCTGCAAAAGGAAAAATCAAAAATAGTCTCAGAGTCTCCATACTGTTGACATTTTAAGATCAATTTTTACAAATAAATACCCAGCTCAGTCATGAAACTGTAACGTATTGCTGATTGGTTGTCTCGCGGCCATTACTAAAGCCAATCAGGCTTTTCTTCCTATCTCGGCTAGTATGTATATATAAAAACCAAGCCTAATTACATCTACAGCAACATTAATCATTTAATAAAATTGTGTTCAAACTATTCTGAGAGTTGTTATGACTGAACTATTTCAAATAATATTCACATTGCATCAATTTCATGAGTTTTACAAGCCTGAATAACATAAATTGATGTTTCCAGGTTTATTTTACTGATACTCAGACACATATAATGGCGTTGTGTGAGTTTGGGGTCGTACAGGGTTGATGTCGTAGAGCAGTTGCGCAGCAGGAGACTTTAGAACCCTGTCGACCACATCACACACCAGATCTTCCAACCGGTTCAGAAGATCTTCATAAGTCATGAAGGGACACTCAGCCTCAATGTGGGTGTACCTGAGAACACACACACACACACATGCTGGTTTTTATGGTTTATGAGGACTCTCCATAGGCACAATGGTTTTTATACTATACAAACGGTAATGTTCTATCTACCCACACTAGCCCACTACTCTGCTTAATATTTTTGTGGAAACTAAATATTTTTCAAGACAGAAAGTTCAAAAGAACAGCATTTGATTCAAACAATTTTACATTATAAATGCCTTTAATGTCACAAGATCAATTTAATAAATCTTGACTGAATTTAAAAAATATATAATTTAATCTTACCCCAACTTTTAAAAGGCACAAATGTTTTTAAAATTGATCATAATGTTTCCTGAGAAGCAAATCAACATATTATAATGATTTCTGAAGGATTAAGTGACATTGAAGACTGGAGTAATGATGCTGAATATTCAGCTATCATCACAGGAATAAATTACATTTAGGAATGCATGTGATTGCAATTTTTGTGGCTGATTTTGATTTCCAAAACTGATTTTTGATTTCTGATTCTAATTTTGTTTCTAAGAACTATAATTAATAGCAAAAATCTACTTTTCTTCAATGCAAAAATGTTTTTTCATAATAAAAGAAAATATTAAACAATACAATTTCCCCCAAACTGTACTTAGTTACAGGATTTGCTCTCATTTAAACAGCTCTCAAAATAAAGTGCTCAGTGACTGGAAATATGTAGAAATAACAATTAACTGAAAAGCAGTTGCTGTATAACAAAACATTTGTCATTTTACAATGTTTATACATTCACCTTTTTCTCTTTTTCACACATTTCACAAAAGTCCAAAGATTACAAGCCATATGAATAAAACAGAGCTGTACAATACTCTTCCAAATAATAACAGTTATTGGTGCAGTTGGCAGTGGCACATTTTCTTTGTAGTCAGCATTTCAATTAAAATTATTTAACCTCCACGGCAAAACAGGTTTATTGGCAAAATGTACAGACTTTCAGCACTTTGCAATGAACAAATCAAATAAAAATAAATGAAATAGTTTAACACAGCAAATGTTTCCAATGGTTTCCACAAATTCAACTGAAAATACTAATTTTAATGACTTCTGCAGTCTCAAAATGAATCAAAACTCTGAATTGAATCCCTCACAACAGCACAAATCTGCAAAACAGGGCTTCATTAGTTGCACCAGGTGTGCTCGAGCTATAATGCATGAGATACTTGAACTGGCTAGGGGTTTGTTGAGTTTCACGTTCCTAGAGACACTGTTGTAAGCATAGTTTGCAAGATCAAGCGTAAAGAAACAGTGGTTACACTACCTGGACGGGGCAGAAAAAGGAAGCTATCAACGGCTGCAACCAGATTTCTGAGAAAGCAGGTTCAGAAAAACTCTCAAGTTACTGCAAAAGGCAGGACTTGGTGGCAACAGGCACTGAAGTTTGTACAGTGAGGCGCATACTAAACGCAAATGGTTTCCATGCCAGAACTCCAAGACACCCCTACTGACCCAAAAACACAAGAAAATTCGGGCCCAATTTGCTTAAAATCATTTAAATGATCCACATAACTTTTGGGATTCTGTTCTTGGAGGAACTTTGCGGCTCTATGGAACAACGGTACGTCTGGAGGAAGAAGAATGAAGCATACATTCAAATGAGGAATAGGCTAAGATTCCTCAGAAATGCTGCCAGAAGCTGGTGTCTCATGTGCAGCAGATCATAACCACAAAAGGGTGCTCTACTAAGTACTAAAGATGCTTGCCATGAAGCGGTTAAATAATTTTGAGACTGCAGAAGTCATTAAGAGTTGTATTTTCATTTAAATTTGGGGAAACCACTTGAAAAATTCACTGTGTTGAGCTATTTCAATTACTTTTGTTTGATTTGTTTATTGCAAACAACCGAATGTCTGTAAATTTCCCTAACTTTAAAGTTAGTTAATCCAAAAATTTTTCAATTTACTCACTATCATGTTGTTCTCGCATATCACACATGCATTTAAACGTCCATGTTTATTACAGTATGTGCGTTGTAAAACTATTCATCACACAAACGAGCTAATATTTTGCACACAATATAGTAAATGGAATTTTTTTGTGTATGTCATGTGCACGGCTCCATACGTTATTGCCTGTGCCGCTGGCAACAGAATGGAAAGACTCAGAATCGGAAGGATGTGAGACTGACTGGCCGGACACCAGTTTACATTGCATGGTTCAAGTGACCCAATTCCGATTTTTCCCTCTCATGTGGCACAGATCGGATATGGCATGTGAACTTGTAAGCAGGAAAAAAAAACGCTTGAATTTCGATATCCTCAGATTGGATTCAGGCCTCACTCATATGTGGTAATAAATCCAATATGATTCGGATATGTGCATTTGCATCTGCCATGTAAGCTGTCAAATTGGATTTTCTCCAGTAAATGTGAGTTGTACGTCATTGAAAAAGGGAAGGAGAAGAAGTCAACTCAGGTGGACACGAACTGCAATCAAGGGCTCTCCTCTTTTTCTCTGCCTTATCAGAGCAATGTTTTGCTGACCTTTAAAGATAGAGTGCAAAGCAAAACACTGAATAATAATTTAGTCTGCATCCATTGCATATCGCGTCGTTTTACTTCCTTTTCCGGGTCCTTTTCCGTCTTGGGCTGTTTCGCCAGTGTACAATGTAAATATCTAGCCTGACAAGCCAGAACCACATCAAGATGTTGGGTCTGGAAACTCAAAATAAACAGGACTCAATCCGAGGGGCGGGACAAATGGTTATCTTTCAAATTCCCTCAGCACGCAATTGGATAGCGCTACAACCAACCAGAGCAAAGCGAAGCGGAGCTAGATGATAGATTAAACGTTCACCGTATCCGGTCAGCAAAACTCAGAATACATCTTCTCTTCTTAAGAATGATTTCAGCGCCGTTTTTTGTTCTTTTCTCAAAGAAAAGCTTAACAACAAGTCTTCCAGAGTCGCTGCCAAAGCCAAATCGAAAGACCGCTGTTCGCCTGCTTCTTTTGTTTTCAAGTAGCATGCGGAACCTCCGCAACTCTGCCGTCATTATGCTAAGCCCGCCCACCAACTCTATACACGATGTGATTGGCCTGACCAGAGTTTGGTTTTTCCAGCTCGCAGGTCTCCCGAGAGTTGCTAGACTAGCTCCAGCTCCAGGGTCGGTTTAAAAAGATGATAAAATGTAAGCGGGTCGTCAAATTTTTTTAATATAGTCACCAAATCGGAATTGTGCATCAAGACCTGCAGTGTAAATGCGTCCTAAATGTATGGCTGATTCTCATCTCTAATTATATTTTAACATATATTAACATAGAAAACAGCTATTTTAAATTGTAATAACATTTCACAATTTTTGATCAAATAATGCAGCCTCGGTGAGCAGAAGAGGTTTCTTTCTAAATCAAAAATTCATAATTATCCCAAACTCTATTACACTACCCGGTTTTGTCAGTTTCAGTAAATGGCTCCAGACTCACTCGGACAAGTGTCTGCGGGTGCGTGACTGCTCGGCGCGGTACGACTGGGCGATGCAGAAGGTGTCACCCAGTGCAGGGATGCAGGTCTCCAGGTAGAGCTGAGAGGACTGCGTCAGGTAAGCGTTCTCACCGAAGTAGTCGAGACTGAAGAGGGTGGAGCCGCCCTCAACCTGCGTCTGCACCAGAGTGGGCGGAGATATCTGAGGACCACAACAAACAAACCTCCACATTTAATAACATCACTTAAATCTGTACTCCAGAGTAGAGGCGGACAGTTGTGAAGTATTTTACGCTGCTTAAGTAAATTTTCAAGTGTCTGTACTTTTGAGTGTTTTTCTTTGGAAAACATTTCAAAGCATAATATTGTACTTTTTTTACTGCACTACATTTCATACTGAATATCATTTAATACTTAATTACATTAAAAATGTAGTATTTTCTTACTTTTACTTAAGTAAAAGTAATTCAAAGTTTAACTTGAGTACAAGAAAGTACTATATAAAAGGTGGGGTAAGTGTTATTTCAAAATGTCTACTAATGAAGGGGAGAATTGTGCGTTCAGTGCACGTCATTATTCAAAAGACACGGCACACAGAACGGACATTAGCCGAGCGACAACAGAAGGAGAGAGATGACAGATAAAAGAAAAAAGGGGAACAATTGGTTTTGTGGGCAAAGTCTGTGGTAACATACTATCAGGTCAGAGGTCAATCTACTGCGGGAACTTGACTCTCTCGTAAATGAGTGATTATTAACCAGTGATTATAGTTGAATGAATATTTTTCCTACAAAAACCCATCGCTTGGCTTGGTATGGATTACTTTTATGATGAATGGATGCAATTTTTGGAGTTTTTTAGAGTTTCTCCAAAAAGTGCATCCATTCATCATAAAAGTAATCCATACCCATATCCATATGCCTTCTGAAGCCAAGCAATGGGTTTCTGTAAGAAAAATGGGAAGGGCCAGGATATGATTTTATTTAACTCTGATTGTGTTCTGCTGAAAGAAGGAAGTCAATTCTGGGATCATTTTTATTTTAGGGTGAAATATCAAGGTGCCTGTCCTTAATGTGTGCACGTGCATGGCTTTCGGGAATGACCTCGCAGTAACCACGGCTGAAGAAATGATCCCGAAAACACTGCGTGACAGTGGATCGGACTTTCAGGATCTTGGAGACGTTTTCCCGCGGATCATCATGTGCCTGTTGTTCAGCTGCACGTCAACGTCAGACTCCTCGTTGAGCAGGTTATCAGCACCTCCCGCCGGAGCCAGACCGATCAGCTCCCAGAAATCACAGTGCAGCTCATGGCCACCCGGAGCCTAGCAAAAAAAAAAAAACATGAACTGCAAGGACAAAAAAAAAAAAACACTCTTTTATAACCCACCTCAAATAGGTATAGAAAAGAGTACATTTTAGCGGCATCTAGTGGTGAGGTTGCGAATTGCCCATCACTCACCCCTTCCTTTCAAAGCACATAGAGAAGCTACACTCTCAGAGTGGAGGTACAATTTTGTTTTTGTTTTTTGACAGTGTACATTGACTGACACAGGACAAAGACGCACTTTGACAGTCGGTTTGAGATATAGGCTATATTTCATTATTATGAGTATCGGATAGTTTTTAAAAATCAATCGATGGGGGGATCAAACAATACATTGGTACAAATAACCGAAGAATTGTTAAAGTCCTCATGAAATCAAAATTGACCCTATTTACCTTGTTAGCACATATTACAGGTCTTAGGGTGAACAATTAATCCGTGCAAGTTAATACACAGTAAAAAGTTTTTGACGCTGTAATCTTTAATCAAAGTCTGAAAAGTTACTTCCGGTCTGGAAATGGAAGTTCCTTCTCAGATGATGTCAGTTTGACGGCTTAGGTTTGAAAATGCGTAACCACTCCCCTCCAACCGTTAGTCTGCTACGAGCGAGAGATGGCAAGGAGGAGCGCTGAAGTAAAACCCTGCCCGCTATTCAATATTCCGTTTCACTTGGAAATACATCACAGCACTGAAGAAAACTCACTTGCTACTTCCGGTTCAGTGGGACTTTAATGAATGTTATAAGTAAAATATTTGGGGTTTAAAACAACATATTGTAATGCAATTCAAAGAGTTCAGGTTGATTGAAAGTCATTTTAATGGCAAAGAGTGTCCCAAATTCCAATCAACCTGAACTCTTTGAATTGCATTACAATATGTTGTTTTAAACCCCAAATATTTTACTTATATCTGTCACATGCCTGTCCTGTCTTGTGTGCACATGTGGGTTTTGTTAGTGTGGCCATGTACCTCTGTCTTTGTTAGATCCCACCCCCTTGTTATCTCGTTTTTGGTTTCATTTGCCCCACCTGTGTTCCCTCATTCCCAGCTTGATTTCTCCCCTTTATATACTCCTTGTGTTTGTCAGTCTTTGTCGGATCGTTGTATTGTCTACGTCTCCCGTTTCCTGTTCCCCAGTTGGTATGTTAAGTTTATGGTTTTCTAGTTTATGTTTGTCCCCCTCATGGGTTTTGTTTTGTGTTTATGTTTATTTGTCTGTAAATAAATACACCCTTTTTGCACTTTAGTCCTCGCACTAGTTTTCCTTTGTTGAACGTGACAATAACACTCTTCATTAACAATTCTTCGGTTATTTGTACCGATGTCATTGTTTCAATATAGCTAACTACTTTTTGATAGTAACTTTGTAGTATAGCTAACTACTTTTTCAGAAGGGTAGCTTAAATGAGCGGGGCACAACCTAACGCTTTTTTACTTGACTTGAGCAAATGACAGCTTAAAATGTTATCTGACATAATCAAAAAAATATCCAGAACAAACTAAAATATTTTGCTAAATAAAATAGTTATTAACATTTTGAAATAAAATAATGCAATTTTTTTTATCATTAAAAATACACACATTTTAGATTTTGACGACAAATACATTGCTAAATACAGCTATACAGCAAAGTTAAAAAGCAAATAATAATGAACAATTTCTGAACATTGTCTCTCAGTCATTATTCACCTTTTTCTCATGCTTTCTCAAAAGAATTCATAAACGTATAGAATATAATAGCATATTTCTTATAGGGGCTCATTGTAACGCAATGTTACAACGCACCCCACCTGTGCAACTGGGATTTCAATCGCGGCTCGTGTCTTCTGCTGGTTAGATCAGAATTAAAGAACGATCTCAACTGTTAAATAACAAATATAAGATTACAATAATATCAGATTTGTCTTATTTTAAATAAACACAAAAAACAGAGATGAAAAATAAATTTAAGAAAGAAATTTACTTTTGCTATGGTTAAATGAATGTTCAGTGATATCTTCCAAAGATTTTTAAAATTTTGGCGCATTTTTATTTCTCTATATAGTGTTGATATAGCAACTAGCAAAAACACAAAGTTTCGTCATCCTGGCATGTGTGAAAAGTGTTAAACCATGCGTGTTACAATTAACCCTGCGTTAGGTTGTGCCCCGCGCTCCCCTAACTACTTACTAGTAACTTGTAGCTTGTCAAAATACAGTTTCAGAGTAGCTTTCCTAACACTGCTGTTAATAAATGAATCAGGGTAATTTCTCACCTGTTTGCCCTCAGGAACAGGTTTCACAGTTCCGTACAGAGCGACAGTACTCTCCGTAGACAACACCAGTCCATTATAACACTGACACTGCACACAACACACACATCCATCATCTCAGAGACCATCTGAACTTTCACTTCTCACATTCAATATTATCAAACACAGCTGTTTTGGATAACCAGAACCCATTTCAGAGCAAATACAAATTCCAACTAGATGAGTAAAGTTTGTGAACAAAGTTGAGGTTTTTCCTTGTTCTATTTTGCTAACACGTTTTAACATGTTGATAACGGTTATAATATAACATGATAACCCGCAGTTAACTTGAATTGACAAGTTGCTGATATCAATCAGGTAATCATGCTTTACCACATTAGCATGTTGCTAGCATGAATTAAGCTTTTTTTTTTTTTGCTGGCATGATTAATCAAATATCGTTACAATTCTAAAAAATATATTTATAATACACTACCGTTCAAAAGATGTTCTTATTTTTTAAAGAAAATGTTTATTCATCAAGGACGCATTAAATTGATCTAAAGTGACAGTAGAGACGTACACTCACCTAAAGGATTATTAGGAACACCTGTTCAATTTTTAATTAATGCAATTATCTAATCAACCAATCACATGGAAGTTTCTTCAATGCATTTAGGGGTGTGGTCCTGGTCAAGACAATCTCCTGAACTCCAAACTGAATTTCAGAATGGGAAAGAAAGGTGATTTAAGCAATTTTGAGCGTGGCATGGTTGTTGGTGCCAGACGGGGCCGGTCTGAGTATTTCACAATCTGCTCAGTTACTGGGATTTTCACGCTCAACCATTTCTAGGGTTTACAAAGAATGGTGTGAAAAGGGAAAAACATCCAGTATGCGGCAGTCCTGTGGGCCAAAATGCCTTGTTGATGCTAGAGGTCAGAGGAGAATGGGCCGACTGATTCAAGCTGATAGAAGAGCAACTTTGACTGAAATAACCACTTGTTACAACCGAGGTATGCAGCAAAGCATTTGTGAAGCCACAACACGCACAACCTTGAGGCGGATGGGCTACAACAGCAGAAGACCCCACCGGGTACCACACATCTCCTCTACAAATAGGAAAAAGAGGCTACAATTTGCACGAGCTTACCAACATTGGACAGTTGAAGACTGGAAAAATGTTGCCTGGTCTGATGAGTCTCGATTTCTGTTGAGACATTCAGATGGTAGAGTAGGAATTTGAATTCTGAATGAGTAAACTTTTTTTGAGAACATGGATCCATCATGCCTTGTTTCCACTGTGCAGGCTGGTGGTGGTGGTGTAATGGTGTGGGGGATGTTTTCTTGACACACTTTAGGCCCCTTAGTGCCAATTGGGCATCATTTAAATGCCACGGCCTACCTGAGCATGGTTTCTGATCATGTCCATCCCTTTATGACCACCGTCCTCTGATGGCTACTTCCAGCAGGATAATGCACCATGTCACAAAGCTCGAATCATTTCAAATTGGTTACTTGAACATGACAATGAGTTCACTGTACTAAAATGGCCCCCACAGTCACCAGATCTCAACCCAATAGAGCATCTTTGGGATGTGGTGGAATGGGAGCTTTGTGCCCTGGATGTGCTTTCCACAAATCTCCATCAACTGCAAGATGCTATCCTATCAATATGGGCCAACATTTCTAAAGAATGCTTTCAGCACCTTGTTGAATCAATGCCACGTAGAATTAAGGCAGTTCTGAAGGCGAAAGGGGGTCAAACACAGTATTAGTATGGAGTTCCTAGTAATCTTTTAGGTGAGTGTATACTGTTACAAATAAATGTTGTTCTTTTGAGCTTTCTAATCAACAATGTATGTTTGTAGAGCATTTCTGAAGAATCATGTGACACTGAAAACTGGAGTAATGATGCAGAAAATTCAGCTTCACAGGAATAAATTACATGTTACAATGTAATTCACAAAGAAAACAGCTATTTTAAATTCTAATAATATTTCACAATTTTACTGTATTTTCGATCAATGAATGCAGCCTTGGTGTGCAGAAGAGACTTTCCAAACCCAAACTTTTGACCGATAATGTACACTATATTATAATTGTATTTCATTTTATATCATTTTTGTTTTATTGTTTTTTATTTAGGGCATTGTCTGGCCTTAATCCTAAAATATAAAAGCACTGAAAACTAACAGAGTAAATAGGACTAATTTACACATTTATAATTGTGTAAAAAATCGACACACACACACACACACACACAGTACCAGTTTGTCCGTGAGAACACACTGCAGGAAACCCGTTCCGTCACGTAGCACAATAAACAGAAGGTTCTTTCCTGATAAAAACATTAGCAAATAAATTTTAAATCGATGTATACTGTATATTTTTGCTAAAGCTGAGCTTTATAAATATGTGAAGTTCTGAAGCAGGAGATTCAGACAGAAGCCATTCAATCAGACTGCTGAGAAAGACAGAATCGATTCTGAATGAACAAACACACAAAATCTGCTCACCTTGTCTGCGTGACCGATGGACCCAACCGAACACCTTCACCCTCTGTTCTCTGAGCGGCTCCAGTTTATCAATCTTCACCTGAGCGTGACAGTAAACAAATCAGAAAATCTCGATATAGCAGACTTTCACTTTCATATCAACTTATCTGCCGACAGAAAATAAAACCTAGAAGGTCATTTAACAATAGAATTGAAGGCACAATTCGATTTAAATCTGGAAAGAAATTTTTATCTGATTAAAAGGTTGGTGAAACCCAAAAATAATGCATTTAAAATAAAAATATTAGCCGTGTGAAACTTTAAATCCAACTACTTTCTCAACTGGATTGAATAATACTTTCTGCATGCATTTACGTCTTACAAAAGCAATGAATTATACACTTTGAGAGTCAAAAATCTGATCAAATTGGTTTGAAATAGCAAAATTGATATCTGACTTTTGTTTTTAAAAAGCAACATTTAACATTTCCATTTTGATAGTAATCAGAGATCTATGGAAGCTTATTTCCACCAATGGAATAAAGAAAGCATAATTGCGTTCTCATAATTCAGATTTTTTTATCTTGTAATTTTAGTTTATATCTCACAATTCAGACTCTCGCAGTTCTGAGACTGGGAAATATTCTCAATATTCTTACATCATAATTGATGTAAACTAAAGTAAAGGAAGAGAAAAGGAAAAATTAAGAGATGAAAAAAAAAGAACTCAAGAATTCAAAATTTAGTCAAGACTGTAAAAATTGTGAAATGTAAACTCAAATGTAACGTTTTTAGAGATGCAAACTTGCAGATGATTATTAACTACACCCATCACTGCCCCTAAAACCACCTCAGACTGTAACTCACGGTTTTGGGTTCAGGAAGGCTGGGGTCATTCTTGATGATGATCTTTTTAGCTTCTTCCAGATTCTTCTCTCTGCGTTCAGCATCTTCAGACTGTCAATCATGACATCAAACAGGCAGAGGTAAAAAAACATGATACATACAACATGAATTATTGGTCTATAATCACAGAATGTTCCAGGTACCTCCTTTGTGTCTTTGTTCTCACCCTTCATTTGCTCTCGATTAAAGATCTTCTTTGTGCTCTTCATTTGAGTCTTAGAAATGACGGCCCAACGCTGACAACACAAACACACCAACTATTATGTTACAGGTTAATTGCTATTCCTACAAAACTTTGCTAAGTTATTTCAATATTGATCAAATATACACAAATTTTGAATGCAGAATGACAACAAAAATGCATGAACATGAAAACAAAAATGCATGTGTGACAATGTTAGACTTAAGATTCATTTTAGTTTCTTTCATCTTGTTAAAGGGGATCTTCAGCGCTGGGAAGATGAATGTGTATTTAAACTGGGTAATTTATGTAGTAGAAATGTGATATTATTTTTTAATTTGGTACCTTCTAGACTTAGAAAAGCCAGAAAATATATTTTTGGCTCATGTGGATGAAAGACAACAACTCCCAGAATGCACTTGCTTTGCTGCCCTACGAGGCCACTCCCAAAGCCACGGCTACTGGTTCACTTGCCCACTGCGGCACCGCCCCTACCATTGTCTTCATTTTCATAATATTAAAATAATAACAGAAACTACAATTAAAATCTGAACACGTCTGTTCAATATAATGTGAGTGAGCCGATTGAGTGTCACAGCACAGACGCAGCATTACATTCATCACGAGAGCGCAGAGCTGAGGTAATCACGGCATACATTCACGGAGCGTGTTCAGTCTGGCACGTTTTCAGTTCATGTCCATGGAAGCTTAACTTTCATAGGAATTCATTTGTAAAGTTGAAACTGGAAGACTTTGCTCCGCACCGCTCCGTTTACATGAATGCCCGCAGCTGCGCGAGCCGAGTGCTGTGAGTGCGATCATGGGCGGGTTGAAAACATAAGGAACTAGCTCCTTCTACTGGCTGTAGTCTTTAGCCTCTGGCCAAAAAATCCTCAGATGATGCTAAATGACGAAATTTGTGTCAACTGAGGATTTTTTCCAGAAATAAAATACATAAATCTCTAGTCTCGGGGATATGAGGGGGGAAGCATGATCATTCGAATATACAAACGGATTTCTACTGATACAAAGCTTAATGCAACTCGCTGAAGTAACCCTTTAACATGACTTATCAAAACAGATACTTTATAGCTAATACAACATTTCCTTATTTCAAAATACAACCCATAGACTTTTTATATCATGCATTCAGAAAGTATTTAGACCCCCTTCACTTTATTCAATTTTGCCCAGTCTTTCAGGAATTGACCGCAGGCTCTTAAAATGATTAAATATGAGTGTTACAAAGTTCTTTGTTCAGGCAAACATTTAAAAGACTTTAATAAATAAATAATCTAAACAAAAGATGCTGCCACGTACGCACACACATAATAAAACATAAACAAAACACAACATAAAAGTCCAGGCCTGGTCCTCTCTCCTTCCTCCCGGGTTTCAACATCAATGTAACAAAGTTCTTTGTTATGGGAAGGACGAGGCGGGATCCAGCGAACATTTAAAAGGCTTCAATCCATAATAAACAAACTGAAAGTAGAACGCAGGCAGCCCCTCACGGACGGCTGCTGCGCACACACATAATAAAACGTAAACAAAACAAAACATAAAATCCAGTCCTGGTCCGCTCTCGTCCTTCACTGGTGTCACTCGTCCTTATATGCCTTATATTATATGACTATATAAACCTTGCTCGCTCCTCCCACGTCTCTCGCTCACCCACCTCCCCACAATGAGATATAATTCATTATGGATGTATAAAATGGGCAATCTTTGCTCTTATTAATTTATTACTTGTCCCTAAGCAAATCAAATTAGGTTAAGGGCTGTTAACTTCAATAATTTTAGATTTAGGCTATATTTAAATTCAATCTTGTACTAGAGCACTGCTTTTGCATGTTTGACGTGTTGTATACATGTGCTCATTTCCTATTGTCTTTTAAAATGGCCATTGTTGTTAATTTAAATATTGTTGTTCAATAAATATTACTTTTATATAAATTATATGCGTTAGTTAGCCTAGAAATCTAGACGCACCCTAGCGGCAGCAAATCTAATTTGCCGCGAGTGTGGTCTAACAACTCTTGGTAGTCTCGCGAGCTGGAAAAACCAAACTCTGTTCAGGCCAGTCACATCGTATATAGAGTTGGTGGGCGGGCTTAACATAATGACGGCGGAGGTTCCGCATGCTACTTGTAAACAAAGAAGCTGGCGAACGGCGGTCTTTCGAATCGGCTGTGACTCTGGAAGACTTGGAGTTAAGCTTTTCTTTGAGAAAAGAACAAAGAAGTCATTCTTAAGAAGGGAAGATGTGTTCAGAGTTTTGCCGACCGGATACGGCGAAAGTTTAATCTATCAACTAGCTTCGCTTCACGTTGCTCTGGTTGGTTGTAGCGCTATCCAATTGCGTGCAGTGGGAATTTGAAAGACAACCATTTATCCCACCCCTCGGATTGAGCCCTGTCAATTTTGAGTTCCTGATGTGGGTCTGGCTTGTCAGGCTATGCGTTAGTGGTAGTGATTTGGACTTCTGTGAAAGTTACATTATTTGCACCATTAGATGGCGAAAAAGACTTTGTGAGTAAGTCAGTTGCAAAATACTTTAAATTCAAAGGGACTGGATATAAACAGAAGCTGTTAGCTGTTAGCTGTCATGGGAAATTCCCTTAAAGCTGCAGTCCGTAACTTTTTTGGTTAAAAGTTATCCAAAAACAATTTGAGCAAGTTCATAACCAGCCAATGTTCAAAAAAATCTCCTTATTTACCTTAGCCCGATTCACAGCGGTAAGCTTGTAATAATGTGCTTGTAGTGTTCCGTGGGAAATACGAGCTTCTGCCATTTGTCTTTGCGTCATTACGTCATGTCTGTATACATAAAAGAGTGCGGGCTAGTAGGCTAGATGTCAGGAACCAATCTGTTAAAGGTTCAGTGTGTAAATTTTAATGCATCTAGCGGTGAGGTTGCGAATTGCAACCACCCACCCCTCCCTTTCAAAGCACATAGAGAAGCTACGATGGCCGACACAGGACAAAAAAGTCGTAGTCTGAGACAGCAGAGAGTGACTAGGGCTCTGTAGAGAAGTTTGTCCGTTTAGGGCTACTGTAGAAACATGGCGGCGCAAAATGGCGACTTCACTGTAAGTGGACCCGCGGTGTATGTAGATAGAAAAGGCTCATTCGAAGGTAATAAAACATAATGGTTCATTATGTAAGGTCTTTATACACAACTGAAAACATAGTTATGTATATTATATTGCATTTCTGTCAATAGATACTCCTAAATATTACACAGTGGATCTTTAAATGAATATTTATATTATTATTTTTATGAGATTTATCAGATTATTCTTGTTAAGGTTAGTTAGTTAGTTAGTTAGTTAGTTAGTTAGTGTTAGTTGCAGGTTTACACACCTCTCCTTCCTTTTGAGAATCCACATAGATCACTGGAAAAGGTTCTTTTCCCACAAACAACAGTGCCTGAAAACATTTAGGAAATATGAATGAGAAAAGTATGAAACAAAACACAGAAAATGGCATCATATAGCAAAGCAGAGAAAACTCACAGCACCTTGAGTGGAGTTTTAAAGGGTTTCTTCTCAGATCCATCTCCATCCACATCACTGCCCTGTTTATCAGACACGTACAGTTCTTCTGCAAGACGAAACAACAGCAGATTTAACATTTCAAACTATGCTATCAAACAAAAAAAATATTTTTACATAACCCATTCCTGGCACTATGATTTAAACTATTCTTCGATCAGTCAGATTGTTTTTGATTAATCAAAATCAACATATACGTTTTTATTTACAAAATTGTAAAGCATTTATTGCAACGGGTTATTGCACATGTACATGCACATGCACACACAAACTGGCATATGTGGTTTACAGAGCATATGTAATAGTTTCATACTATACAAACCAGTCATTCTATCCACCAACAATAACTCTACTTCTAAAACTACCCATCACACAAAAAACCTACACCTTTTTGTTGTAATATCCATGTCTTTACACATTTGTGTCCTCATAAACCACGATATGCCAGACCCCTCTCTCTCTCTCTCTCTCTCTCTCTCTCTCTCTCTTTCTCTCATACACACACACACACACACACACACACACACACACACTTAACAGGATTCTTTGATTGATAAAAAGAAAATAACATTTATTTGGAATAAAAATCTTTTGATCCAATAAAGTGGAGAAACTATGACTTACTTTCATCACGCTGGTTCCTCGAAAAAAACAGTACGATTTTTCCACAGACTTTTTGATTATCGAAAAAACCATCACCATGGTCACACGATTTCACCATCATAAGCTTCCGACAACTCTTTTATTCTTTATCTAAAAACATTTTCCCTGAAAGTTAAGAGTGCAATATAATAACCATATATAGGCTGTAAAAGTAGACTGGGCTTATTACATGTTCAGCGTGATGACGTTTAATGTCTTCGATAGACTATTATTAACCCACTTGTTTGGAACGTTTTTATTTTTTTTAGACATGTAAATGCTTTAAAAAATCATGGGTAGGTTAATACTGATGTATTATGTTGTATAATAAAATGTATCTTAAACTTGTGTTAACCACGGATCATATTTCAGCCATTTAAAGGTGCACTATGTCCTTTTCCCGCCCGCTAGAGACATAAACAGTAAAAGAAATGGACACAGTGACCCCAAAGGCTTCGACGGGGGAAAGTGAAGTCAGTTAGAAGCACTCACTTCCTGATGGCTGAGCGTACTGCATAGCCTCAGACTGAGCTTGACGACGTAGATGTGATGTGAGCAACCTGTCTGACAGTTAGTCTTCTAGTAGTTGTGCAGTAAAATCTGAATCATGTTGAAATATTTTGTCCCGTTGCTTTTGGCTCTTTATGGGATTCTCCCATGCTTCTCTCTTGTGTTTATCAGACTTTATGCCTCCGCGTCCCCCCAATTGCCTCATAGACAGTAAAAGATTGCCTGTGAGCTTCTCCTCCTGTCTATACGGTAATTTATTTTTCAAAAACGGCTTCTACGAGGCGATAGTGTAAGATACAAGGAAATTGAACCTTTTATATATTGTTGTGTTTCTTTAGAAATAAACAATAGACAAATGGAGTCTTTTAACGCCTCAGATGTTAAGTATTCGCTGTCAAAGTGAAGCCAAAATGAATGGGAGTCAATGGAATGCTAGCAGCAGGTGATGGCTTGGTTAGCAATGGCCGCCCCTATGTACGGTACGGTACGCTTTCCGGTTGCTGGATTACCCCCCTTGGCTAGAGGTAGCCTATTCAAAACAGTTTTTTTGATGCCAATTCGTTTGATGACGCCAAGATTGAGTGCAGAATCTTGGGACATGATCTTCACCTTACAGTCAGTGGAAAAGAATCGGAATAGGACTCGGGCAGAAATAATGTTCATGGATGAGATTATTAACGTCACTGTGGTATGAACCACAGCAGGACTGAGTGTTGCGGGAGCTTAGCAAGGCCGCTAGAGCGATTGTTAATAACATGAACGCAACACACGCCTTGTGAGCAGCGGGACTTTTATTACACTGCATTTACACGGAGCGTCGGCGTTAAGGCATGATGGAGGGCGTGGCTGAAGCTTGGTGCTGATGCGAATGTCATAGTGACTTGCCAATCACATTACTTGCCGCTTGGACCACAACACAAAAAATGCGCCATTTGACAGCTAGTCTGTGAGACGAAATGGATGCCGATTTGGTTGTACTTGCGATTGCCTGTGTAGTTAATTCACCAGTGTTTTACATGCAATTGGCTTGCATCTGCTCTAGGGTGTTTGCATCTGATTACGTCCCGGTTCCTTGGTTAAAATATAAGTTTTGTCACCATTTACAAATAATTTAAAATATTTGGGATATTGTAAGTACTCAACTGAACAAAATATTTAACACTGGCCTAGTGGTTTTTGGATATTTTACTGAAAAAATGTTACATAGTGCACCTTTAGCCAAAAACTCCATTGACTTTGGATATGGAGTGCTAAAACGCTAACTAGTTTAGTTTTTGGCCTACAAAAGTGCGTCGTACTGTAGTTCTAACACTCTATTTAAATGTCTTAATGTCACATTTCAAATAAATCGCAAAAAATTTATTAAGATACATTCACATTTAAAACATTATTTTGACGGTTTGTTACTGTATTTTTACAGCATTTTATATCAAATAAATGCACACTTTAAATGTACTAATTACTTTGAATTGTAATACAATTTTCACAATAATACTGTTTTTACCGTATTTTTGATTAAATAAATGGACCAAGGTGTGTACACAGCATTGAATCTGGCACCGTGCAAAAAGTTTGGACACCCCTGACTTACCACGTGAACGGAGAGATGGCAGTCTGGACACTTTCAGATCCCGAGCGCCACTGAGTGTGAATTCAGGGTGATTGGGACACTTTTTGTCATTGAGATAACTTGGAAAAAATGTCCCAATCACCCATGAATTCACCCCTATCTAATCTTGTGGATTAGGCCTACTGTCCCTCCTACACGAGTAACGTTAGCCTACGTGTGGTCGCGAATACCGAAAGTGAAAGTAAAAAGCGAGTGCACATTCAAATTTCCGAACAGCATATCCCTAAAGTATAGTATATAATATCTACTAGCTTATATTAACATTAATATCTAATAATAGCCTATAATATAGTGTGCACTGGACTATGTATAAGTAAAATACAGTATGTATAGTTCAGAATATGACGAAACACTGCTTAGAATATGCAGCAGCAACTTCATCTCCATAATTATCAAACTCACTTAACGACATCAGACCGACACCCTCGTCCGCCATATTTTGCTCTATAGACCTCAGATGAGTTTTGTCCGGATCGGTTCGGCAGTTGTTTTCAACGCGGCGTTAATCGGATCGTCCGTCTTTTGTCCTGTCGCTGCACACGCACACGAGCTTCTGGCGACGCATGCGCAAAAGCGCGAACTCTTCACTGTTGTCGCTTCAGCAGCGGATTGGTACGTTCACCAAATGACTCAAATGCGCCTCGCCGTAAAAGTAACCGAGGGTGCGTCTCAATCAGCTCCTAGTCAGGGCACTGATCAGGATAAAGGCTAAGTCAATACAGACAGAGTGCATTTAGGCCACTCTCACACGCAGTCACTCCATTGACTTTGTATTGAGTGAAGCGGTCGCCTTGTCATTTTTGACTTATAACAAAAAACAGAACAATGTCTAAAAGCTGCTATGTAACAGGGTGTACAGAAAACAAGCTAAAATACACAGAACTAAGTTTTTATAAGCTGTCGACTCAAAATACAAGCGTTGAGACAAAAGTGGATACCGGCAATGACGTGAAGCATCAGCAGGAAGAATGGGTTACTTTTTGGATCCTGACACTCAGTATGCCTACATGTGCAGTAAACATTGTCACTGTTCAATCAAATATCCAAATGTCAGTTTTATATATTATATTTCCTGTAACGTTAGCTGATTACATTCCCCTAGTGGGTGTAGTGTAATGCGCTCTGTCTCAATTGCCGGTGTCTACTTTTGTGTCCTTAAATGCTCGTTTTTTGGGTCAACAGCTTATAAAAACTTCTGTGTTTTTGGTTCTGTGTTTTTTTAGCTTGTTTGCTGTATGCTTTGTCACATATCAGCTTTTAGACATTGTTCTGTTTTTTGTTATAATTCAGACATGACAAGGCCGATCCACGCAATACAAAGTCAATGGAGACGGTTGGTTTGTTCATTATTTGAGCATTCATTAGGGCATTATTTGAGGGGACAGCAATTTGTAGTGGTGTCCGAAACAAAGGTGGACATTATTGAGTGCACTCATTCAATCCCACATTGCACAGCAATAACGAGTGTAACGTAACACCCGTTTACACACACCAGCTGCCCGAAGTGAACTTTATTAGTGGACTAACGTAGGGAATAGTGTATGGTGAATGGAGCTTTAGGGGGCCATTTCGAATTCATCCCGAGAGCTTCGTGAATTTGAGGGGGGCCAAAAATGTGTTTTGCCAATGTCACATTTTGGGTTGTGGCATGGAGAGCAGCATGTTGTAAGAACAGATATAAAGTGCATTTAGCTTGAGTAAAGTTTTAAAGATCTCTCGCAGCAAGGGTTGTTGTTGTTGTTTAAATTCACTCAGGGATATTAATGACATGACAGTCTTGTTTAATCTTGAACTGTATATTATCATTTAATTAGGGCTAACCTATAGCTTCGATATTTGACCTGTTTATGATTTAAAAAAACAGTTATAACTTTCTCATTTCTATCAGAAATACACACAAACCATAACCAGTTTTTGGTATTTCAAATGAAATAGCGAGAAATATTCAATCTTCCCAGCTCCATTTTATTTGTAATCACAACATATGCTTTTAGTCCAAAACAAAAAATATTGATAGATTTCAATGTTTACCTAATATTTCTTAATAAAAGCTATTAAATTCCCTCAAAATTTTTAGATGATGAGCGAGGTGACTGGCCCATCAGCACAAGCTGCATGCACTGTAAAATCAAATTAGTTAGACTTACTTTAAAAAAGCATTCAAAATGATTGCCTTAAAAAAAACAAGTAAAGTGAAATAGGAATAGTATGTTGTGCTAACAAATGCTTAGTTAGTACTTAAACAAGAGTTCTAGTAACTAAAAAAGAACTGTAGTACTTGATAATTTACTAGATGGATTATATCAACCCAATTAAAAGTTTCACAAGGCGTTTATGACATACGCGTTAGCAATAAAATTGTAAAAGATCATTATACGAAATGAAGGGAAGTGTTATGTAGGTTGCTTTTAAGGTGACTTAATTTCTGACTTAATCATTAACGTTTGTTAATTATTCAATCAGAAGCTGGGTCAACTTTTAAAAACAACCTATCTATTACTTCTCTTCCTTTGAAACCAAACCACTGTGGTTGTGGCATTGCTGCATCAAGGAAGATAATTACAATAATATGGATGTTCCAAGTGCCCAACCAAAGAGAATACTGATCACCATAATGGTGAGTTTTTGTTGTTGTTGTTTTTTTTGCTTGGCACTCAAACCAATCAATTAAACTTAACTTGGGTTTTCTGAGTAAACAAGGCATAGTTTGTAAATAGTACTAGATTACTAGAGTAAAAAAAAACTCATAAGTGTTAAAATCAATGTTGGATTTTACAGCGCAGAGAGCACTGACTAGTGTTGTAGTCAAGATCACCTAATCCGAGACAGAGTTGAGACCAAGACCATGTGTTGAGACCAAGACAAGACCAAGACTTTGAGGGGTTGGGACCAAGAGAAGACCAAGACCAAAGCAGGTTGAGACCGAGTCAAGACCAAGACCAGACCAGCACTCCTTAAATTCAAAAGATCCACATTACTGCCTGAGAAATTACTTATTTTTAATCAATAAACATAGTTAGAATAAGACACTATATAGAGAGCTGTTATACCAATCAAATTAAATCATTAACAACAAAATCCATCTTTGCACTGCAGAGAGTAATGAAGATGCCTCTGAAATAAATTACAAATGCATAATGTTGAGAATAACGTTTTAATATATTTTTTTAATATTTAGTTTGTATAAAAGCAATATAATGTTTGCAGTCATGATCAAATTTGTGAAAACAGCTCTCTCGCTCTTGTGATATTGCTTAATTATATCACATTATAATATAAAAATCCAGATCTCATACAATAACTTTTTGCAACAATATCTTGAATTTTGTGAGCATTTGTATTCATTTATGTGTAATTTGTGACACAATCCCTCATTTCTGAACTGGCACAATAAATAAATCAAAGTAGAAATAAGTTATTGATTGCATCTAAAGCAGTAAGTTTTACATCCAATCACATTAATGATGTTAATAAATAAATCAGACAATGCACCAGCAATTTAGTGATATCCCAGTTGTGGTTTTGAAACAAAATCCCGAGTCCTCTAAGTCTGAGCCCGAGACAAGAACGAGTACAAATGTGGTCGAGACCGAGACAAGACCAAGATCTTAAAAAAAAATGGTCTTAAGACCTGTCTCAAGACCAAGACCTGTCTCAAGTACTACAACACTAGCATTGACACTTAAACACCAACAGCTAATTGGTATGAATACAGTAGGCTACACTAGGCCTAAATGTTGTTTTATCATTAATTAGCCTAATCAATTTGACGACTACATGCATTAGCAGAGAAACAACAGCAGAAGCCTGTTTGCTGTTAGATTAAATGACTGGTTTCATGGTTCTGTCACTCATATTAGACATGTCATAAACACTGATCTTAATATCAATGGTCATTAAGTAAATCAGTTGGAAATGTCCAAGTCAATTCATGAACCGGACGCTCGCCACTGACGCTGAGGATCAGAACGGATTGATTGATTATGGTCCGGAAAATTACAGAAGATCAGCTAAATGGATTAAGAAATTGACCCCCTCCTTCCCTCATCTCATCGGCTACCCTGTCCCAATCTCTCTTGGTTGGGAGGTCAGCTTAACAGCTGGGTCCTGCTATCTTGCTTTTGTTCTCTGTGCACTGCCATATCTCCCTTCAAAGACAAGCCACAGAACTGCACTCGAAAAACACCTTAAGTTATGGCTAACATTCACATTCACACAACACACACACAACTCTTCATGACTCCTACTTGCATCATACACACCTCACCCCCCGTCCAACCGTCTGCCCCTCCCTTTCCTATCTCCCTTACTCAGTCCCACCAAAAAATCCCATCACGTGACCACGTGTACTGTGTACAATGTATGTTGTATGTGTACTATGTATGTGTACTAAATGCAATCTGCATTTCTTTTTCTGGAGAGCGTGTGGCGCTTTAAATAGCTGCGGCTCGGAGGCTTGCTCCAAACTCATTTCGTTGCATTGTACTTGTACATGTGTAATGACAATAAACTTGAATCTAATCTAATCTAATAAACCTATGACGAAAAATACAGTACACCAGGGGTAGTGAATGTTAATCCTGGAGAGCCACTGCCCTGCAGGGTTTAGCCCCTAATCAAAAACACCTGAACAAGCTATCGTGTCTTCCGGATTACTAAAGTTTACAGGCAGGTGAGTGTTTTTTTTAGGGTTGGAGCTAAACTCTGCAGAGTCCAGGATCAAAGTTCATTACCCCTGCAGTATCCGCATTCTATATCTGTCAGATATAAACTAACAGATATAAACATTTATAGAAACGACGATTACAACAATGTATTGTTTCATTGTATTTTTCATGCGATTTGGGGTATCATTATAAGAATAAAGGATGTTTAGGCTATAGTTAGGGGAAATATTGGCTGTATTAAGAACAAAAGGGCATGGCCGAAAAAGCCTGCGCCAAATGTACAGAACACAATAAAACAGCTATCATCACTCATGTGGAGTTCAAGAGTTCATTAAATATTGGTACAGTGAATTATAATTTAACTTTGGATTATGTTATGTCATCAGCCACGGTCGCACCCTTGAACATGAACAACTAAGGAATGACTCATATTAAGTTCCATGAAGTTCCATAAAATTGTTAATGTAAATTATGATAGAAATGTGTGTTTCTTTTTAAAAATGTATTTAAAAAAATTATATTTTGTTAGGGCCTGTGTTGTATCCCGCGATGCCAGGTGGCTGCCACAAGCCCCGGTCTCTAAGCTGAATGACTCTCTCTGTGTTTTACAATTCAGAGGCTGCACCCTTTTTTTGCAATCTTTGCAACAATGAACATACATGAGCAATAACATTTAAATTGCATCAAAACATATACAATAATAAGCACAGGTTACAATAAAACATTAAAATAAAAGAAGGGAAATCCAATGTCCATAAACAAGAACAAATAATAACAAATGATCCAAAGAATAGATGTAAGGCTTTACAATAATTGACATTTGTTTTTCACAGTCTTCTTTTAAAATGAGTACAATTTTTTCACTGCCCATTCACATTTGTGGATGAAGAATTTTCCATATTTAATAAGTATTCACAATATACCAAATTTTGAAGTCAACAGTATATTCATTAAAAAATTAAACATCAGATTCTTTGAGTTGTAATTCAATCTGAGTGTTTTTTGTTTTTTTTAACAAAACGTCAAATCACACCATAATAGTTTTATGTAAACAATCATAATTCATACAATAAACAATACTCTCCTCTTCCTCTTTACAGAAAACACACTTCAAGGCAATATCTTTACACAATTTTGCAGTTTTAGAGGATATGTCTGAACCATGTATAATCTTACTATTTCAGGCTTTTAAATTTATTTTGGTGCACTGTATATTATTCCAAATGAAGCATTAGGGAGAAATTGTGTTTGTATACAATCATTCATATGATAATGCCTGTTTGAGAAAATTGGAAAGTTTTATGGGAAGATTGTTAATATTTAAAATACAATTAAGGAGAAATTCAATACCACCTACTTTTTCAAAAATAATATTAGGGATGTAATACCATTAGTTTATCTTTTGAAAAAATATAATTTTGTATTCATTTAATTTAAAAAACAGTGCTATATATTGTTATGAAGGGAGTAAAAAAAAAGGCAGATTAGGGAAATCCACATGGTCCATTTTAGGTTTAAATAGTAAAAATAATCCAAAGACAAAGATGATCCAGAACTGGGAACTACATTCAAAGACTGATAAACCATAATTGAAACAAGCACAATATAAACAGGGGAGACAAGCCTTGCATCTCAATTCGCATACTATCCATACTAAATTGTATTCGAAAATAGAATTAGTATGTCCCAAATCGTAGTATGGCCCTGTCCCAAATAGCATCCTAAAGTCTAAAGTCTTCCTCTGAGACCCTGTCCCAAATGGCACCCTAAACCCTCACAGTCTTCATCTGAGTCTGCTCTTTCATGACGTAATGCCGCTTTGACTGCCGGGTAGAAGTCTTCTGCGAGGCTCGTGAACTTGCGGGCTCAGTTAAAGTGCGCATCGAGGGCGCATAACAGCCGCAAAAGGTGCGCTCACGAGCACCCTTCTTTAAACTTAAATGACGAATGGGACACCATACAGTCCTGTGGACTTAACGGAGACGCGCACGCAGCGGCCATTGTAAGTCCACAAGACCGAAAGTGCACATGAAGTGTCCCATCTGGGACAGGGCCTCTGTTGAAAAGAGTATTCCAAAGATACCCAGATGGTCTACTATTTCCGGTCAGAGTTCGAAGTGCGGATTGACCACTGATCTATATAAATGACATTCAATTAAGTCATTTCATTTTCATAGATCAGTGGGATTAACGCACACTCTAACGGCTAATATTGCCCACAACCAATTGCGAGATGGATGAGGATTCAATTAAAACTTCAAACGCAGATAAAGTGTTAAAAAAAACTACAAGCATGACGGATGTGCGAGTCTGACGGTTAAGTAAAGAGGTTTAGATAAAGGGGTTTGAGTGATCAATTATCAGTATTTAACCTGACAAAAATATATTTATTCATGATTGCGTAATCATGTCAGAAAGGTCATGCTACACGTAGGCAGAAGTACCGCCCCCGTACAAAGCAAACATGGAAAGAACAATACAAATGTCCATTAGTGAAAAAAAAGGTAAAATATCAGGACATCTTCAAATCCTTTAAGATCAGCTTCCAGATGCTCACAAGAAAAGTCCAGGTGGGAGGTGGAGCGGAGGTGGAATAGGGGGAGGGACTGAAACAAAGCAGGAAACCAGGGCAGAGCAGGCTGGATGGGCGGCCAGGATGGAGCATAAAACTACCTCAGCAGTGCAGTTGGGGCTGAAGATCTCCATGGCAGAGCAGAAAACCAGCACAGCTGTGCAGACGGGCCTGCAGATCTCCATGGCGGAGCAGATGACCCCCACAGCAGCATAGGCAATACTTAAGACCCCCACAGCAGACCGGTGTCGCAGATGGAGCCAGTGTCAGTGGCATGCCTGTTCATGTCTAGTTTGGTTTTTATTATGGCTGTTACTTTATTTATAACGCTGTTTATACGTGAGTCTAGCTCCGAAACATATTTGAGAAACAGTTTAAGGAAGCTTGAGAGGAACTCCATTTTGATGTCCCAAAAACTCAGGGGCCCAGGGTGGAGCAGACAACTCAGAGGACCATGGAGGCTTCCTTTTCCACTAAGACACGCCCACCCTCCCACTCCGGTGGATTTATTACAGTACGAGGATGCACCATACTGTCACACTTTGGCTGAATCTGAAATCACCCCCTAAAGCCTCATTCACTATTCCCTACATTAGTCGACTAATATAGCTCACTTGAAGGAGTGAATGAAAATGAGAGTGTGAAGTCGGACAGCCGTTGAGTGTACATCGGCTGTACACTCGTTATTACGGTGCAATGTGGGATTGAATGTCCACTATGGTTTCGACACCATGCACTACAAATGGCTGTTCCCTCAAATAGTGCTGTGTTGTTTAAGGGTATAGGAGGCGATTTCGAATTCAGCCTTTGAGTTTGTTTCTTAGAGTTTGGGAAGGACGCTTAGAGTTCGTTTTTGATCTATTGTTCTTTTCATGCCTGTTTCTAGGTTGGTTTTCTTGATCTGTTAATTAGTCCCGTCATCCTCCGTTTCCCTCCCTGTTAGTCTCCTAGGTTACAAATGGTATAATTAAGTTGTCACAGGTGTTTCACATTTCTTTGATTGGTTTGTTCTGTCTATTTAAGCCCTGTGCGTCTTTCAGTTTATTGTCAGTTCTGTTGCATTAAGTTGGTTGTTCCTGTTCCTGTTCCTGTTCTTGTTCTTGTTCTTGTTTCTGTTCCTGTTGCTTTGATCCTGTTTTTTAATTTCTAAATAAAGACTGCTGCATTTAGATCCTGTTTCGTCTCTGCTGCAAACAACGTGTGCCAGAGAGAGCCTGGCAGACCTGTGAGAGTACGAGTATCATTTATATTTACATTTATGCATTTGGCAGACGCTTTGATCCAAAGCGACTTACAGTGCCCATATTACAGGGACAATCCCCCTGGAGCAACATGGAGTAAAGTGCCTTGCTCAAGGACGCTGGTGATGAACACTGGCATGTTCCATGGTTTAACCCACTGGACCACCATCTCACATCATTATATAATTTCAATACATTTAATGACTTTCAAACACATAATTATCATCAAATAAGACTAATTTGAATTTGAAAATACAGAAAGCAAAATGTTTTGTGCTCTTTATGCCAAAATTTGATATGCCTTATTTCCAGCACCTTGAAAAAAAAAAGGCTAATAATAATACTAAACAAAATGAGCTATGCCAACTAACTGGCAGAATTACATTTGTCTTTTTATGAGTGTAGTAAAACCATTATCTGTAAAGTAAGCATTAGTTCAGGTAACCAACTCTGCTGTTACATTGGTCAAGTCACCTTTATTTTGCTTATTTCAATTTAGTCATATTTCTGTTCGGTTGTAAAGCGAAATTGTTTTTGAGGAAAACAATATCCCTATGTTATGTCCTCTGGACCCATTTATTAAGAAAGTTAAAAGACAGGAATAGGCCAAAACAATGGATTTTTTTTTTTCATTTACCAATGAATTTTTTATCCAAACTTTCTATAAAGATGATTCTCAACTATGTTACGAAAGATATTACCGAATGATTTGATATAGCATTTTTGTTTTTTTATGCGAGCAAACATGGCTATTTTATTCTATGCAATGCAACACTGTATCTAATTTGCAAATTAATATATTTTGGGAGCAACATAGGCTAATGAAAAAAAGACGTGTAATAATGGGAGTAATAATTGGGAATATTTTTTTTATTAGAATGTCTCATATTTCATAAGAATATATCCAGATTTAAAGCTGTGACATGTTGTCAGAGAAATTCGCTAAAATATAATGTCCTCTACAGAGACAAAACATCTATTCTGTGTCCAGGAGGATATTTCTGTCCCGTGCAGAGTGAATCCAGCATTATGTTGACTACTGAAACTTTAAGGCATGCAAATGGCCATCTGTCCTCTATATCAGCATGAAAAACAATAGTTTTATTTAATGGATTTTATAGCCTCGAAAGAGAGCACACTGCGTACAATCACTAAAACGCTGTCGCTTTGTCAGTTCATCGCGATCTCACAAAGTTCTGTTATAATAAATGGAGCTGTCAACAATGCACAGTAAATCTCTTACTTAGCCTACATTGTGTCTTAACAAGAATGGGCTGATTAAATCCAAAAAGCTATTTTGGTTTTTCATCTTCATGGTTCACCCATACCGTTAGATGACTACTGGTATGGCAAAAAATATTTCCGTTGCATTACTGAATAAGAGACTAACCTTAGCCAATTGTCTTTATAAAGATTTATTTCTTGCAAGAAAGAGCCACAGTAAACACAATCATCAGTGTAACTGAAGACATAACAGAAATCAAAATCTCTTATACCCCCGGTGTCAAAACATGGTTGATGACGCTAGTGACATTGCTGTAATATGGAATGTGAAAACAACATGACAATCCCACATTTCTGTAGATGAAGAGGCACCACCCCTCCTCTCAACTCCTTCTCTCCGGTCGCTGGTGGAACCTTCCTGTAATGGCTTGCATGACCCCATGTGCGTCGTCATTAACGCCAAGGTCCTAGCCACCAAAGGTTGGTTTTCTTGTTCTGTTAATTACTCCCATTATCCTCCCTCCCTCCCACAGTTCATTGTCAGTTCTGTTGCATTAAGTTGGTTGTTCTGTTCCTGTTCCTTTTATCCTGTTTTTTTTATTTCTAAATTAAGGAGAAGGGGTTCAGCGAAAAATCGGCAGCTGGCAGCAGGAAGTTGATGCCAATGTCAGCCGACAATACCTGCCACTAAAACCGGACGTGGGCTGCCGTTTACAACCGGAAGTAGGCATTACCTGCCACTTTTAGCCAGGGGAAGAAAGGCTAATAATAACGAGTGATCATATGAATAATAGCCGAATCATAATTGTGATTTAGATTTTAAATGATTAAATTAAATCTTACTATAGTAGATAGACTAGTCTACTTTTTATATACAAAACATATGTATATCGTTCATTATAGCGTATTGTATATAGCTGTATCATACAAACATTTCAAGTTCAGTTTTACACTGTAACTTAGTGAGTAAAAAAAAAAAATATATATATATATATATATATATATATATATATATATATATATATATATATATATATATATATATATATATATGATATTATTCTTGTTGATGTAGGCTGTATTTTGGTGGTTGTTGTTTGTTAGAAAAACAAGTGTGATAAGTATCAAACACATCCCACAAATAGATTATGTAATTCAGAAATGCTGAGCTATTCACAAAATGTAATAAATGTTTAATTAAAATGTTTTATTGAGAGTGAATTTAAGAGTGGAACTATCAAGACAGTGACTAAAAAAATCACTCCTCCAGCAACTGGCACCAATCACTGCAAAAACCTGGATGTGGGTGTTTTCAAATCAAACCACTTTTATTGTCACACCAGCAACAGCACATATGTGCCATTCAAGAGCAGTGCAGAATACAATTAGACATTCTTTGCAGATAACAATACACATTATACACAATAAATAATGTACATATTATACACACAATACATAATTATATGAATGCTACTGTATACCAAAAACGCTTTACAACCATGTCAGGGGTCTCTCCTCAACCGCCACTAGTGTTCAGCATCCTTGGCATCACATTATACAGTTGCAGATATACATTGGGTTGATAAGTAGGTGATGGCAGAATCGATAATGGTGTTAAAAGTGCAGTGCATAATACATTAGATTCTAGTTTGGTTGAATTTGTGGTGATGAAGTGTAAAGTGCAGCGCATGGCATAGGACAGAGTGGGCTGTGTAAGGCGCATCAGTTCTGGGTGTTCAGCAGCCTGATAGCCTGAGAGAAGAAGCTGTCCCTCAGTCGGCTCATGTGGGGCTGGATGCTGCAGAGAGAGCAGTCCGTGGCTCGGATGGCCACTGATGATCCTCCGGGCTTTCATATACACCGCCTGGAGGGAGGGAAGCTCACCTCCTACAACATGGCTTGTAGATCACCAGCAAGTACCAAGTGCTCTCGATGCTCTCTGCAGTGCAGGTGTAGAATGATCTGTGGATGTTGGGGAACTTGGGGCTGATTCCAAACTCCCTCTGGCACCTGAGGTATAAAAGAGGTGCTGACGTGCCTTCTTCAGCTCTGCATCTGTGTGAGCAGACCAGGTGAGATCTTTAGTGATGTGAACTTAAAGCACAGGTGTCCAGTCGATGGTGACAGGGTGTGTTCTCTGTCCTTTCCCTGAAATCTACCACCAGCTGCTTGGTGTTGTTGATGTTGAGTGAGAGGTGGTTTTCCTGACACCAGTGTGTTTCTTGATGCATCTCTCTCCATTTTCCTCTTCCAGTGTAGCCGAGAGAATTCATAAGAAAACTGTTACATACACAAGATTTACATTGCCTTATTAACAGTATTATTAACTTATTAACAGTATTAACATCAATGTGAATACTATTCTTGTTGTATTTTGCCATCAAATACCTATTAAACAGTTATCACCTGATACACAGTGTTTAAAGGTTTCATGGCAGTGTCTACAGGTCTCCAATTCTTTTTGGCATGATACAGACTTTATACTTCATTTTGTTACATGTGTATAATGAAATTTGAAATCCATAAAAGTGAAACATCATAAGAGAGAAATATTCAGACATATGCCATGCCTATAAATTTGCCATTTTAACTATTTTTTATCAAATAAGTAAAAGAAAATAAATACACACTGTCAAATACAACCAGTGGAAGTGTGCTTTCAAACAGAATGAGTCTGTTCCACCAGAGTTTCAAATGCAAACATACAAGACGAGTTTTCAAAATCAGGATCACCCACCTCAATGACCACATGAAGCATTTCTCTGGCAACAATGTGGCATACAAAACTAACAAAAATGACTGACATTGTCATTAAACACTATTTTCTAAACATCTCGACTTAGAGTAACTTCCCTTAATACAGAATGCACATCCTATGGGTGCAGTTGGTATTTGAGAAATACATTTATTCTGTATTTTAATCAGAATGCTGTAGGGTAACACTTGAAATGAGCTTCTGCCTGTCACACTGAATGTGCTGTTACCTCGTCTGTTGTTTCGCCTTCATCGTTCTGCAACAACTGCAGGGTTCTAGAAAATATTCATTAGTGATTAGGCTACTAATAGTCAAAAATTAACGTCAAAATTGCTTGAATTCATAGTCTATTCCTTCCCTTCTTTATTTCTGACACCAGCAGATCCACTGACGGAGTTATGCTGAGGCACAGTAGATACTTTCAAAATGACAGTTAAAATGTCCCAAAATACTTTTGACAAATACATAAAATTTTTATTATGCTTACCTGAGTAAAGTCAAGCTCATACTCCAGTGCAATATACAGTATAGTAGCCTACTGTTTTCCCCCCACATTTTTATAACAATTATGAATATAAATCAAACTGACAGATTTGACAACACCTAAAAAGGCCTATCCCAGTGTTTTACAACTGATTAAACTATGTCCATTGTTAATGTCGTGTTAGAGAACCCTGGTCACTTACTACTTACTATGAACATAATTATTCCACAGCCTCGAGTAGCAGTTTCGATGCTTCTGTTTTGATTAAAGTTAATGTTTGACCGACTATACTGGGGCAAATGATGCTAATACAGTAAAATACAGTAACGTTACACAAGAAGTGACTCTTTAAACAATTAACTACAGTAGTTAGTGATACTGTCGTTCGCTGATATTAAACCTACATTAACTCCGTTTACGCGCTGCTGTCACCAAGTAATCTGATTGGTGGCTGTCACTCTTTGGATGCTAGTGATTGGAGATCGAAAAGCGGCAGGAGCCGCCTACTTTGGCAGGTTGTCTGGCTGCCAGCAACTGTCTTCCGGCTGCCATTGGCAGGTACTTCCTGCTGCCAGCTGCCGATTTTTATTCTGAACCCCTGCTGGAATTAAGGCTGCTGCATTTAGATCCTGTTTTGTCTCTGCTGCAACCAACGTGTGACAGAGAGCCTGGCAGACCTGTGAGTACGAGCATCATTATATAATTTTAATACATTTAATGACTTTCAATACAGAATTATCATCAAATAAGACTAATTTGAATTTGAAAATACAGAAAACTAATTTTATGTGCTCTTTATATCAATTTGATATGCCTTATTTCCAGCACCTTGGGGGGAAAAAAGGCTAATAATAATAATAATAAACAAAATGAGCTATGCCAACTAACTGGCAGAATTACATTTTTCTTTTTATGAGTGTAGTGAAACCATTATCTGTAAAGTAAGCATTAGTTCAGGTAACCAACTCTGCTGTTACATTGGTCAAGTCACCTTTATTTTGCTTATTTCAATTTAGTCATATTTTTTGTTCGGTTGTTAAAACAAAACAAACAAAAAACATCATTTTTGGGGGAAACAGTATCCCTATGTTATGTTATCTCCTCTGGACCCATTTATTAAGAATGTTAAAAGACATGAATAGGCAAAAAAAAAAATTATTTTTTCATTTACCAATTAATTTTTTACCCTAACTTTCTATAAAGATGATTCTCAACTATGTTATGAAGGTTTTAACCGAATGATTTAATATACCAATTTTTTTTTTTTTATGCGTGTAAACATGGCTATTTCTATTCTATGCACCTTTGACAACAGAGAACACATTTCTCCTGTGGGTGCGGCCGCCAAAACACACAGAGTTGTTCAGACTGACTGTAGGCGGCAGAACGCTCTATGTATATTATCAGCGCTCTAACGGGCAGAGCAAATTTTAAATACATAATGTTAAGTTAAATCGTTTATATGCATGGTTTGAAGTAGCTTCCTGATTAGCAAGTTTTTTTGCTTCCTGATTAGCAATTTTCAGTTTGTGTGTGGCATGCAGCAGTGCCATTGTACTTTTAAGAAATTTTCCTCATTACAAAAACATATGCACCGAAATCACAGGCAGTCACAAACACAGGATACACATAGGCATCCACAGGTGAACCTCCACTGTCAGGTTCCTGGATGTGTATTTGTGGCTAATACTTTTTCAGAGTTGTGTGTCCACCTGCGTATTAACATTAGAGATGGAAGAAAAATTTGCTGTCCAGTTGATGGCTGCTTTAATTATTTTAGAGTGAGAACATCCTTTACCACTCATTTGTCACGGAAGCATAAGCAGTCTGGTCCAGCACAGCTGTCCACAGAGAGTGTGAGACTGCATCCACAACAGATTTGTGGCTTGAGAATGAACTAACTGCTACAGATCAGTGTCTTAGTGATGTACCTTCAACATCAATTGAAAGTTTAAAAAAATGCCATAGATGAAGATCTACATAACTTTGCTCTATTTTACTTGAAGATGCAGGCCAAAATGTTGTTGCTTGCTAGTTCCATTCAATGTATTATTGAGGAGTTTCAAGCACTGCATGTTGATAGAATGCAGGACGTGCTTGTTAGACTAAAGGAAAAGTTGTTGTCATCAACAGACATACCCTCAAGTGATTTAGACAGAGGTGGAATGAGTAACAAAATATTCTACTCAAGTAAAAGTACTGTTACTTCAATGAAATTTTACTTAAGTACAAGTAAAATTACTGGTCTAAAAATTTACTCAAGTAAAAGTAAAAAGTAGCTCATTTAAAATGTACTCAGAGTAAAAGTTACTTAGTTACTTTTTTAACAGTGCGGTGGGGGACTCTCCCCTGTAGGGTTGTGATAGAATGAGATTTCCACAATATAACAACTATCTCAGAAAACATCACGGTATTAATTTAATAATTACCTATTATTAAATTATGGTTAGTTAAAATTATGTTAAATGAATGAAGATGATTGGTCTTTTTTTTTTTGGTTGAACAAATGCTTTATCATAAACTTAAAACCATTTGTTTGTTTTGTTTATTAAAAATTCAATAAAACATGTCTAATAAACTAAATTCAATAAATGATTATGAATTAGATTAACATCTTAATTTTATTTTTAATTCATTCAAATGTTTAAGAATAATAGAGTCCTGTATGTAGTAGACGGAGCAGCTCATTCACAGAACCAGAACAAGCAGATCATATATTCATATAGCAATGTTTTGTGCTTTAATATTTACAGACCATGTCGCGATTTGATTTATTCTATCGAGTTATTCGTTCATCCATCAGTTTGTGTATATGACGTGAATCCTACGTTATAATGTAAAGGTAATGTTCATGACTGGATACCGGGATTCCCTCTGCGTCACAGAAATCATTCGGCCTTAAGTTATAAACATACCTTTATCTGGACAGAGGGATGTGTGCCCGAACATGTTCTATGTGTTTCTTCATTTGCATCCACATTTTGTGCACATTTGATATCCTCCAAGACAACACCACGTTATTTTTTTCAATATCCAAAGTATTTCCATACTGGCCAGGGGCTCGCGACGGCATTTTGCTTTCAGCTGGGTCTGCAACACTGACGTCTGTCTTGTTCGTCTCCACTTGATATTTGCGCGCTTGTTCTCTTCCGCGTCCCGCGCCCTCTATTCAATATAGTCGTTTCGGATCGCGTTTTCCTCCCCTTTGCATTAATGATTTATTTTTACTCAGTAACGGATGTGGTTTAAAATGTAGCGAAGTACAATACTTCAATCAAAATGTACTTGAGTAAAAGTAAAATTACAGCTTTTTAAAACTAGTACTTAAAAAAGTAGAAGTACACAGAAAAACTACTCAATTACAGTAACGCGAGTAAATGTAATTCGTTACTTTCCACCTCTGGATTTAGACAAACTTCTCGATGAACTAGTGTCACAAGATTTGTTAACTTTGTACAATGAAGGTCAGTTAAGGTCTGACCGAACCAGGAAGAACTTCTTCAAACAGAAGTTTAACTTTGTTGAGCCAAAACAGATCTATCTAGGCACTGATACAGCTGGTAAAGAACGCTTTTGTCAATATGTGTCACTTAAAGAAATGCTGGTATCTCTGTTTAGGCAGACATCAATGAGGGAACAGTTCAAACAGACAAAAATGCTTGGTTCCGTTATCAAAGTAATGGAGGATATAAAGGATGGCACATGCATTACGAATAATTCCATCTTTCATGAGCATCCCTCATCATTATCAATTATCTTATACCAGGATGCATTTGAAGTTGTAAATCCACTTGGCTCGGGTAGAAAGAAACATAAAATCTTGGCAGTGTACATGACACTAAGTGAAATTTTGCCATACAACCGCTCCTTAGTTGACCCAGTGCAACTTGTCTTACTGTGTAGAGAGGAAGACTTTAAACAGTTTAGTCAGCAGAAGGTCTTTGCCTGTCTTGTTGCTGATCTGAAAGATTCTGAATTTGAGGAGAGGAGTCTGGATTTGAGTCTATTGACGGCACTACTCTTAGAGGAGGGCTTATTGCCATTTGTGGAGATAATCTTGAGTCTCATTGTGTAGGGGGCTTTCAGTACCAGTACCAACTTCAGTACCAGCAAGCATTTATGTCGCTACTGTCTAATTGACAGAGACAAAAAAACAAAATTATGCACATAGTGTTAAACAGCTCACAACTACTGATCAGTGTATAATAGAGGGCACCAAATTCAATTCAGTTTTCAATACCCTTACTTATTTTCATGTCTGTGGTGGACTGCCTCCATGCTTAGGGCATGATTTATTTGAAGGTATTGTGGCTGATGACTTGGCAGTTTACATTAAACATTTGGTTTCAGTTGAAAAGCACTTCACCTACAATGAGTTGAATAGAGCCATTGCACAATTCAGACATTTAAGAAGTGATTGTAACAATGCCCCATGTGTGACTAAACCTGATGCAAAACGACTTGGTGGTTCTGCTGCACAGAACTGGTGTCTCTTGCAGCACTTACCAATTTATATACACCATAAAATGCAAAATGGCATGGACAGTGAGGTTTGGCAGTTGTGCCTTAAACTAAAGGAAATGGTTGAGGTGATTTGTGCGCCCAAAATAAGTCATAATTAGATAGGCTACCTCAAGTTAACGCAAGAATAATGTTTCTTTAAAAAGTACCTTGTTTCCTGGTAAGAGCCTGAAAGCAAAACATCACTACTTGATTGATTCTTGTGGACTCTCAGGTTTGAGAGTAAACATTCATATTTTAAAAACTGTGCAAGGATACTGCATAATTTTGTTAATCTTTGTAAAACTTTGGCGGAAAGGCATCAGTTGCTTCAGTCCTATCTACACTGTAAAAGGTTGCTGTAAATTTTACAGTAACTTACTGGCAGCTGGATACCAGTAAGTTACTGTAAAAGTGTTACAGTATCATTACTGTAATTTAATTTACAGTAATAATAATGTATACTGTATTGTATTTACAGTATGAGTACTGTATTTTTATTTACAGTACAAGTACCGTATTTTCATTTACAGTTATAATACTGTATACTGTGTTGTTATTTACAGTATGAGTACTGTATTTTCATTTACAGTACAAGTACTGTATTTTTATTTACAGTATTAGAATTGATTTTCTATTACAGAATTATATATTTTTCTGATTTGAGTTTAGCTTAATTTACTTTAACAAAATTAATTTAATTTACATGTCACAGGTAAGGTTGCAATAAAGTAGATGAAACGGATCTAATCACAGCAGTCAGTTTTATTTAACACAGAACTCAAAATACTCAGAAAACAAAGGAACAAAACAACCAAATCAAACACAGAGTTTAAAAAGACAAACCAATTAATGAAATTAACAACAGGTGTAACTGATATTTAAATAATGAAAAACCACTACAGCACTGTACAATGTTTTTACCCCCAAAAAAGTTGTCATTAAAATATGCTGTTTAATTGTTTAACATTTACTTTAAAAGTACATTTTACAAATGTGTTTGAATTCATCCTGTGTATTTAACATGGCTAAAAATGTAAACATGCTGAAAAGCAGAACAAGCCTTCAATAATTGTGCCAATCGAAGTTAACAAGCTCTCTGATGAAAGATGCCACAAGGGGATTTAGGCTGGCGATTTTCTCTTGACCCTTTTTATGAAGGTATTTTTGGTGCAAGACAACTGAACACGTGTGCGAGTGGAATTTGTAGTTGTAGAGCATATCCACACATGTGTATCAATAAATTTGAAGTCACAGGGCCTGCCGCTGCCTCACAGATGCACAAATCACTTTTGCTCCACATTTCGCATAGTATTTGGTGCAAAAGTGAGAGCCGAACCTGTCACGTGAAGCGGAAAAACTGCGTTTGAGACTCTTAGCAGCAGATTCAAGCACTTGTAGAAATTGGACTTGTGATTGTGTTGGGAAAATATCCAAGAAAAGTAATGTATTTGTGATCAAATATTCTACAAGTGTGCAACTCTCATTGCATGGATTCATGTATTAATTTGCGGATGTGCAAAATCTGTCCGTGACTTCACATTTTTGATACGGGTGTGTGAATGCGTTTTGCACCATATACACTGCAGCAACTGGAGCAAAAATGTGTGTGTATGAGTTTCTTGATGTGTGACTCATAGAATAGGATTTGTGCACCCGCAGTGAAGAATGTGCGAAGGTGTAACTGTTGTGTTGTGTTTGTAGAAATCTACAAGTTTACAACTCCTAAAAGATTTTTCTCTGTGACTTCAAATTTATTGATACACGTGTGGATATGCTCTACAACTACAAATTCCACTGCGTGTTCAGTTGTTTTGCACCAAAAAACCTTCATACTTTTTCCAGATGTCCGGCTGATCTGTGATTTTGATTGGCATTTGGTGCCATCAGGGTTTATTCTCAGAATGAACCTGAAAGCACAAGAAAAAACACATTTATCAAACCACTGCTTTCCAAACAGTCATAATGGTGCTCTATGCACTTTGATGTTAATAAAAGCAATATGTGCTATATAAATAAATAATTAATTGTACATTGTAGACAGATTATAATGGAACTTTGTGAGATTGCAATTAAAACGAGGGACACATTTTTAGTGATTATAAAGGGACAGCTCTTTGCGTGCTTTCTGCCATGCCAACTCAAACATCCAGTAGCCTAAGCTTGATTTTCTGTTAAAATGAACAGTGGTTTGTAAATGAAGATAATTTATCAGGAAACACTTATGTGATTCAGTACGGTGACCGGGAGGGGACATGTTCGGTTCACTTAGTTTTGTTGTGGCTACAACATATAAACTCGTGGGAACGTGATATGTTGTTGCCACAAGATATTAATTCGTGGGAAAGTCATATTAAAGGGATAGTTCACCCAAAAATGAAAATGTTATGTTTATTTGCTAACACCCAGTGCACCCAACATGTAGGTGTCTTTACTTCTTCAGTAGAATACAAATGAAGATTTTTAACTCCAACCATTGCTGTGGGCCAGTCATATAATCATGTGGATGGGTAACAATTCTATGAGAGCAAAAAAACAAAAAAACGTGCTTAGACAACATGTACAAAGAGCCCTGTGGCTCATGACGACACATTGATATCTTAAGACACAAAACGGTCAGTTTGTGTGAGAAATCAAGCCGTATTTATATAATTTTTTACCTCAAATACAACGCTATATCCAACAGCCTGGAGCAGCTTCACTTCCGGTAAGGTCAATAATACACGCACTGGATATACGAGCCAGAGCGCGGATATTTAAAAGTGAATTAATCCTTTAAGCATGTTTTTTTTTTATCTCATAGAATTGTTACCCATTCATATGCATTATGCAGCAACGGTTGGAGTTAAAAATCTTCATTTGTGTTCTTCTGAAGAAGTAAAGACACCTTCATGTTGGATGCACTGGGGGTAAACAGATAAACATCAAATTTTCATTTTTGGGTGACCTATCCCTTTCAGTTGTGGGAATGCGATAATTAATCGTGGCCACGAGATCATTTTGTTGAGTTAACAACATCATTATGCCGTGGCCTCGACTTCATATTTTGAGAGAAAGACATCTATTTCTCGTGGCCACAAGTTATGTTTAGGGAACCACACCGGTCAGTATAGCCTACTGTAACAGCAGTCGGAGATGGAGATGACTGATGAAACATCATTTTACTTTGAATAAGGAATGGCATATATAGTGCAGTCTCTGGCATTAAGACATGGTTATGTTATTAAGTGAAAGACACTGAAGCGCATGCTTAAGTTGAATGGGCTTTTTCTGAAATTTGTTGGCTTGAATGAACCAAAAGCCATCGCGCAAAAGGAGCGTGCGCAGCGTGTTAAAGCTATCGCCCCCGTTTCTACAAGTCTAGCTCCTTTTATCAGGAACAAATGGCCATAACCTGCAAATAGACATAACATTTTGTGCGTGGTAAATGACGTGATTTCAATCATGGTTATTATATTTGGCAGATTATATCTTATCCACTCATTTTACCTATTGAAATGCCTTTAAATGGCAAGTTAGACCAGTAACATAGTTATACACTTACCAAAAAGTGACTTAAAGCCTCCACTTATTGATTGAACTACTCTTTCTGCCGAAATATTACTTCATTCATGATGGTTATAAGCTCATTCAGTCCTTTTACTTATTGAAATACCTTTTAAAGGGTCAATCAATACACTTTACACCAAGAGAACACCTGACCGTGATCAGAGTCAGTCAGCATGGATTGTGTGTTTTGTGTAACTTGTAAATTGTAAAATTAGGATAAGAAGCCGGAAATAAGGTTTAGAAGAAAAAAACATGAGCTCTCTCTCGCTCTCTCAGCAATTTAGAAAGTGGGCAGATTTAATGCAAGCGCACGGTAATAATGTAAATATATACAAATATATTTCAAATCAGCAACAAAATCTCAGGTGAACTGTCACATAAATGTTTTCTTAACACTCAATTTGTGTAAAAAGGCTCATATTTCAGGTTGCTCCAGCTAACGCACAAGTGCAGTCTCGAGCGCGTGGCATGTTTCTATGGCAACACGAGCTTCCGCAGTGACTTTAATGACTTTAAAAATAATATGAATGAACTGTCTTGTTTAATTTTAAAGTGTTGGTGGTCGGACTCGGCTCACAGAGATTATAGCAAATAAATAATGTTAACGTCAGCGGCCATGGCACCATACGAGCAATAGTTATTAGTTCAAAAGGAGTCAAAGTTATTATGCGTTTAACTTAACGTTAGGCGTTTCTCGGATCTGCGCGAGTCCGGGTCCAGCTTTTGAAATAATAGACGGGTCCGGGTCAGTTCTGTGTAGCACATTACGGGTCTCTTCGGGTTCGGATATTCATTTTTGGACCCGTGTAGACCTCTAGTTTGCACACAAACTGCGCAACCATCTTGACTTGCTTTTTAAAAACCGTCTGTTAACGATAAGGTTATCGTTTGAATATAAGAGTCATATAATCACCAGCTTCTGCTTACCAGTTTCCTCAGATGATGGTAACCGCCAGAAAATAGCTCCTAGACACCTCCGACCTTCCATATTGCGGATTTAACAGCAAACTTAAAACAAAAACAAAAGATTCACTTCAAAATACTGTTATTACAACCTCCGTCTTTAGTGTTGCCTCACTTTTCTTTCGGTATTTTAAGATAGTTTGCTGTTCACGTAAAGTCCTCCTGCTTAGCTAATTTACATTAAAGAGGTATAGGAACATTAAAATAGCCTTTTTCCCGTTTCACAAACTATTAGTCAATGTAAACTTTATTCACCCTGTTGAAGTAAATCACAAGGATGACGGCAGTCACGTAACCATCCGCCTTGACAAACAGGCAGAAAAAAAAGGCTCTTGACAGGAATTTGCTTAACTCACTCAATTTGCAGCACTGGTTCATGTTAGGTTGTTGTTAATAAGTGAATGCATTTGAAAATATCTCAGTTTTACATAAAATAATGACAGAAATAATACTAACCTTTTTGTTGAGTCTTTCCTCAGTAGCCCCCACCAACCGAAAAAAAAAAAAAAAAAAAAGTCTTCATTGTCATTGGTCAGTTTTTATGGCATTGTCGCTACTGTAAATCGATTTACAGTAGAGAATAATTACAGTAGTAAACATATATTTTCCCATAATCCTTTGCTATTAACAGTATTATACTGTTGGTACATTTTACAGTATTATACTGTACATATTACAGTAAAATACTGTTCAAATTACAAAAATCCGTTACAGTGTAGCTTGTGGCAATTTATTCCCTCCTAAAATTCAGTCTGTCAGTGAAGCCAGTATACAAATATACAAATGGCCTTGTAGTTGTTGTAGCCCACAGCAGCTGTGGGTATGTCTTTGGAAAAATATAACTGATACTAATTAATCCTATCCCCTCCCGGTGTATGAAGTGGCAGGCCTTTCTGTGGTGTCATTACATCACTCAATATGTTCTTTTTAACTTTAGATACTGAATTGATTCAACAAGAAATCACAAAAATTCTTCCAGAATTGGATATTCCAAAACTTAATGTAGTCAATCATCTCTGTTTTGTGGTGGGCTTTGAGAGGACACAGGACCTTGCGCTAGTAGAGCTGACAGACCTCTTATACAAGACATCTTACTTCCAGTACAATGTCGAAAACTAATGATGGCTTTTAAACAAAGAGGTAAGCCAAATCAATTCTGATTCCTTCTCTGTGATCATTATTTTCATATTCCATATCTCTATATATGTAGACATATATACATGTATAATACGCATATTATGAACATTATATGTCTCACTTTCTTTTTCTGTATGTATTTTTCAAAGCATTGAGAGACCAAGTGGATAAGACGTCATTAAAAAATCACATTTACCTCGTTACCAACACAAGACTTAGAACAGCCATCCACTTCTTACACTCCTCCAAATTGATACTGGCTCAGTACGTTTCAGATTCCTTGGAACCACATGCCTGCAGCCCTTCGTCATGCAGCATCCAATAAGGAGAAGGCTTACCAAGAAGAGAGTTTATAAGAGCTGTTGCAGAAGCCATAAGAGAATTTTGCCCAAACGCAAGCTTGGCAGACTGTGGGGAAGTGGCAAGAATTTTTTTTCCAAATTTCCCATAACATTTGGAGACTTTACGGAGGAAGGGGAACAGCTGGGGAAAGGCTATAGTTCACTTCAAAGACAGCTGAGAACCAGAGTAGAACATGTTAATAGAGACAATGTAGCACACAGGATTCGTAAACCAAAAAGAACCAACACCACAAATCAAGAACAAGGCAGCATAGTCAAAAAAGTTAAGTTAAGTTGACAGTTATGGATGCATTAATTGGCAACCTACCTCCACGCCAAATTTAGAGACAGATGAATCTCTTGAAATGAAGAAACAGACTTTATTAGAAATGTTCCCGTCTGGAGGCCCAAGGTCTTGTGAATTGTCTGATGTGGACAAGCTAATGAAAGAGACTTACATTGGCCCAATTAGTGACATAGCACTGGAGTGGCCATATCTTTTCAGCAAAAGAGGCCTATGCAATCATTTTGAAACACTTACAGGTGTTGATATGAATGCCACAATGGAAAATGCATACGGATTAGTGCTGCAACGACGCGTCGACGTCATCGACGACGTCGACTACGGAAATACGTCGACGTGCGTGAAATGCGTCGACGCGTCGCATACATTCATCTCGCGTAATGGCGGCTTCTGCTCCTGGGAATGGAGAAAGTTCCATTCTATCACAAAAACCTAGACCACGATTATCAAAAGTATGGGGATACTTTAAACAGAGGCCAACCAAAATGGTCCTTTGTTCCCTTTGCAAAGCGAAATGGCGTTACGTTACCACGGCAGCACTCCGATGCACGAGCTCCTCACACCGGCTTCACACCGCACACGCTAGCAGTGTGTTGGCAGGGCAGGAGCGGTGCGTATGGAGAGCGGGCCGCGCGCGTCAGTTGTACATTCACACTGGCTGCGTTTGTCTCGCGCAGCTGAACCGCGGCTCGTATATTGCAAATACAGACGAATATCGTCAATTCTGTCACTTTCCCGGTGTTCTCCTCCGGCCCCTGTCTGTCTCGTGCTTTGATTAATGATGGGCAGCATATATCTGCTGCAAATGCGACTGTGTTCTCCTCTTTCCCAAATACACATGCATAACATGCTGTATAAAGGTAGTTTACGTGATAAAAGTACTCTTAATGTTAATATAAGCCTCTAGTTTTAATCATTTAAACAGGCATTTGAAGTTTGAGCAAAAACTGGCAGTGTGTTTTCCAGTATTTTATTTTTTTTAAATCACAGCGCCGGATGTCATATGGTGTTTGTGAAACACACAGAACACTTCACTACATGATTTCAAGGTGAAATTATTTATTTTGCATGTTAATCAGGTCAGTTTTGATCAGAACAATGCACTGTGGCTTTAATTCTGCGTGAGCAGCGCGCGTCAAAAATAGACCCGGCGCGAACGATCGCGGCACTGACGCTTCTGCTCTGCTCCTGCTACGCGCCGCTGCGCTGCCTCTGCGAATGCACTCATCTGTTAACATGAGCGCCGAAAAAAATACGCCCTGCTTACGCGTGCGGTGTGAACCCGGCGTGACATCCAGTGAACATGCTTAAGCTTCCATTTTCCACAACTGATGTGTGCGTTGATGAATGTTTATATGTGAATAAAAGCCTAAATTAAATCTGTTCATCATATAAAGTGATTGTGTCTCTTCAGAAAATGTGGACTAAACCACTCAATTAATTTGTATTAGTTTTACAATTTACGATAAACTATTTGAAGTGTCAAAGTGGTAGTTGCATTAGTGCTGCAATTATTGTGTTTGTTTTTCTCAGGAAGAGGCAAAGGTTAGAAGAAGAATTCTTTCAAAATGTGCGTGAAATGCGTCGCGTCATACATTCATCTTGCGTAATGGCCCCAGCTGGCAGTTACACTTACCGATAGCATACTCAACATGATTGCAAAAGATACTTTATGGCACTTTATTTTTGTATACTGTAAAACTAACTTGCAGTACTTTTTGGTAAAAATTTAATAAAAGTTGAAATATTTTATTAGAAGTAGTACTTATCATTTTTTGTATAGTTATCCAAAGGATTCATTAGCTAATCAAAAAAAGAACACTAGATTGAAAAATAATAATAGTAATCGTTAGATTAGTCGACTAATCGAAAAAATAATCGTTAGATTAGTCGACAGAAAAAATAATCGTTAGTTGCAGCTCTAATACGGATTGTGAACTACTTTCAAAAACAGACATTAAAATGGAATGCCGAGGTCCAGGCTCTCCTCCTGTGTATATGTATATGTATATGTATATGTATATGTATATGTATGTATATATATATATATATATATATATATATATATATATATATATATATATATATATATGTATATGTATATGTATATGTATATATATATATATATATATATATATATATATATATATATATATATATATATGTAAGAAACATCTCATGGATGCGCTGGGACGCATCCTCAGTGATGTATCCTGAGATCATTGGGTGTTTCGGGTCTCACAACATCATACACCCTCACCCAGGCGACCCAGCCGGGGTTGATCAAGCCCCGACTTGCGTCCCAGTAGCAATCCACGGATCAGCCCTCTTAATCCAAAGCCACCTTGTGGCCTTCTCTGCGGCTTCGCTCGCGGATTGAATGGCCCTGTTCTTGGCCGCCCCTGTAATGCCTAAACGACAGATGACTTTGCAAAGAGAACGTCCCGCAAAGCCTCTACAGCCAACTTCTATAGGCTCATAGAAGGTTTTCCAGCCTCTCTCCCTGCACCCCTCCACCAGTTCCTGGTACTTAGCGCGTTTCCTCTCATTTGCTTCCTCAATACCCTCTTCCCAAGGAACCATGAGCTCCAGCATGATCAGATGTTTTGAAACCTCAGAGGTAACTATCATGTCTGGGTGGAGATATATACGTATATATACAGGTCCTTCTAAAAAAATTAGCATATTGTGATAAAAGTTCATTATTTTCCATAATGTAATGATAAAAATTCAACTTTCATATATTTTAGATTTATTGCACACCAACTGAAATATTTCAGGTCTTTTATTGTTTTAATACTGAGGATTTTGGCATACAGCTCATGAAAACCCAAAATTCCTATCTCAAAAAATTAGCATATCATGAAAAGGTTCTCTAAACGAGCTATAAACCTAATCATCTGAATCAACTAATTAACTCTAAACACCTGCAAAAGATTCCTGAGGCTTTTAAAAACTCCCAGCCTGGTTCATTACTCAAAACCGCAATCATGGGTAAGACTGCCGACCTGACTGCTGTCCAGAAGACCATCATTGACACCCTCAAGCGAGAGGGTAAGACACAGAAAGAAATTTCTGAACGAATAGGCTGTTCCCAGAGTGCTGTATCAAGGCACCTCAGTGGGAAGTCTGTGGGAAGGAAAAAGTGTGGCAAAAAACGCTGCACAACGAGAAGAGGTGACCGGACCCTGAGGAAGATTGTGGAGAAGGACCGATTCGAGACCTTGGGGGACCTGCGGAAGCAGTGGACTGAGTCTGGAGTAGAAACATCCAGAGCCACCGTGCACAGGCGTGTGCAGGAAATGGGCTACAGGTACCGCATTACCCAGGTCAAGCCACTTTTGAACCAGAAACAGCGGAGGAAGCGCCTGACATGGGTTACTGAGAAGCAGCACTGGACTGTCGCTCAAATTTTGTATGTCATTCGGAAATCAAGGTGCCAGAGTCTGGAGGACGACTGGGTAAAAGTAAATGCCAAAATGCCTGAAGTCCAGTGTCAAGTACTGTTAGGGAAGGTCCTAATATAAATATTAAAAGGAATTGTGAACTTACAAATACACTTCCAGATGCATAAACATACACACATATGAGATTATTAAGAACATTAAGAGAAAGGAGGAAGAATGTCCAAATATGGCAAGCAGCGAAGAAACCGGTATCTCTTGTCGAAGGATGAAGAGATCGATATCATCCGACGTTGGCACAACTCAGCTTGCAGTTGGTCAGCAACTTTTAGTTCCCCATGTCAAATTATAAAGAGATTGATATCGTCCGACATTGGAGTGACACAACTCACCTGACAGTTGGTCAGCCATTTTTTGTTCCTCTGGAAAAACCTGAAGAAATTGCATTGAGATCAATGTAGAGGACTCTGTATAAATACTCGTGTCTTTTGTTTCATTGGTGTGCATCTTTTGATTTGCTTGATAGATGTATCCTCGTTGAGAATTAAGCTCTCTACGAGTTTTTGCCTTAATTACTCTGCTGTATTATTTTAACTTGTAATGTTCAAATGAGAACAAAGTTATTTTTTACATCTATTGCTTCGAACTGCATGCAGGGTAATTAGCCTGTATTCGTCCACTCATACAGGACTGCCCTATTGAGATTGGATAAGCTGAAGTATTACAACCTGTAACTTTTTGATATTTTGCTAATAACTATTAATCATTGTGTAAACAGTATTTTTATCTTTTGTATAAATAAATTTTTATTTTATAAAGACAAAATACTTTTCAGTTTTTACTTCAGCTTCTAAAGACAGTTCAATAGGAATAGAAAGAGCATTCTAGTACATCTTACAAGGATGAAGGCAACCATCTCTGAAATCAGCGGAAGGTGAGCATGAATTCATACAGATGGTCATTGTTCATTAAGGAGTACATGATCATATACCTAGATAACTGGTATAGGTGAAACAAGCTAGTGAAGGTTTAGGCCTATACTGACCTGACAGCAGAAGGCTACTTAGTTGCAGTTATTATTGTATTCTAAGGGTTAATCAGGAGTTGAGGTAAATACCAGATCTCAGCACATGGGGCTCGTCCGGGATTTCGCAATTAGATATTGCCCGTCCTAAAATGAATCCGAGTGAACAATAAGAATCAAAATCAATGAGGCGTTCTGATTCACATGCTCCGACAGAGTCTCTATAGCACAGGGAGGAAAATTCACTAGATAAGTGACTTACTCACTTAACCTTAGAAATCTATCTCGGGACGCCTGAGAAAAAATATTTCTATTGTTAATGTAGCGCCCCTTCAGGTCACCAGGATACTACAGCTTAATGGGCACCCAGGTGAGTCTTACAAAAGGAAACATGGACCAGTACTCTAGGTTCGTAGGGAGCAGTAGTGTGAGATTAAAGGAACAAACAGACAACAAAGGTAAATTCAAATTATGTTGAAAGATTTATATTAAAGAGAGTGATAAATGATTAAATTAATAACAAATTATGTCTCTTCCAGGGAAAAGTGAAACAGTAGAAAAGGTAAAGATAATCAATGGAATACAATGAAATTACTGACTGTCAATAAATGCAGAAAAAAAACTATTGAACTGGTTTCTGGGTTTTTCTCCTTTTCTTTCTTAGAGTTATTTATTCCTTTTACTTTCTTTTTAAAATCTAGATGTATAGTATTACCTCAAGTTTGACACCTAGTTTAATTCCCTTTTTCTCCTATTTTTCTTTTACTTTTCTAATTATTTTAACTAATTTCAGGTATTAGGTTTCTTATTGAAATCTACACTGGTTTAATAACTCTTATACTCAGTAATTTGAATATGATCTTCAAAATCAGAATCCAACTCACAGAAATCAAACAAAACAAAAATAAAATTACATTTCAATTATTCCACACAATAACCCCATATCTTCAAAATAAACCAGTAAAGGGCAATAAACAATGAATAAGTAATAAAGAAACAATTCAACTGTCAATATAGGTAAACAGTTCAAGGATTAAAAGATTCAGGAGTGTATTTTCAAAAACCAGTCTATGTTTCTGAAGTCAAGGGGGAAAACAATCGTCCATACCCCAGTGAGACGTTAGATGGAACAGTCCAGGCCTACCGTTGTGTTGAACGAAATAAAAACAGAAAACTGTAGAGTGAGAAGATAACAGAGTCCGACGTCAGTTCACTCTGTCATCCAGCACAGTTATTTTCCTCCATCCGGGGAAAATGGGCAGTGAATTCGCTGAAATCCGTTGATGGTTTCATTTTAGTCAAGGTTTGCTGGGAGGCTCGCCATTTTGATGGCGAGTACTGAACTTCCTGTACTCATAGAGGGCAGACGTGTTTTCTCTCTGCTCCCGCTCTTGCTCTTGCGCTTTGTCCTTTGGTCTTTTTTTTTCCAAACTCCTGCTTGGCTGGGCTCCTGAGAATACTGAAATGGAATTGATTAACTGGTCCCTCAGCGCGATTGACAAGATTTTTCACTAAGAAAGGGTGCTCCGGGAGAACCCACCTGCCCGGACGGGACCTTCGCTGCGGGCTACACGATGGACGCCTGGAACACCTGGCAAACCGTGTGTCTAGAAGCTCTGTCCGTGGAGGACGTGGAAGATTTATTCATAATTGGAATTGTGATAGTGGGGTCCCTATTCCTCGGCCTTGGGATTGCCCTGACCTATCGGAAGATTGGTAAGACAGCTGCCAGTAAATTCACCCAGCCGCTGTCTGCGGAAATTAACGGGCACTTCGGGGATGTGTGTGACCGACTGAAGGTATTAGATCAGAGAGTGATAATGATTGATGAACTGAACCGTAACATCTCAGTCAGGACTGCGGATGCGCAGGCAAGAGTGGGCTCCATCGGGGGTCAGGCTGGTGAACTTTACGGACTCTGACCGGTCTGACTGCGGCTGGATGAAATGTCTAAGTCACTGCATGAACCGGTTCGCCAAGAACGCTGAGGATCAGAATGGTTTGATTAATTATGATCCGGACAAATTACCGAAGATCAGAAAAATGGATTAATACAAATTAAAAAGTAACTTCTCCTTCTAGCTCTCTCGGTTGGGAGGTCAGCCTGTCAGACGGTTTCTTGCTATCACTCCTGTGCACTGCCTTATCTCTCTTCAAGGACAAGCCATTGAACTGAACTCTGAAAACATCTGAAGTTTTGGCTGACATTCTCACACTCACACCACACATCACTGACTCTTCACACCATACATAACCCTCCCCATCCCAGCCCCCCTCCATCCGTCTGCCTCTCACAATCTCTCTCTCTTCTCTCCCCTTGCCTTCATACTCCCACAAAAAATCCCAGCACGTGACCACGTGTACTGTTTCATGCTATGTTATGTTTTGTTGCATATGTATGCTTGTGAATCTGCTTTCTATATTCTGGTTCAAAGATGGCGCCGCAATTGAAGGCTGCCTTGGTGTGAACCCTTAGCTGATTATGTTGTCTTGGTCATCATGTCCCATGTCTTGTCACTTTGCTGTTGGAACGGAGTAAGAATACCTACTGTTGCACTTGTGTATACAGTTGTGTTTTTGTTGTCATATGTCTTGTGTCATGTTACTATGTTGCTTGGAATAGCACCTAAGAAAGCATTGCACCTACTGTTGCACTTGTGTATCTGGTTGTGTGCCAAATAAAGTAAATCTGAATCTGAATCAACGGCGATGTGCTCAGTCCGTGTCATCGCCGTGTTCACGATGAAAACACTCAAAAATAACTTTAAATCACTTGTGTCAACGAAATATAGTTCAGTTTAAACAAAATAAAGATATTTCCAGACGAGCTGTCTAGTTTAACTCACAATCGCTGTTGTTTTCACTCTAAAAATATCTCTGCCGATCTCTCTGTGCTTGCATCTCCGTCTCTCACTCTCCGCGCTGCTGACGTCATCTGCTTCCTTCATGTTCCCTTTGCCTGATAGGTCGACAGTGAACTCTACCTCACACTCTCTTAAAGGCAACACAACACCCAAATACAGTATATACACATGTGTTACATTCACAATATAAGAAAAAAAAAAACAGCAAAAAAACACTTGTAGATGATTTATATAAAATAAACGTTTTAACTCTGCAGTTATTATTTTACTTCTCATTTAACTTCTCTTCTTTTAGTAACACCTCCGACTATATTTTTCCTTTCTTAATTCTTATTTGTAATCACTCTGGGTTACATTAATGAATGGTAATAAAATCTCGAGGACAGCGCTGTGGGACCAGAGAGTACCCAACAAGAAACCTCAATGAAGAGATAATTACCAAGGTACACAGATATGGATAAGATTACTAAAATCATCGTGCTCCCACAAGACAAACTGACTAAGCGACTAAAAGATGCAGGTCAGGGGGGAAATGAGGAAATATTAATCACCGAAGATACTTTGTACACCGCTAACGTGGATGGTTTAAGAAAACTAGTCAGAGCCGTTGCAGGGAAAAGTGAAAGTAAAAAAGTTACCGTAGATATTGGAGACAGTGATGCCACCGTTCCAATTGTTAAAGGAATTAACAAAAACGGTGTAACTAAAAACGGTGTTCCTCATCAGGAAGTGTTGGTTACAGCTGAATCACCTTCCCCTTCAGATTATACTGATCAGGAGGGGGCAGAAGGGTGTGACTATAGCCAGATTGGAAGAGACTGTAGGATAGCACCTATAGATACGGGAACCATTCCTGAACATAGTAATTTTGTTACCAGATTCAGTCCTCTGACGACTGTGTTTAGGTCGTTTCAGACCCTCACTGAACGTAAAGATAAAGATAATTACAGCGTACAAAGGAGGGGAATTCTCACAAAAACTCAAGTTCAGAATATACTGAAGATGAGGAAATACCTCGTAGGATGAGGATTAACAATAAGGAATCTAGAAGCCAATCTCGTGAGAGGCGAAGCAGCTCTCAACAGAGAGAACATGACACAGTGGGAGGCAGAACGTCTCTAACCTGCCCTGGTCATGTTTTCACACCAGGATATTCGTATCTAGCAAATTTTAAGGGACCAGGTCAGAAAATAATGAAACTAGCCTGGGAAGTTACTGCAGATGGCATCCTGGATATGCCAGGAACACGCTCAAAAGATAAAATAGATATGTTAGCAGAACAATTAGATTGTATGCAGAAATTGTTGTATTACATTATGTTAGATGAAAAGAGAAAAGGAAAACAAGAACCAACTATGAATGATGTATGAAAACTTAAAAGGCCACCAACCAGGAGTATGCCTAATAAATACAAAACTCCCAGAAAGCAACCTAGATAGCAATAAAACTGAAAAAGCTATCGGAGAAAGTAGTGGAAAAGACACTAGAAGGGAAACAAATAGAAAAAGAATAGAAGATGAAGAAGAATCTTCTGATTCTCTGTCTAGATCTGACTACTCAAGTTCTGACACTGAGGAGAAGAGCAACAAGAAAAAGTTACTTACTGCTAAAGCACAAATTGATTTATCTCTTATGGCAGCCATTGCAAGGCAAGAAAGAGGAAGAGAAAACTCTACAGTATCACTTTGATCCAGCTATTACAGAATAGGAGATAATAATAACATGATAGAAGCTAAAATGGTAGCTGATTTGGGGAACACATTGAGTGTCACAAAAGCCTAATTGAACAAATGATTAAATATCATATGGGATTATTGTTAAGACTGGAGACCCTGAAAGACCATCACTCACAAGTGATAGGGATAAATGAAGAAGCCGAAAACAGGAAAGAATTGGAGATTATAAAAACCACAGGATCGTGGCCCTATCTTTCCGAAACAGCTAGAGAGGGCTGGACTGACACAAAATGTTAGCCAAATTAAAAAGATTGCTGTAGACCTATCTGGCTGCAGAGAAATCAGAAGTTGGGGGCCGAAACTGGTCTGAACTGTCTAAATTTGCAGCAAGATATGACAGAGAAACAAATAGAAGACAAAAAATGAAAGAAGGTTCAGGCCAAGAAAGAAATAGACCAGCAGAAGGGTCTAGAGTCAAACAAAAATCTAGTTTTAAAAAAAAACTGATAAAATCATGACCAAATGGGAGGTAAATCCATTAGCCCTAATCTCTGACAAAGAAAAAGCTTTTTTATGGGACAGACTGTTAATTTGTGGGGAACAAGTGCCGTTAGATTCAGACCCATTTAGGAAAGGGGAATCCTGGAGAAAACATTATCCAGAGACTCTGACCTAGATCTTTGGAAAGAAGTGGTAAAGGAATCATTAACTGACGGTGAAAGTCTGGTGTACTGTAAAGAGCAGGGAGAGTACAGGGAAACAGAATTGCATGATCTAATAACTGAGTTGATGAAAGGAATGTCTTTTCAGGAAGAATTCCCGATTTTATACCAAGGGAATACAGTTTCTATGTCAGGGACACAGACTTAACTATTCAAGCAAGAAGTCAGACAACGTTTACTGGATCAGAAATAGTAAAAGTCAGACTTGGAACGGAGAAGAAAAGTGTAATGTGGCAGCTGAAGGTCTCTTTAACAACTACTTCTGATTATATGGGGATAGGAAGATCTATAGAGGGGGTTAAAGTGACAAGAGCAGTCATTCCTAAACATAACCCACCGGGAAAAGGCACCACCTGGTTCAGAAAGCAGCTAGGAAAGGTTAGGTTGTTATGTCTTTCTGTGTCTTTTTTTCTGTTTTTCAGCAAAATGATGAGGAGAATGAGAACGACTCGGAGAAGGGATCACAGGAGACTGAAAAACAAAAGAAGAACCTTAAGTTTGTTCCTGTTTTAATGATAAGAAATATGTTCAAAGGATGTATTGCTAAAATTTATAGTTCATTTTGGAACTGTACTGGTACTAAACGTGTCAGTGCTACGAAAGGGCCTGTTCTTTATGGAAGTACATTAGTAAAGAATAAAACCAGGTTACAGTGGCATAGCTTAAAGGCCTATAGTCGAACACAAGTCAGATTGAAGGGTTTGGCCTACAATCTTTCAGACATTACTAATCTGACGTCCAGCCTACACGTATATAGAATATGGAATAGTCCTATTTTGGAAATATCATAGATAGAAAAATGGGAATGTTTGACTAAACAGGTTATTTCGTAAAACAGAACAAACTGGATGGGAAGAAAAGTAAATATAAAATAACAAAAATACATGGAATAATGCCGACTTTTATGATCCAGTACAAAAGGGTATTGGCCTATTGGATTAAAACTATACAAAACATTAATTCGTGGCATTCTTGGAGGAATTATCAAGATCCTAGTAATGATATGGTTAAAACTGAATCTAAGGTAACCACATATTCAATTAACGCCAGCCTATGGAAAAATGGTGTAGGGGTAGGCTTCACCCTTTGATTTTGGATTATGCGCCAAAACCGGGTTGTCCTACGAGCTAGCAAATGAGTCCGGTATTGTGGATTATATTTTAAATAATATAACTGACCAGCAATATCGATCTGCTATTGTCCTATATTGTATGGCAATTGATAATCCAATTCAAGTGACCGATACAAACCAAGGCATCTGAAATAATCTTAGTGACTCAAATTATAAGAGAAAATTAAGATGGATTGGTCTTTCCAATTTCATGTAAAGAGCTTGGGATGTGTTTCCTGTAGCAATGGGTTTAGATATAATAACTAGCCGAAAGATTAGATGGAGGTCATTTAATAACTATAATAATAGTGATGACGTATTACCAATTTCGATCTTTTAGAGAAATAATAAATCTAATAAAGGACTTAACAAAGTTAGTGTTAACTAATGCATATTGGTGTACTAAATATTATTTACCTATGTTGATACCGTGAACATCGAGGTAGCAAAGGGATAGAGTATAAAGTGTCGATTGCCTATCCTAATTTTGATATAAGAAAATCAAGTCCTTTCTCAAGGCATGGTTTGAGATCGGATGAACTTGTAAACGACAAGAATACGATAAGATCCAGCATCTGGAATTTCGGTGTTGGTAAATCTGAGTTCAGGCGTGAAGAAGTAGTTAAGTATTTGTGGTTTCCAGCTAAGGAGCAGACTTGTAACCCAACAATGTTTGATTCATGGACAGTGAAAACGCCTGGTGCGGTTTTCAGCCATATAATCGAACGTGGTTACATAAAGAAAAACATTTATATTGCACTGTGGCGAGGCGTGGTTTAGCGAGGTCTGTGACGAGAGAGAGTCAGAGGCCGAGCGGCACGTAAGTGAATCAGAGGCAAGCGATGAACACCTGTTTCTTGTTTCAGTAATTGGCGTGGAGAGACAGGTTATAAGCCACGCAGGAGATGAGGACCGGAGAGAGAGTGGACTGGGACTACACGCCGCGGCTGAGAGTGAGCAGAGATACTGCTATTGCTGAGAGCTGAGCAGGCGACCCATATCGTGGAACTTGAGTGTACGAGCCACTACGGTGTGCCGGTGTGAAGCGGGCGACCCATATCGTGGATTTTGAGTGTATACGCCAGAGGCGTCTGTGTGTGCGTGAGAAAATAAAAGTGTGTAAGTCCCAGTCAGGCCGACCCTGTGTCTTCTTCCTGCCCTCAACAAAAAACTACATTACATTGGTGCGAAACCGGGAGGAGGAAGACCAGAGCCGCCGCCATGCAAGCGCCGTCAGCAACGCCATTTGCGGACATCATCCAGGCACTCGCGGGCCTGCACAAAGAACAACACCAGTCCATGCTGGAGATCAGGGAGGAGCAGGAGCGGCGATTCCAGGCGCTCCTCCTGGCCCAGCAGGACGCGAGCTGTTCGGAGCTGCCTTGACCGGGAGGTTCCGCCGAGATCCATCATCAACCCGGCCAGCGCCACCCGCATGCAGCTTACCAAGATGGGACCGCGGGGCGATCCGGAAGCCTTCTTGGACCTATTTGAGCGGTCCGCGGAAGCATGCGGGTGGCGCGACTGGACTGGCGGTGCGCCTCATCCCGCTGCTGTCCGGGGAGGCGCAGATAGCGGCCCAACAACTACCAGTCCAGAACCTCCTGGTCTATGATGACCTACGGCGGGCCATCCTTCAGCGGTCGGTCTCTCCCGAACAACATCGCCAGCGATTCCGGTCGCTGACACTGGGGGAGAACAGCCGGCCCTTCGTGATGGCCCAGCAGCTCCGGGGCGCCTGCCGCAGATGGCTGATGGCGGACCAGTCGGCGTCGACCAGGTTGTGGATCGAGTGGCACTGGAGCAGTTTATTGCGCGGTTGCCCAGGAAAACTGCGCAATGGGTCCAGTGCCACAGGCCGACGTCGCTGGACCAAGCCATCGAGCTGGCGGAGGATCAAATGGTGGCGTGCCCAGGGGTCGGCGAACCCCTGCCGGCGGCTTCTCTCTCTCTCTCTCTCACCCCTCCCCTTCTTCTTCTTCTCCGTCCCCTTATAGGCCAGTTCCGGCTCCCCGTACCAGGAGGCTACCCAACACGGGGCAGGCGCGGGAAGGTTCGGGAATCCCGGACGGAGCCGGGCTCTCGGCGCCATCCAGGGGCGCGGGCCGCTCGCATTCCCTCCAGACTCGGTCCCGTTTCCTCTCTCTCTCCACGCCAATTCCTGGTTCACTTCCTGCCACTGGGGCGGCGGGGAAGTCTGGGCGGCCTGTTGGCGGTGCGGGGACCGGGGCACTTTATAGATAGGTGTCCGTGATGGAGGTGGGGGCGTTGATCCGGGTCCCCGGCAGCGCCTCAGGCTGCCCGATCGAGCGGGCTGTACCAAATACCAGTGAGTATTCAGGGGTACCTATCCGGCTTTGGTGGATTCGGGATGTAACCAGACCTCTATCCATCAAAGCCTGATACAATCGTTGGCACTGGATAATAGCCGCCTGGTTAAGGTTCGTGTGTGCGGGGATGTGGTGAACTATCCGCTGGTGACGGTTATAATTCAATTTCGGGTCAAAACCATAGAGTGGAGGTGGCAGTTAGTCCGCACCTCCGACATCCGCTAATTTTGGGGACAAATTGGCCAGCATTTGGTAGTCTATTGGCATGTTTATGTGCGGATGTCTCTTGGGGGAAGAAAAGGCGGGGAGAGAGAGCGGTTGCGCAGGTGGGAGAGGCTGAGCCGGGACCACGGGTGCGGAGTTCAGAGGAACGGAGGCGGGGTAAAGAGGCTGGACCTCACTGACCGCGATGATTTTCCTCTAGAACAGTCCCGGGATGAGTCGCTCAAAAATGCGTTTGCGCAGGTCCGATCAATCGACGGACAGCTTCTCCACCCTGATCAGGCGCTCGTATCCTTATTTTGCCATATTAAAAGACAGGTTGTATCGAGTGACCCAAGACACTCAGTCAAAACAGGATACAACCCAGTTGTTAGTCCCAAAAAGCCGTCGGGAAATGCTTTTCCGGGCGGCTCATTCTAACAATGGCGGTCATTTGGGGCAAGCGGCGACACTAAATCGCTTAATGGTCCGGTTCTTTTGGCGGGCATTCACGAACGCGCAGATGGTGCGCGTCGTGTCGTGAATGTCAACTGGTAAATCCACCGGCCTGCCCAAAGCGCCATTGCGCCTCTACCGCTTATACAGGTCCCCTTCGAGAGAATTGGCATGGACCTCATCGGACCATTAGAGCGATCCGCACGAGGGCATCGATTTGCATTGGTCTTGGTGGATTATGCAACCCGATACCCCGAAGCAATTGCCCTCCGTAGCATTTCGGCAAAGAGTGTTGCGAGCGTTGTTTCGTGTAATCTCGGGTGGGGATCCCGAAGGAGATCCTCACTGATCAGGGCACGCGCGTTTATGTCACGGACGTTCGCGAACTTCACAATTATTGGGCATTAAATCGGTCCGCACCAGCGTCTATCACCCACAGACGGATGGTTTGGTGGAACGATTTAATCGCACATTGAAGACAATGATTCGAAAGTTCGTACAAGAAGACGCCAAAAATTGGGATAGATGGTTGGAACCCCTATTGTTCGCTGTCGCGAGGTCCCACAAGCCTCCACAGGGTTTTCCCCGTTCGAGCTTCTCTATGGACGTCAGCCCCGTGGGGTGTTGGACGTCCTCAGGGAGGCTTGGGAGGACGGACCTTCGCAAGGCAAAACGAAATTCAATTTGAAATGGACCTGAGAGCAAAACTCCACACTTTGGGGCGGCTATCCATGGAGAATTTGCTACAGGCTCAAGACAAACAAAGCCGGCTCTACAATAGAGAAACTGCGAGAATTTGCACTGGGAGATAAAGTGCTTGTATTACTCCCAACTTCCAGCTCAAAATTGCTCGCCAAGTGGCAAGGGCCCTTTGTGGTCACACGACGAATAGGAAATCTCGATTATGAGGTAGTTCGGTCGGATAGGAGGAGCACATAAAATATACCACCTTAACCTCCTTAAAAATGGAGTGAGGGGAGTCGGTGATGTTGGCAACGGCAGTGAGCGGGAGGAGGATCTCGGGCCAGAGGTGAGCACAAAGGTACATCCTCGCTCTGGCACCAGGGGAGATCACCTCTGGCCGTTGCAGCTCACTGACATAGCCCAGTTGCAGGAAGTTTTTCGGATGTGTTCTCGCCCCTACCCGGTCGAAGCAGATCTCATTCAGCACCATATCGAGACGGAGCCGGGTGTGGTAGTTCGCAGCCGGCCATACAGATTACCAGAACACAAGAAAAAAGTGGTTCAGGATGAGTTAGAGGCAATGCTGGATATGGGAGTGATAGAAGAATCCTACAGTGACTGGGCCAGCCCGATAGTTTTAGTCCCTAAAACGGACGGCTCAATCCGGTTCTGTGTGGATTATCGCAAGGTGAATGCTGTGTCGAAATTCGACGCATATCCAATGCCAAGGGTTGATGAGTTGCTCGATCGGCTGGGCACGGCTCGGTTTTACTCGACGCTGGATTTAACAAAGGGATATTGGCAGATCCCCTTAACGCCTTTATCTAAAGAGAAAACAGCCTTTACGACGCCGTTTGGATTACACCAATTTATCACCCTTCATTTCGGGTTGTTTGGGGCTCGGCCACGCGTTTCAGCGTCTCATGGATAGAATTCTTGACGCATGCTGCATATGCCGCTGCCTACTTGGATGATATTGTCATCTATAGTAATGATTGGCAGCGGCATATGGAGCATGTGCGGCTGTCCTGGGATCGCTGAGACTGGCCGGGCTGACAGCCAACCCGAAGAAGTGTGCGATTGGGCGCGTGGAGGTCAGGTATCTGGGTTTCCACTTGGGTCATGGGCAGGTGCGTCCTCAAATTGATAAAACAGCAGCAGTTGCAGCCTGCCCGAGACCCAAGACCAAAAAGGAGGTGAGGCAGTTCCTTGGGCTAGCGGGATACTATAGAAGGTTTGTGCCTAATTATTCGAACTCACTAGCCCACTGACTGACCTCACTAAAAGGAAGCGCCAGATCCGATCCAGTGGTCAGAGCTGTGCCAGCAGGCTTTTACCCAGGTGAAGGCTGCTCTATGTGGCGGGCCGCTCTTACAATCGCCTGATTTTCCTCTCCCGTTTATGTTGCAGACTGACGCGTCGGACAGGGGCTGGGGCAGTCCTGACACAGGAGAGGGAGGGGAGGAGCGGCCGGTGCTGTACATCAGTCGCAAGCTCTCAAAGAGAGACGATGTACAGCACCATCGAAAGGAGTGTTTGGCAATCCGGTGGGCCGTTCTTACCCTCCGTTACTATCTCCTGGGGAGGAGTTCACCTCTGTTCGGACCACGCCCCTCTGCAGTGGCTCCACCGCATGAAGGATACCAGCGCGGATCACCCGTTGGTATCTAGCTTTACAGCCATTTAAGTTCAAGGTGGTCCACAGGCCGGGGCGCAGATGGTTGTGGCTGACTTCCTTTCCAGAAATGGGGAGGCTGCAGGCGGATGGCTCCCGGCCTGAGTCGGGCGGTGGGGGTATGTGGCGAGGGCGTGGTTTAGCGAGGTCTGTGACGGAGAGAGAGTCAGAGGCCGAGCGGCACGTAAGTGAATCAGAGGCAAACGATGAACACCTGTTTCTTGTTTCAGTAATTGGCGTGGAGAGACAGGTTATAAGCCACGCAGGAGATGAGGACCGGAGAGAGAGAATTGGACTGGGACTACACGCGCGGCTGAGAGTGAACGAGAGATACTGCTATTGCTGAGAGCTGAACGGGCGACCCATATCGTGGAACTTGAGTGTACGAGCCACTACGGTGTGCCGGTGTGAAGCAGGCGACCCATATCGTGGATTTTGAGTGTATACGCCAGAGAGCGTCTGTGTGTGCGTGAGAAAATAAAAGTGTGTAAGTCCCAGTCAGGCCGACCTGTGTCTTCTTCCTGCCCTCAACAAAGAACTACATTACATGCACATTTAATGATTTAGTGAGAATAGGCCAGGAGAAGTTTGGTAGTGAAGTAGGCTGGGATGATATCGGTCAAATTACGACAGGAGCTCCTTTGATGTAAAAGATAAGATTATGAAGAAATGTGCATTCTCGTCTTTGGTAAATGATCAACAAGAGCTAGGAGGAATTTTTGATTTAATCGACGACTATCTGAAAGGCCTTTCTATGGGCCCAAATTTTTTGCTTTCTGCAGACTATTCGTCTCAATTAATAAGACCATATAGGGGGAATTTGCTTACGGTGTATTGGAAAATTCAGAATGAAGCGGTTCTTTGGGTCATTAAAAACATTCGGGAGGTAGCCGTCTCTGATTGGGACTTGCCCATGGAATACAGTATTATTATATAATATTCCATAGTCTTGCTGTTACCTTTGTACTAACAGTCTTCGTAATTATCCTATACAATTTTCGAAATTGGGCTTAGTCTGTCGAAAGATTTCGAAAGTGCATGATTCTGCAAAAGATCAGAAAGCAGTTATCTCGATGAGCGACTCTGAGTCGGAAGCTGGGGGCTAAAAGATAAGAGAACAAACATAAGAAAGAACAAATTTCTTATAAGAGTGGCAGGTTCAAGGAACTTGGACCAGAGAAGTGTACGTACGTATGTATGTATGTATGTATGTATGTATGTATGTATGTATGTATGTATGTATGTATGTATGTATGTATGTATGTATGTATGTATGTATGTATGTATGTACGCATATATGTGTTGAACAAACTAACAAACTAACAAACTAATTGATAACCAACTAGGAATTGCAAAAGCAGCCATTACAAAAACAATGGATTTCAATTTCTCAAACAAGAATTCGTCTCATTGGCCCTGTGATGCTAAAAAGAGTAGAGATTTAGTGAGTATGATTTGTATTAACATATGGTTAATTCTATATTGGCTTTCTGGGCCTTTTTGCAATCACCGACAACAAATAATTTTGATGTGTTTGAGTTTAGGCTTTTATAACATAAGGAACGATTTTTGTTAGTCCTAATCTTAGTATCAAAGCTTGCGTGAGTGTTAGACTTCCAGCGGCCGTCATGAAGCTCAAATATTCCATCCAGCTACTAAATTTGAACAACCGCTCCGTTCCGGCGTGCATTGCGGTCATTAAGGAACATGGACTTCTGCGCCGACGCGTTACATCCATAGAGGCTCTCGTCGTGGGCTTGTTTATCATCAGCCTGAACACTCTGCTTCAGCCATACCATCCATCTGGACCACTGTCGCATCTACCGCGTCATCAAAACAGTGTTGCTCTCTGTGTTGGCAACACGGAAAAACCGAGATCTCACCAATCTAAGCTGGACTGCATGGGAATCACCACGAGATCTTCCAGCACAGAGCATGACAGAAAAGCGTGGAGTGGATTTTAGTGTATTGCGGCCAATAACAAGATTCACCACCCCATCAACGCTCAAATTAGAACTTTTAATGCACAATCCCTCACAAATAAGTCAACTTTCATCCAAGACCACATCATGGATAAGACATTGGACCTTATGTGCTTAACGGAAACATGGCACCAACCAGAGGTGTACTCTGCCCTAAATGAAGCCTGTCCCCCTGGATACAGTTATTTGGAGGCAGCTCGCAGCACTGGCGCGGTGGTGGCCTAGCTGTCATCTACCGACAGGACCTGGAGTTGTCCTCTATCACGTTGCCTTTAATATCTTCTTGCAAGTGTCTAGCTTTAAATGTAAGCCCCTCTTTCCATTGACTGTTCTCCTTATCTGCCAGCCACCTAGACAAAATTCTGCTTTTATCCCGGAAATATCGGATCTCCTCACTTCACTTTGTACAATCTCTGCCAATACCATAATTCTGGGAGATATAAATATTCATGTTGACACCCCCTCATGTCATTCTGCTGCTGATTTTCTTCTGCTGCTAGACTCCCTCAACTTACAACAACACGGTGAAGTCCCCACACATTCCAAGGGTCACACACTTGATCTGGTCATCTCTAACTCTGCCCTCATCAGTAACCTACAGGTTTATGATCACAAGGTTGTGGCAATGGAGTTGCCATTTCCTTCCTCTCACCCCAAGCCAAAGAGACAGATCCAATACAGAAAGTTGAAAAACATCAATACGGATGTCCTGACCCAGGATCTTCAACATCTCTACTCCGGCTTTTCTGATTTAACTTCCATTGCTGACTCAGTGGATTTTTATAACCAGTCCCTGAGCAGTCTCCTGGACCTCCACGCCTCTCTAATATCCAGGTCTCTTTCTCGCGGTCAGCGCCCTGGTACACATGCGAGCTGCGGAAGATGAAGGCGGCTGGGCGTGTCCTTGAGCGCGATTCAAGGCCTCTGGTCTGACTGTTCACAAACAGGCTTACAGGGAACAAAAGAGGGCTTATGCAGAAGCTCTTAGAGCTGTCATATTATTATTCCACTATCATCAATAAAAACCCTGGAAACTCTAAACAACTTTTCTCAACAATTAACCACCTTCTAAACCCCCCCGTATTCTCCCACTCTGAGACTACTGAAGAGAGGTGTAATATGCACATCACTTTTTTCGAACAAAAAGTGAATAACATCCGCTCTCACCTCACCACCACTGCTGCTCTGCCCTCCAACGGCTAACCCAACATTTGAGATTGTCCAGCACTTCAGCTATTTCTCAGAAGCCACACAGGAAGAGGTGGAGGATGTCATCAAGAGAATGAAGCCGTCCACCTGTGCCCTGGATCCTTTCCCTTCTACTCTGCTGAAGGCCAACCTCTCAGTTGTTTCACCGTTCATCACTAAGATCATTAACCACTCCCTTCTGGTTGGTGATATTCCATCTGCGTTAAAAACAGCTGTCATCAGACCTCTACTGAAAAAACAAGGATGGATCCAGATGTTCTCTCCAACTACAGGCCCATTTCAAATCTGCCATTCCTATCAAAGGTTCTGGAAAAAATAGTGGCAGCACAGCTTCAAGCTCATCTCAAACACAATAACCTGTTTGAAAAGTTTCAGTCTGGTTTCCGCCTGGCCATAGCACAGAAACAGCACTGGTCAGGATCACCAATGACCTCCTGATGGCAGCAGATGCTGGCTCCCACCTCTACTCGTCCTACTAGACCTAACAGCTGCATTTGATACAGTAGACCATAACATTCTCCTCCACCGCCTGAAATACACCATTGGACTCTCAAAGGGTGTCTTCGAGTGGTTTGCTTCATACCTTACTGGCAGAACTGAGTACGTTGCCCTGGGCAAAGCTAAATCACTCACCCATAATGTCACCTGGGTTCCTCAGGGCTCTGTGCTGGGCCCCACACTTTTCTCTGTTTACATGCTCCCTTTGGAAAAATCATTAGCAGACATGGTATATCGTTCCATTGTTATGCTGATGACACACAGCTGTATATTAAGACTACCCCACTTCTTCTGCTCCTTTCCAACATCCACACTGACCACCTGCATGGAGGAGATAGAGACGTGGATGAAGCTCAACTTCCTTCAGTTAAACAGCTCCAAAACAGATGCTATCTTGATCGGTACACCACATCAGCTTCGCTCTTCACCCATCACTAGTATCACTTTCTCTGGCCACAATATCTCCCTTTCCACTTCTGTCAATAATTTGGGTGTCAAAATGGATTCAAACCTTACCTTTGACAACCATATCAATCACCTTTGTAAGACATCATTCTTCCACCTCAAGAACATCGCCAAACTCCGTCCAACACTCAGCCTGGCAGATGCAGAGAAGCTTGTCCATGCCTTTGTCTCATCCAGGCTGGACTACTGTAATGCACTCCTCATCGGGATCTCTGGCAAAAGCATACAGCGACTGCAGTACATCCAAAACAGCGCAGCCAGGATCCTGATGAGGGTGCGCAAGCATGAACACATCACCCCCATCCTTAAATCTCTTCACTGGCTCCCTGTCCCACTCAGAGTGGAATATAAAGTCTCCCTCCTCACCCACCAGTGTATTTACGGACATGCCCCCCTTTACCTACAGGAACTTCTCACCCACCTAACATCCCTACGCACACTTCGTTCTGCTAACACAAACACCATCCAAGTTCCCAAAACAAAACTTTGCAGCATGGGCGGTAGGGCCTTTTCATCTGCTTGCCCGAGGCTGTGGAATAACCTCCCGGACTACCTGAGGGCCCCACAGACTACAGATGTTTTTAAACGAAACCTAAAAACATTTCTTTTTACTAAAGCTTTCCACTGAATGTGTTTTAAATAATTTTTCTTGAATAGTTTCTTAAATAGTTTTAAATAGTTCTTATTTTTGTATTTAATTAACTGTGTTTTTAATTTATTTTTATTGTACTTCTAGATGCTCTGTAGCACTTTGAGATTGCAGAAATGTAAAGTGCATTACAAATAAAATTCATTATTATTATTATTATTATTAATTATTTGGCCATAGAGGCATTTTTGCAGTAATGATTTTTGCAAGTGACATTATTGTATACAATTTTACAAAATGTTATCTTGAAATACCTTGGATGAACTATGCTGGAATAAGTTATTGCTATCCTAACATATTTATTTCTGATCACATTAAGTTATCAGAGGAATGACATATGACCTCTTGTGAGAAAGCTGGCAGTATTGTATTTTTTTGTATTTATTATGGCTGCCAGTTCTCGTCATATAGAGGAGCCAAAATTATTTATGCTCTCAATCCTTGTGGGCATAAATAATAATAGACGATTATTCAAGTTTGTGGACGAATTTAAACATGTTATTGTTAAAAGAAAGAAAAACTAAAATAAATCAATTTTGTTTTGATTTATATCAATCTAGATGTTTAGATATGTATATGTTTATATGTATATATATATATTACTTTTTATTTTATATATATTCTTATTATTAATTTTCATTTTCATGATTATTATTTTTTCTTTCTATCTCCTAAGCAATTGGAAGAGAATGATTGTAACAAAAAAGTGGAGTTTGTTACTTTTGTTGGGTTAAAAGAAGAACCAGAGAGAGAAGAAAAAAGGGAATATTGATGTATTCATTATGTTTTGATTTTTACCTTGTTTTATATTTGATCGAAATAAGAAGCAATAGAGTTCTAGACTGGGATAATGTGTGATCAGCAGAGATTTTTATAATCTTGTGTTTTTATTATTTATTTTATTACCAAATGAACTTTTAGTGACAGTTCAAATTAAGTCTGGTTTCTTTTATTGTTTTATGATCTTGTATTATGCTAGGTGCCTGTGAACAAAAGGACTTCTGGAGGGTCTGTACACAGAATTTGCAAATGAATATTATCCATTGAAAGTTAAAGTATATGAACGAGATGTTTTATTATTGTATAAACATTTCTGTGCTAAATGTGTCATGAGGAAGGGTTATTACACATATGAGATCAAAAATATAACGTTCTATAACGTTTTATAACGCAGCGCGGATTTTACTGATCCAGATTGTACTCATCATTTAGAAACCAAGGCATTGGAATTTATCCTTGCCATGAAATGGATAATGGTATAGACTTACCAGAAGCGGTTGAGCTTTTGATGGGCAAGAGGGAACGAATTACTAAGACAACCTACTGTGCGAAGTTCAAAACCTATTGGTGGAAAGGAATGGTAGTTCCGGGGTTGTTAACAAGACAGGCGCCTGTTTTCAGCGTCTGTCTCTGACCCGCTGGGTGATGAGAACTGTGGACGAATGCTTGCTGGAGAATGGTGACGAGTTGGCTTTTTCTCCTCAAGTGCTGAAGGCAATGGATCAAGCCCGAGGAGCAGGAACTAATTCCGATTGATGACCGCGTGCAAGACGGGTAGGTTGTAAAAAGAGTGAAACTAGATGTCGATTTCATGAGTGTTGTCTGGATTATGTAATTCCGACTGTCTATATTGTTAATGATTATCTTGATGAATTAGATGTAATATAGGCTACCCAAGGAATTCATATAACCATGATGGAAATGATAGTGATGTAAGTGTTTTTGTCAGTCCAAGAGGGGGTGTTAGGGAAGATCCTAATATAAATATTAAAAGGAATTGTGAACTTACAAATACACTTCAAGATGCATAAACATACACACATATGAGACAAAACATTAAGAGAAAGGAGGAAGAATGTCCAAATATGGCAAGCAGCGAAGAAACCGGTATCTCTTGTCGAAGGATGAAGAGATCGATGTCATCCGACGTTGGCACAACTCAGCTGGCAGTTGGTCAGCAACTTTTATTTCCTCATGTCAAATGATAAAGAGATTGATATCGTCCGACATTGGAGTGACACAACTCACCTGACAGTTGGTCAGCCATTTTTTGTTCCTCTGGAAAAACCTGAAGAAATTGCATTGAGATCAATGTAGAGGACTCTGTATAAATACTCGTGTCTTTTGTTTCATAGGTGTGCATCTTTTGATTTGCTTGATAGATGTATCCTCGTTGAGAATTAAGCTCTCTACGAGTTTTTGCCTTAATTACTCTGCTGTATTATTTTAACTTGTAATGTTCAAATGAGAACAAAGTTATTTTTTACATCTATTGCTTCGAACTGCATGCAGGGTAATTAGCCTGTATTCGTCCACTCATACAGGACTGCCCTATTGAGATTGGATAAGCTGAAGTATTACAACCTGTAACTTTTTGATATTTTGCTAATAACTATTAATCATTGTGTAAACAGTATTTTTATCTTTTGTATAAATAAATTTTTATTTTATAAAGACAAAATACTTTTCAGTTTTTACTTCAGCTTCTAAAGACAGTTCAATAGGAATAGAAAGAGCATTCTAGTACATCTTACAAGGATGAAGGCAACCATCTCTGAAATCAGCTGGAAGGTGAGCATGAATTCATACAGATGGTCATTGTTTGATTATTGATGTCATTGTTCATTAAAGAGTACATGATCATATACCTAGATAACTGGTATAGGTGAAACAAGCTAGTGAAGGTTTAGGCCTTCTGACCTGACAGCAGAAGGCTACTTAGTTGCAGTTATTATTGTATTCTAAGGGTTAATCAGGAGTTGAGGTAAATACCAGATCTCACCACAGTACCCACAGTCAGTGATGGTCTGGGGTGCCATGTCAGCTGCTGGTGTTGGTCCACTGTGTTTTATCAAGGGCAGGGTCAATGCAGCTTGCTATCAGGAGATTTTGGAGCACTTCATGCTTCCATCTGCTGAAAAGCTTTATGGAGATGAAGATTTTGTTTTTCAGCACGACCTGGCACCTACTCACTGTGCCAAAACCACTGGTAAATGGTTTACTGACCATGGTATTACTGTGCTCAATTGGCCTGCCAACTCTCCTGACCTGAACCCCATAGAGAATCTGTGGGATATTGTGAAGAGAAAGTTGAGAGACGCAAGACCCAACACTCTGTCCGCTATCGAAGCATCCTCAGCAGTGCCACAGGCTGATTGCCTCCATGCCACGCCGCATTGAAGCAGTCATTTCTGCAAAAGGATTCCCCACCAAGTATTGAGTGCATAACTGAACATAATTATTTGAAGGTTGACTTTTTTTGTATTAAAAACAATTTTCTTTTATTGGTCGGATGAAATATGCAATTTTTTTGAGATAGGAATTTTGGGTTTTCATGAGCTGTATGCCAAAATCATCAGTATTAAAACAATAAAAGACCTGAAATATTTCAGTTGGTGTGCAATGAATCTAAAATATATGAAATTTTAATTTTATCATTACAATATGGAAAATAATGAACTTTTATCACAATATGCAATTTTTTTTAGAAGGACCTGTACATGCACCCAAAGAAGCTGTCCTTCCGCAATTAAGGGGAATGAAGAATCGGCTTAACAAGAGTCCTGATCAAGCAGTGGCCTACCAAGACAGGGTACCCGCGGGGTCTTAAAAGCATTGAAAAAGTCTTAAATTTGATAATCTAAACTTAAGGTATTAATAGCCTTGAATTTGGTATACAAAGTCTTGGATTTCATTTCAAAGGTCTTATTTTTATATTTTTTTAATTTCCCTAGGATTAAGTTCATACCGTAACAAAATAAACTGTTACTAGTGTAGGCTAATTAAAAATTCATGCAGCGTAATGTTGAGTGCACCTCGCTCCACGTCGTAGATGTGCACCCGTTACTATGGTTACTAGGCAAGTGAGGTAAATTACAGAACAAGATAGTAGCTAGCCTAGTTTGTCAGCTAAAATGGGAAAGTGTCGGTTTAATCCGCTGTGGACAAGGAATCCGAATTACGTTTGGGTTCAAGCCTGTGCCAGGAAATGACCGCGAGGCCTATGAAGGGTGTCAAACACACCGCGTGTATCACTGCTCGCTAGCGCCAACCACCTATTGGCCCGTTCTGTGGATCTGCGGATCTCTCTTCGGTTACTGAAACAGCTCTGACTATCAATAATGAAGACATTTCTAAAATAGAAATGCCACTAGAGCTAAGGAACATTCTATCGTACTGTGGCTCGACACCAACTCTGCGGGCAGAGGTGATGTGGGTCCTTAAAACAGTCTCTGAGCACCACTCTTACATTTCAAATGAAAACGTTACAGAGATTTTTAAAATCATGTTTCCTGAGGTTGCAGCTACATTCTCGTGTGGAAGCAACAAAACGGCATATATTACTAAATTCGGATTAGCTCCTTTTATAACGAAAGAACTGACTGACCATGTCAATATGTCAAACGGGTTTGTGATCATGTTTGACGAAAATCTCAATAAGATGACGAAAAGTAGTTGGATCTTATTATTCGCTACTGGGTGGACGAACACGTCCAGTCACAATACTTCGGCTCGCAGTTCATGGGTCATGCACCGGTGGTGGACTTGCTCAAACATTTCAAAGTAAGTTTTTATTCTGAATTTTAAATTTTTTTAAAATTAATTTTAAAAATGAGTTTTTTTTATTTATAAATAATATATGATATAGTAAAGTAACACAACACGACCAAGTGAGCTGTTCTATAATATCACGATTGCAAATGTTACATTGAATGTATAGTTTAATAAACAAGTAGCCTAGCTAATATGTAGTCAATTACAATTTAGACGCAATATCGTTTTGTTCTACTTCAACGACGAAAATAGTTAAGAAAAGCAACACTAAAGTGCTGTGTTTTGTTATTGAATGATTCAGCATTTTGAACAAATCGTTTTAATGAATGACTCAGTGATTAATTTATTAAAGGTCCCGTTCTTCGCGATTACACCTTTCAAACTTTAGTTAGTGTGTAATGTTGCTGTTAGAGCATAAATAATACCTGTAAAATTATAAAGCTCAAAGTTCAATGCCAAGCGAGATATTTTATTTAACAGAAGTTCCCTTTCAAAGCCTACAGCGAACGGCCGGTTTGGACTACACCCCTGCACTTCCTGCTTTAATGATGTCACTAGAACAGTTTGTTGACTAACCCTCCGCCCACAAGAATACCCAATAAAAGGGGGCGTGGTCTTGTTGCTCTCCTACGTCGAGAAGAGGAAGTGTTGCGTCTGTAGAGTGTGTTTGTCGTCATCGAGACGCTGTTATTTTCATCCCGGAGTCAAATCACCTTTGTTTGGCCTTCCCACGGACGCTGTACGTAGAGATCAATGGTTACAATTTATATTTAACTCGGTTCCGGAAAATTATAATCACAATTTAAAACTATGTGAAGCACATTTTGCTGAGGACTGCTTCCTCAATCTCAATCAGTTTAATGCCGGATTCGCAGAAAGATTATTCTTAAAAGATGACGCAGTTCCCTCTTTGTCTGGAGAAGGCGTTGTTTATGGACCACAACCGGTAAGTGTATTTTAATATTTAAGTTGGTCCGTTTAACAGTTTATGTAACTCATTACACAAAGTGCAACGCTGTTTAGCTTTGTTAACTAACGTTAGATAATAATTTAAACTAATCCGAAAAACTTTTTAAAAAAGTGAATTCAGACACCATCAATTATTGGTGTTTGTAATGATCAGTTTAAATGATTTGTTTATTATATCTGTTGTTTACTGTTTAACCACATGCTCGTTCAGCTGAAGCCACGCATAAAATTTGTAACAGCCAAATGCATGACAACTACTGAATAGACAGCTTACCATTGTGAAACATCCTGCAAAAGTCTTTCCTGAGCAGGTTGTAATCGATCCGTTTCGATATTCTCCGGGTCTGATTCCGGCTCAAATTGATAAGGCAATATAGACATTTTTGCAATAACATTGAGGGCGCGTATCTTCCGGTTATGGTAAGAGGCGGGACCTTTCCGGGCAGCGTGCGCTAAGCTGCTGTCGAATCACAACACGGGAAGCTCTGGCCCAATCAGAACTCGTTATGCATTTCTGAAGGAGGGACTTCATAGAACAAGGAAATCATCAGGCCGTTTTTTCATCAGAGAAAACGTACTCGGTTACTTACGTAACCTCGGTTCCCTGAGATAAGGGAAGGAGTACTGCATCGAAGACGCATTGGAAAATAGTCTCCTATTCCCGAATACTGAAGCATTTATAAAATCACGCAGTGCTACTGCACAGTCAAGCGGAGTCGAGGCTACTCGCGCGCTATTGGCTGGCCAGTGGTAACTGCATGAACCAATGGCAGAACAGCGTATCTGAGCGAACCTATGGGCGCCAAGCTCGCGAAACTGAACATAAGCCCGCGAACTGAGTGCAAAAGCCCGCGAAGGGTGCCCTTAAAATACGCTGTAATGCCCCAAAAACGTCAGGTTAATTCGACTGAAGCGAAGATCACCCGTTGTTTTAGCGCCATTGCACGGCCGTCTACGCAGTACTCCTTCCCTTATCTCAGGGAACCGAGGTTACGTAAGTAACCGAGTACGTTCCCTTTCGAACGGTCAGTCGTACTGCGTCGAAGACGCATTGGGAGCCTATTTAATCCCGCCGTGCTATGAAGCACAATGATATGTACTCCCTCGGTTTGAGCATTATAAGGGGGCCCAAGACCAGAGTTATTGACACATCATGATATACATATATATTTATATATATATATATATATATATATATATATATATATATATATCCCTTTTCATACTGGGCTCAGAGAGGCCAGCAAGTAAAGTGGGAAAAATTCAGTCATGCATTTGAGCATATGAAGACCCATATGCCTAACTAGTAAGGACGGGCTACAGCCGTTAATACTTATTATTATACAGCAAGAATCTGTGCCTGCAGCGCAGGGACTTCCAGGCTGTAGAATCTGGTAAAAGTAGATGGTGAGGACCAGCCTGCCGATCTACAGATGTCACCAATAGAAACTCCACTAGACCATGCCCAGGAAGACGCCATGCCTCTGGTGGAGTGAGCTTTGACACCTATGGGACATTGAAGGCCCCTAGTATCGTATGCTAACGCTTATTGCGTCCACTAGCCATCTGGCTAGACTTTGCTAGTGACCGGAAGTCCCTTAGTGCGGCCACCAAGGCTTACAAAGAGCTGCTCCGACTGCCTAAAGTGGGAGGACCGCTCAATATATGCTCTTAGCGCCCTAACTGGGCAGAGCAGGTGTAACTGTCTCTCATCCTCCGAGGGGGGAAGAGCAGAAAGAGTGATTACCTGTGCTTTAAATGGTGTTGAAAACACCTTGGGTACATAGCCATGTCTCGGTTTGAGGATGACTTTAGAGTCACCTGGGCCAAATTCCAGACATGATGCTCACAGAGAGCGCTTGAATGTCACCGACACGCTTAACTGACGCCAATGCTAATAGCAGGGTGGTTTTCAGTGAAAGCGGTTTCAGTTCGGCCGCCTGCATCGGTTCGAAGGAGGTCCTTTAGTGCTCGTAAGACCAGTGAAAGATCCCAGGAAGGCACCGAGGAGGGCGAGGAGGGTTAAGCCTCCTGGCTCCTTTTAAGAATTTTATGACCATGTCGTGTCTGCCTACTGATTGGCCAGCTATAGGTGCATGAGATGCGGCAATAGCTGCTGTGTAGACTTTGAGTGTGGATGCGCCCTGCATCCAACATCTCTTGTAGAAAAACAAGTATCTGTGATATCTTACATGACACTGGGTTATGGTTCCTGGCTGAACACCAGTCAGAGAACGCTGACCATTTAAGGGCATAGAGACGTCTAGTAGACGGAGCTCTAGCTTCACCAATAGTGTTCAGAACACTCACTGGGAGGTTCTCAAGCTCCCCCTGAGGGGCCAAACATGTAGCGCCCACAGTTTGGGACGGGGGTGCCATATTGTCCCGCTCGCCTGAGATAGGAGATCTTTTCTCAGTGGGACTGGCCAAGGGGCCGCTGACAGCAGCTGAATCAACTCGGGAAACCAGTGGTGGGTTCGCCAGAGTGGAGCCACAAGCAGGACTCTGTGCCTGCCTTCCCTTATCCTTTTACAAGACCTGGGGAAGGAGCGGAATCGGCGGAAAAGCATAAAGCAGGCAGCTGGGCCAGTCGTGGGCCAGCGCATCCTTGCTCTTTGAAAAATAAATTGGGCAGTGACAGTTGTCTTCGGAGGCCAAGAGGTCGACCTCTGCCTTCCCGAATATATCCCATATCATTTGAACAGTTTGGGAATGGAGGAACCATTCCCCCGGGGACACAAGGCCCCTGGAGAGCATGTCTGCTCCCTGGTTCAGTCTGCCTGGCACATGCACTGCTTTTAGCGAGTGCATTCTGTCTTTCGCCCATAGGAGGAGATGTCTGACCTGTTGGTTGAGCCATCTCGACCTGAGCCCGCCTTGGCGATTTATGTAGGAGACCACTGTTGTGTTGTCCGTACGGACTAGGACGTGATGACCCAAAAGACGTGGTGAAAATGTCTCGAGGGCTAGCACTACTGCCAACATTTCTAGGCAGTTGATGTGCAACCGTGACTCCGTGTTTGACCACGAGCCGAAAGCCGGTTCGCCGCACAGAGCACCCCAACCCGTGTTGGAGGCATCTGTGGTGACCACCATTCTGTCTGGAAACTGATCCCAAGCTCACTCCGACTCGTAGAGGTGGGGTTTTGACCACGGGACCAGAGCTTTGATGCAGCCGTGGCCCACTTTGATCCAGAGCTGGCCTGAATGCCAAGCTTGGGGGGGAACCCGTGAATTCAGCCAGTACTGCAGGGGGCGCATGTGCAGCCTGCCGAGCGGAAGTACTGGGGAAGCTGATGCCATAAGGCCTAGCATTCTCTGAAAAATTCTCAGGGGTCTGTTGGTTCCCGCTTTTGAATGAGTGTGCAAGCTGCTGTGTAGTCAGAGCACGCTTGACAGCCACGCCTCATTTGGGTCGAGTCCAAAATCGTTCCCAGGAAGGAGATTCTCTGCCTGGGAAGCAATGAGCTCTTGGCTGTATTTATTCTGAGACCCAGGCATTCTAGGTGGCTGAGTAGCACAGATTTGTGAGATTGTAGTTCTTCCTCTGACTGGGCCAGTATGAGCCAGTCGTCGAGGTAGTTCAAAATGCGCATTCCCATTTGTCTTAAAGGGAGAGCTGCATCCATACACTTTGTGAAAGTGCGGGCGCCAGGGACAGGCCAAATGGAAGGACTGTGTACTGGTAGGCCTTCCGTCGAACGCAAATCTCAGAAACGGTCTGTGACGTGGGATAATTTGGATATGAAAGTAGGCATCTTTCAGATCTACTGAGAAAAACCAATCCATCGGGCGGATTTGCGCAATGATTTGTTTTAATGTTAACATTCTGAAAGGCCGTTTGACAAGGGCCCTGTTCAGATGTCTGAGGTCTAAGATGGGCCTGAGGCTGCCATCTTTCTTGGGAACCAGGAAGTAGCGGCTGTAAAAACCTGACTCGCTCTGCACTGCAGGCAGAGCCTCTATAGCTCCTTTCATTAATAGACTTTTCACTTCGGTTTTGAGGACGTGAGTTACGTTGCTCTCCACCGAAGTGTGAGTAATGCCCGCGAATCGCGGAGGTTTGTGAGCGGGTGGAGCGAATAGCCCAGCTGAATTGTTTTTATAACCCACTGTGACACACCAGGGATTGCTTTCCAAGCCTCTGCCCAGTTGCACAGGGGTTTTATAGTGTCGAGCGCGCGCTGTGTTGCGCGCGCGCCCGTTCGTGGTGTGGAAGAGAAAGAAGACTCGTATGTTGAACGTTCAAGTTGTTTATTGAACCCGCAATAACAGCGGTAAAATGCAGTGGAGCGCGCGCAAGCGTGGGCTCGCTGTTCACATTCTTTACATACATAACAACATTTTTCCCCCGGGCCGGAACAAAACGGGCCGCGGGAGAGAATTCGAGTCTTTGGGGGACGGACCAGCTTGGGCGGAACTCACCTCCTCTCTTCCTGATCAGCCTGTCAGGACTGCTTCCTGTGATCAGGGTCCAGCGCGATTTTAGGGCGGGGACCTTGACGCTTGGGTGGGAAGCGCTTCGCCTGGTGATGACCTTGACGTTGGTAATACGGGTGGGCGGGCTGCACGGGAGCGATCGCGGGCGCGGGAACAGACGCAGATGCAAACCTGCGCTGCTGTTGCTGGTACGGAGCTCTCGGCCGAGCTGAAGAGGCGGCGCTGGGTCTTTTTGGCAGAAAATGCCTCATTGCCTGGGACGCTTTTTGTGCCGTGGTGAAGCGCTCCGCGAAACCGTCCACCGCGGGGCCGAACAGACCATTTGGAGAGATGGGAGCGTCGAGGAAGGCGGTCTTATCGGCCTCCTTAATCTCCGTGAGATTTAGCCACAAGTGGCGTTCCAACACCACAAGACTGGCCATGGACCTGCCTATGGCCTGAGCGGTGGCCTTCGTGGCTCGAAGGGCCAGATCTGTGGCGCTTCTGAGGTCACGAAAAACCTCCTGGTCCGGACCGGATTCGTCCATAGCCCGGAGGAGCTTCGCCTGGAACACCTGCAGGACCGCCATCGAGTGGAGAGCGGAGCCTGCTTGGCCGGCGGAAGCATATGCCCTGTTTGCCAAGGCTGCCGTGGTACGACAGGGCTTGGAAGGGTGTGCGATTTTGGGCTTCCAGCCTATCGCGGAGGGCGGGCAGAGGTGTGTCATCGTGTGGACCGTCCTCTTCATTGCCGCCAAATGAGACCAGTTCCTCGGCGTCGAGCGGAGGAAGCAGGTCTGATCGAGAGAACGTCACTGGGGAAACGTCTCTCTGAGGCGAAGACGAGGCACGCGGGCACTGGGCCGACGTGAGCTCGCCCGCCTCAGGATATTCAGCCCTCTGGCTCCGCCGCTTTTTCCGCCGGGGTTCGGACGGAAAAGAGAGCGGGAGAGCGCGAGGGGCGGGGTCGCTCTCTGAGAAGAAGGCGATCCGTGAACGGAGGAGGAGATGGGCATGCTCGCAGTGAGAACAGCCGGACCCAGAGAGAGCAGTGTCGGCATGGGCCTTGCCCAGACAGGTAATACACTGGTCATGGGCATCCTCCTGATGCAGGGTTGTTCTGCACCTTACACACAATTGTGACATGTTCTTATTGTACTTTAAGGATACACAGAAGTGTTTCACCGGCGAGCGCAGGGGAGAAGGAGCGACAGCTCGCGGATAGCTGGATGAGCGCTGATGACAGACCGACTCTCGCAGGGGTCCGGGCTGGCTAGCTCGATTCCACTGATAGCTCGTCTCTCGCGGTGAAGGTATGCTTGTATTCAATGAATATTGGTATCAGCGAAGAGTCTTCGCTGAAGGAGAAAAATCTGACGTTTTTGGGGCATTACAGCGTATTTTAAGGGCACCCTTCGCGGGCTTTTGCACTCAGTTTGCGGGCTTATGTTCAGTTTCGCGAGCTTGGCGCCCATAGGTTCGCTCAGATACGCTGTTCTGCCATTGGTTCATGCAGTTACCACTGGCCAGCCAATAGCGCGCGAGTAGCCTCGACTCCGCTTGACTGTGCAGTAGCACTGCGTGATTTTATAAATGCTTCAGTATTCGGGAATAGGAGACTATTTCCCAATGCGTCTTCGACGCAGTACGACTGACCGTTCGAAAGGGAACAGCGGTGTACAGATAAGTAAAATGTGTGAAAAATACTGTGTTTTTTACACACGAAACATGAACACATGTTATATTGCCAACTGTTAACATAATCAAAGCTTCGAAAACACGTGAAGAACGGGACCTTTAAGACGGTCACTTGCTGCCGCATTTTGGTTTATTGTTTAAAGGCATCATTGTTTCATATATATATATATATATATATATATATATATATATATATATATATATATATATATATATATATATATATGTATATATATATATATGTATATGTATATATATATATATATATATATATATATATATATATATATATATATATATATAATAAGGTTTAAAAACTGTCCTTATAAAAGTAAATAACGCCCTGGTGTAAAAATCAGAATTATGCATATTTAAGTAAAGTCTGATGAGAATGTTGCTTCAAAATAAATTTGATTTATTTATGACAGACATTATTTAAAAAGTAGAAACATATTATGTCATTAAAAATGTATTGTAACATTATTATAAAAACTTCCTTATGTGTGATTTAAATGGAAGTAGCTTACAAATAACAAATTTTTAACCTTGAATATTAGAGTGATGTACCATCTGGGGTTTCTTATGGTTTACTTTACAGTAAGAGATGTTTTTCTTGTTATGTACTGTACTTGATAGGCCCCAACTTAATAAATATGATATCAAATTGTTTTAATTATTGGTTTTATTGTTTATTTTTTACTTGAAGGAAAATGTTTTCTTGTCAGAATGCACCAGAATGCTTCATTTACATGTTTAAATCATAAAAATTGTCTCATGTGGGATAATTCCCCAGACCCCCCTACAAAAATTACTTCGTAAACATGTCACCATTTTCACCAGTTGTGAGTTTGCATGTCTGAACCTGTATCTCACCACTCAGACAGAACCCTTTAATCTTGAGGCCCCAACCTCCATCACATACTAGCTATTATGTAGGCTATATAATGTCTTTGTTTAAAATTTGCTGTATGTGACCTTGACTTGAGGAAGATGGTCTCTCTGTCTATGGATGGACCCAATGTTAATTGGCGTTTTTTTTTGATGCTGCAGCAGGAGCATGCAGAGCATTTTGGGGGTGCTCAGCTGGCAGTTGTGGGGAGTTGTGGCCTGCATACTCTCCATAATGCTGTCAAATGTGGATTCACCGACTGGCATATGAAGAAGTTCCAAAGAGCTCTGCATACAATTTTTCACAATGTGCCAGCAAGAGGGGAGGATTTCTGTAATCTTACAAAGTCCAAAATCTTCGCTTTGCCTTTTTGTGGTCATTGCTGGGTCGAGAACCTCTCTGTGGCGGAGAGGGCCCTTGTCATCTGGCCAGACATGATGAAGTATGTTGAGGCTGTTAGAACCAAAAAGCTTCCTAACCCTGGGACGTCCTCCTATGATACCATTGAAGCGGCAACCAAAGACCCTCTCATTCTGGCAAAGCTTCACTTTTTCATGGCAGTGTGTCGAAGTGTAACATCTTTCCTCACCAGATACCAGACTGATGAGCCTGTGCTGCCTTTCATTGGTAATGACTTGGCTGAACTGCTGAAGGTGAGGTGAATCTTCTCATTTTATTTTCATAGTGATTTTAAAATCTCCTCTCTAAGACTAGCTAAGACTGAATGAATTGAAAATGCAAATATTTTGAATAGTCAGATAAATTAGGCTCTTTTAATAATACTGAAGAAAAGAAACATTGTAAAATCAGAGTGCTTATTTTGTATTGTAAAATATATTTGTATATTTTTGTCTTTTCATAGAGTTTGCTGAGGCGATTCATCAAACAAGAACTTCTCAATGATGCCACACCTCAGCATTTGGTCCGGCTTGATGTTAGTGACATGCAGTCCAGGGTTCATCTAAGAGCTGTTGATATTGGTATTAGAGCTGAGGCTGCAATAAAGGTATTTAGGAAATACATAATGTGTGACCAGACTGCTCCTGGTGTGTCTGTTGTTAGACCCGTCTACTCAGCCCCTCATTAGATAGAAGGAAAGAGGAGGGAGAGGACGCTATTTACTTAATTTAGTCCCGATTTATCCTTAGGAACGTCAGCAGCAGAGTAGATCCATTGAGGAGCTTTCTGTCCTCCAGTTCAGCAAGCAATGCATGGAGGGTCTGTCCAAAATTGTGAAGAAGATTCAAGATAAGAGCCCTTTGAAATTCCCAACTGTAATGCAAATTACTTGTCTTAACCCAGCTGTGATGAATTCAAATCCAGAATTGTGTCAGGGCCAGATGAAGTGTCTAGTCAAAAGGTTTCTCCAAGACAAGCAGTTAGATGGGGTTGCTACAGGTACATAAGATTAAGTCCTGACGTTAGGCATACCATTTACAAAAGAAACACGTGTACATTTGATGTGAGTGATTTTTCTTTCACTCTTTCTTTAGGTGATCTGATCATTCAGCAATTTTCACAATTGTTGTCACTGGAGGTGAGGAATGAGAAGTTCCTGTCTTTTAAGCCCCTCGAGAAGAGGCTGGGTGTGTTTCTCCATCCTTATATAAGTCAGCCCTACCCACCAAGGTGCCCATCACACCAGAGCTCCTGTCTTCAGTCACATCAGCAAGGGTGAGGTACAGGATGCATCTTGAAAGTGAACGAAAGAAAAAAGAATCTCAAGAAAAAAGAATCTCAAGCACATAGTCAAAGAAGAATAATGATTGAAGAGGAGCTGGAGCAGCTAAAAAAGACAAGACAGACCATCCAGGAAGTTGCGGAGCATCTGAGGAGGGATGCAGACAAGATGGCAGAGGAGGCTGAGGGCAAACAAGGCAGCAAAATGGCAGAGCTAATTGCCAAGTCAAATGCGTTGAGAAGAAGCTACAAGCTGAAGTTGACAGAACTTGAGAGCCTGGGCGAAAAAATTGCAACCAAGGCAGCAGAGCTGCCAAGGCTGTAGTGTTCAACACCAAGTTCAAATCTATTTGTTTATTACAAATCAAGTGTGCTGCGCTGTTGTGTATGTATTAAATATAACTGATCATTTAAATTAAAAAAATGTATTTAATTCAAGTAGCCTACTTGTACATAATTATTTTCTAGGGTTCAAAATGTATACAGATTTTACATTTTCCCCTCATACTTCTGTCAGAATGGGTAAAAAAGTTGGCATTGAATTTCATTTAAAAAGGTATTAAAAAGGTCTTTAAAAGCCTTGATTTACATTTGTAGGATCCTGGTGGTAGTACCCTGCAAGAAGAGATAGTAAGGTTACAGCAAGCTGGCTATATCTCAAAACTCATTCCTGAACAGTTGGACCGTTCCAAGGAGAGCTGGTACATTCCACATCATCTGGTGGAGCATAATGGAAAGAAAATGGTTGTCTTCAACTGTTCTTTTGCTTACCAAGGCCAGAACGTGAACAAGTACTTGCTCCCAGGTCCACCTCTCAGCCCTTCTCTTCTGTCAGTTCTTCTGCGATTTCGAGAACCTTCGCTATTAGTAGTGACATTCGTAGGATGTTCCACCAGGTACTCCTTTTGCCTGAAGACAAACCACTACTGAGATTCATTTGGAGAAATCTTCAGAAAGACAAGTCACCAGATGTGTATGAATGGCAAGTACTTCCTTTTGGAACAACGTGTAGTCCTTGCTGTGCAACATTCGCTTTACAGAAACACGTCTTGGATCACAGCGATTCTGAAGACATGCAGTTCTCAGTAGAGAAATCTTTCTACGTTGACAACTGCCTTCAGAGCTTTGCCACAAGTGAGAAAGCAAAAGACTCCGCAGCCTCTTAAGTTCAGGAGCAATGATCCATCAGTTGTCAGCCACCTGCCAGCTGATGCTCAATCTCAAAGCAGCATCCAGTGGCTCTGCGATGGTCATCAAGATGCACAGGAGTCAACTCTTGGGTTACATTGGCATTGCTCATCAGACACCCTCCCCTATAAGCAGCGTCAGTGGCCTATTTACGCACAGAAAACCCTGAAGGTAGAGTGGAAGTAGACTTTACAGCTGCTAGGTCTCGGGTAGCCCCGAAAAACAGCAAACCATTCCACGGTTGGAGTTATGTGCAGCACTCAAAGGTGTAAACCTTGCGAAAGTTCTGAAGAGAGAGCTGACTTTGCCCATCAATAGTGTCAACTGTTCTTAAAGGGCTGCTATCACACTCCTGTCGTTTTAAAGTGTTTATAGGCACCAGAGTGGCAGAAATCCAGGAACTTACAGAGTCTGAACACTGGAGGTATGTGCCATCAAAGGAGAACCCTCCAGATTACATCACCAAGGGAAAATCCCTCTGTGACATAGGCCAGGAAAGCCGATGGTTTAAAGGCCAAAATTTCTCAGACAAACAACTGAACACTGGCCAGAGATGCCACCGTTTACAACCATTGAGACTGTGTTCACGGTCAAAACTTGACTTAGTTCACATCAAGACTGTGAACTTAGAAAGCCAACCTTCTGTGGTCTATCAATCTCCTCTCCACCCGCTCCCGAGCAACAGAAGTACCATACAGGTCCTTCTCAAAAAATTAGCACATTGTGATAAAAGTTAATTATTTTCCATAATGATAAAATTAAAATTTCATATATTTTAGATTCATTGCACACCAACTGAAATATTTCAGGTCTTTTATTGTTTTAATACTGATGATTTTGGCATACAGCTCATGAAAACCCAAAATTCCTATCTCAAAAAAAATAGCATATTTCATCCGACTGATAAAAGAAAAGTGTTTTTAATACAAAAAAAGTCAACCTTCAAATAAATATGTTCAGTTATGCACTCAATACTTGGTCGGGAATCCTTTTGCAGAAATGACTGCTTCAATGCGGCGTGGCATGGAGGCGATCAGCCTGTGGCACTGCTGAGGTGTTATGGAGGCCCAGGGTGCTTCGATAGCGGCCTTAAGCTCATCCAGAGTGTTGGGTCTTGCGTCTCTCAACTTTCTCTTCACAATATCCAACAGATTCTGGGGTTCAGGTCAGGAGAGTTGGCAGGCCAATTGAGCACAGTAATATCATGGTCAGTAAACCATTTACCAGTGGTTTTGGCACAGTGAGCAGGTGCTTTTGCAGGTGTTTAGAGTTAATTAGTTGATTCAGATGATTAGGTTAATAGCACGTTTAGAGAACCTTTTCATGGTATGCTAATTTTTTGAGATAGGAATTTTGGGTTTTCATGAGCTGTATGCCAAAATCATCAGTATTAAAACAATAAAAGACCTGTAATAGTTCAGTTGGTGTGCAATGAATCTAAAATATATGAAATTTTAGTTTTATCATTACATTATGGAAAATAATTACATTTTATCACAATATGCTAATTTTTGGAGAAGGACCTGTACACTTTCAGAGTTACTGATGGCTTACATCCAGCATGTCAATGGGGCGGCCACTGATATCCCAACAGCAGATGACTACAAAGACGCAGAATTTGCAGTCCTTCGTCAAAGCCAATGACGCAGGAATGAAAAAAGATGGGGAATCATCTTCAAATGTCTGACTTCCCGTACAGTCCATATCGACATTCTCACCAGCATGGACACAGATTCCTTCTTAAAGGCTTTACGACGATTCATCTCCAGACGTGGTAAACCCTCTGAGCTTCTGACAGACCAAGGTACCAACTTTAAATGAGGAGAAAGGGAACTGAAAGAGTCATTCATCGACCTTCACCCTGAGCTCCAAACCCAACTAGCCAGCCAACAGATAAAATTCATCTTCAATCCACCCAGTTCACCTCATTTCGGTGGATGTTGGGAGAGAGAAATCCATTCTTTAAAAGCTGCACTTCACGTCACCATTGGCAGCCAGACAGTTGCAGAAGAAGTGCTAAGAACAATCTTTATAGAAATAGAAGGAATTCTCAACTCCAAACCCGTTGACTACACCTCTTCGGACATTTAACTTTCGCTGTATTGAACATGTGTGTGTTTACAGTTAATGTTGTTTTTATAATTATATTCTGCTGCTGTAACATTACTGCCATGCCATGTTTATTCTTGTAATTCACTGGCAGTATTATATATATTTATTTCTTATAAACACCGATGCAGGGTTGCATCTCAGGCAGCGTGCATGCACTCTAAAGTTGTTTACATCACGGTGTGACCGCAACAAACCTTAACCTTAACAAATTAACATTATTATGTTTTAGCCACAAAATGACTATAATTTGCCTCTTTGAATTGGAAATCTCTATTTTAACCTTAATTACCACACTAATTGTAATATAAATAATAGCATAAATAATAACTCCTCAAAATATTCAAAAATATTATTGAACTAAAATATAGAAAATTTATTTAATTGAAAAATAGTTACAGTGTATGGTCACATTTGACCATCAGTGAGTGTGACCAGTTAGAAAGGAATACATGAGGGCTAAATAATAATAACATTAATGTTAACAATGTTGCATCTCTATCACTCTCCATAAAAAACGATAAATATGTAAATATGGTTGACTTAATAATGAATGCACACTATGCTGGACTGTTCACAAAAAAATGCTGCAAACATCTGTATAGTGAAACTGTTGTGTATGCGCGTAAGCCATTCAAATGCATTGACACATCGCTAGAAGTATTGAGTGCTCCATGAACCACGTGACCGCGCGCACGCTGGGAGATGAGAGCACGTTGCAACTCAGTTTTTAACGCCCCCGGCTTTAACATTATGCCACATTAGCGCCAAAACGGTATTTATTGTTTGAATTTCGCATTAAAACTTATTTTTTTTTTGTTTTAAGTTTAGCTTTGTTTAATATCAAAAGCAGGTTTGGCAATTTGGTGTGAGATTAAGTCGGGCAGAGTGAGACGTGAGACAGAGCCTAAAAGCATGGCAACCCTGAATTAGAGTGAAGACTCACAAGATTTTGAATACTTTTTATTTATTGTGGTACAATTTTTTGTTAGTATATTTGCAATATACTATTGAAAAGGCAATATATTTGAAATTCAATAAAGTAGACCTAAAACTTTTTTTCTAGTATATTTTTAACTGTATGGTCAAAATTGTCATTGTAACAATTCACTGAAAGTACATTTTAAAAATACATATTTAATATCCTGAAGTTGTTGTATATTAAAAGTTAAATTTAAGTATACTTTTTAAGTTAACTTATTAATGCTTGGAATTCACTTCATTACTTAATTGCATATTGCATTCAGAAAGTGTTAAAATGTATATAATGCATTAAAATACTAAAATACTGATCGGGAGTCGATTAGTGCTCACTACTGTTCCCCATGCACTGCTTATTTCAGTTGTGAAGAGCACCCTGATCAATTCTGCCATTCCAACGTCAGAACTATGTTTAGTTTAGTTTTGGCCAATATTTTAGTGATATCACAGCCCAGCATTTTTAACGTAATCTACGATGTGTTTATTATTGTGATTTATTATGTAATAAATGTCTAACTCGGCCTAGGTTAGCCCATCTCATCAACTTGTACACCAATGGAATGGAATTAAATGAAAACGAGAAATGAAAGAAATTATGATGACCGTTTAATTTTTTTAAAGGTCATGTTTTCGCAATAGCAGTTACTAAGTAATGTGTACTCATGCAATTCGCAGAATTGTTTTTTAATCTATTTAATTCGCAATCGCATGACTGTCCAGCGTCCTCATTGGCTTAAACAAAGTTTCACTTCATGTCTGCGACAAAATAAAAGAGTGCCTAAATTGTAAATCTGCAAGATCATCTTTAACAGTCATCCTACGTGAATCCACATAACTTTACATAACAGCAGCAACAACAACAACAACAACAACAACAAAAGACATGGATTTGCATTTCCTCGTAAGGTTTTGAAAATAATAACTGAATTTGATAAGACAAAGTTTTATTTTTTACTCATTGTAAAACTCACATTTAAAATGTTCTGATATAATGATACATTTGTGTTGATAAATGTGTAAAAGTAGGCTAGCTATAAATTAATTTAGGCTAGACTCGATCAGGTGCCTAGTTAATAGGGCACTGATAAGGACATAAGTCAATGGGCTGACTCCCTGATCAGTGCCCTGACTACTGAACTAGGGAGATGATTGCACACTGTGTCTATATTTAAAATCAACTCTGAAAGAAATGTTTGGTTTGTTTTGTGGCATCGCTGAGTAACAGGTTAAATCAATCTGATATGTTTCAGTCGCAAAAGTCTTCCTGCCGAAGCGCCGCGGTACAGGATCGTAGAAAAGTCTCCTGTCCCGGCTCTTCTGATCTGAGTACCGATGTCGAGGTGAGGGTCCTGGTCGTAAACACCGGAGGAACCATCGGAATGATCATGCATGACGGCGGTAAACACCATCAGCTGAACTCCACGAGGGTTCATACTGACAACTAATATTGAACAGCACTGGCACAGTTTTTCATAGAATTAAGATTTATAGATATAGCCTATTGCACACATAAAATTGCACAAAAACATTGTCTTTTTTTAATTGCCTAGCTATTATTGATTTGTACTCATTTAAAATATTATAGCTAATTATATAAAGTGATCAAATGCTTATATTTTGTACATCTAAAACAAAATGAGCACTGTGTTTCCGAATTACTTTATTGTTTTATAGGCCAATAAAAAAATAGTTACACTTTCACATTGACCAGCACACCTGTTCGTTAAAAAATAAAAAACACAGGCCTATAAAAAAGCAAGCAACACCCTCACATTATATAGCCTACTACAGAGACACTGAGTATTCCAGAAGATGCGTTTAGTAGCCGCTTTTTATAAAAAAAAGTTGTCTAATTTCGTAATTTAATTTGCTATTTAAAATAGTGTATTTTATTAAATCGTGTTCGTTGTTGTAAAAAATCCATCTAACCATGCAAGAGATACCTTTACATAACAAAAATATATATGGAAATATAGCTGCAAAATATAATGCGATAGCCTATATAGTTTCCATGGGTGTGTGTATTTTTCAATATACTGCAAAATATGGATTGGCCACGTATGGCTAGGCTATATATTGATACAGAAATGAAGACAAAAATAGTATTACATATTAGTTCAACTATTGCACAAACATGTAAACCATATAGCCTAACCATATAGCCTAAATGTGATGCAGGCTAGACACGCATCCACGGAATTTACAGCAGATTTCTAGATCGTTGCAATTCTGACTGTTAAAGGAGAGTAGGCCTAAATGTTAAAATTAAGTGTTATTTCACATGACTGTCACAATGTCGCAGTGATTAGATTATTTGCTAAATACTTTCGTACATGCAGGTGTTCTTGTGCTATAGTAGCTTGAAAATATGAAACGCATAATGAAAGTATATAAGGTTTCATTGGTTAACTACTTTATAGTTAACGTTAACTAAGAATGAACAACAGGCTACTTCTACAGCATTTATTAAATTTAGTTAATGTTAATTTCAACATTTATTACATTATTAAAATCAAAAGTTGTATTAGTTAACATTAGTTAATGCACTGTGAACTAACACGAGCAAACAATGAACGACTGTATTTTTATTAACAAAAGTGCTACCACGAGGGTAATATAGGCTATAAGAAATATATTCGGCCATTATATATAAGTGTGTTTAAATATCTGCACTATATTATACACGCAGTTGCCTATCATAGATTCATATCTGATCATATGTGTTAAATACATTATGATATATTATATATCATAATATATTAGTAGCCTAAATGTATTGTCACGTATTTTTCAATATATGAAAACTGGCAATTCCGTATTATTCAAGGGCGTAGGTTTGATTTTGAAATTGGTGGGGGCTTCCCTGGAAGCTGAGGATTCAGGAAATGAATAGAATAGCCTAATGTTTTAAGGTTCTTAGTCTATGTTGACCTTAACAATATAGGCCTACGTTAATTAATGGATTCTGTAATGTTACAGATAACTAATGAAGACAAGGAGGCAGTTTAACAGAGATTTAACTTTACTCCATTCATAGTGCAATGCAGTGGCGTGCACAAAAGGGGGCTTGAGCCCCTGTCCCTTTGAAAGTGAAAGTGAAAGTGCCCCCTTCGAACGCACCGCGGTGCCCCCCGCGAACGCGATTTCCCCCAGTTTCGGCCGAAACCCCACGCTATTTCGACATTCTGACCTTGACCGAAATTAACTGTTGGCATATTTGTTTCTTGTCCAGTTTGTTCTGGCACACAGCAAGTCTCATAGTGCCATTGCTATTCTATAGACTACCATGTTTTCAGTCTCCTAAGAGCACTGGAACTTCTTTCACAAGGGTTTTAACTCTCACTTTAACAAGACCAAGCAATGTTTTGTTTTCATGTTTTACCCTACCCATCACAAAACTTTCTGCATTTTCAAAAAACATCGCTTAGTGTGATTTAGGCTACAAACGTTTTTCTCTTGTGGACAAAAATAGTGATAAGGATTTAGGATATTGGCATCTTATAAGGTTTCTCACACACACACTAGCATTTAGGTTTGTCATTTATCAAGGGGTGTCTCACTTATCCCGCGATTGTCATATAGCCTA